>CM054063.1:118618880-118956485 GCA_028641055.1 Alopecurus myosuroides | reverse complement strand
AGCACATGTTTTAGTCTTAGTTATTTCTTCTAGGAAGGAGCCATGAATAGGTATAGTCAATTAAATGATCTACAACCCCTTATGATGGATCATGTGGCCAAGTAAATGACTGCACAAGATTGATTAAGACATAAAGTCCCACCATAGCCTTACGTTCTAAGGTCCCCTATATATATCCCCCAATAACTTAACTTTGTGGCTCGTCTCAGGTTACTGTCACTCCCAAGTCACCACCACTCCATTATGCTACCGGTGATCACCTTACATGCATTCCCCAACATATGCGTACACTCATATATTGTACATAAAGACAATCATAGAAGATAACAAACTTGTATGCAACCAATCAACGAACTATTTCACCATTGCCAAGAACAATTCACTACTCAAACATAGACGGGGAGACACAATACATCAAGGGAATATAGTATTGCATCATACATCATGTTTTACAAGATATTACAGTGGAGAGATGGATCTGATCTTGCTTTAGATGTTGATAATGAACACGTCGGAGGGGGGTGGAGCCCTCCGGGGGTGATCCCGGCGGCGTTTCCCCCCTCCGATCTTCTCCGGCGGCAGTCTTCTGTCTCTCTGTTTTGTGGTTTCGTCTCTCGGCGCCGCCTCCTCCTTGAAAAGGCCAGGGGACCCTTTATATAGTCGTTTTTAGGTCACGAGACACTCGGGAGAAGAAAGATCGACGGCATCGGAGCCACGGGGGCAAAAAGGGGGCCTCTCACGCGGCCAAGGAATCTGGCCGCGTGGAGGGTCCTCTTTGCCACCTGGTTGGCCTTTTGTCCCTCTAGTTTGGCCCATGGTCTTCGTCTCAAAAACTCTGAACCGTGCTCTTTGGCCTTGCCCTTTTTGGAGTCCCGAAGCTCCCGGAAAGTCTGAAACACTAAAAAGTACGTTTTCTGGAAAAACAGGGTTAGAACCTAAAGAAGGGGGATTGTTTAGAAAATCCCCCAAATCATTACAAAACATGAATATAAGTTGCTAATATGTAGGAAAAACAAGTAATAACATGCAAAGTTCATGTATGCATTTTACATGCATCAGCATGTCAAAAATTCGGTTCCATTCAACAGTTTCGTACAAATCTTAAGTCGTAGCCATATTCGGGCACTTTCGGTCGAAAAAAAAAAGTTGTCAACCACCTAGGATGCCTAGAAAATTTTAGAGATGAGCATGCAGTAACACATGGCCATGTGAATACACAAAAAATGTTTGGACCCATTACAGGACTTTTATGCTTGCTGCCGTAGCGTTGGGAGGTGCCATCGAATCACTAGACGTTTAACCGGGACGATACTCGCCTTTTCTCCCTTGTATGCCAACCTCAATACCTGGCATCCTTGCATCCCACTCCCTCAGACTCACTGCTTTGTGTTCACCCATAGAACATTCCACCTTGTTACCCCTGGCCATGACTGCTAGTGTGTGATGCGGCAACCAGTTTCTTTCCTTTCATGGAAAAAAGCCCAAAAACGTGCAGTTCCTTGGCCAACTTGGTGTGTCCCATGCCCAAAGTTGAAAACATGGTGCATTCTAAGAACCTCACTTTATTTCAACAAACATTGCACGTTTGGCATCTCAAAAATTTGGTTCCATTCTCAAGTTGCTTAAAATCTTATGTCGTAGCCATTTTCGGGCACTTTCGGTCGAAAAAAAAGTTGTGAGCCACCTAGGATGTCTAGAAAATTGTAGAGATGAGCATGGCAGTCACACATGGCCATGTGACCACACAAAAATTGTTTGGACCCATTACAGGACTTGTATGGTGCTGCCGTATCGTTGGGGGTTGCCGTCGAATCACCGGACGTTTAACCGGGACTATTCTCGCTGCTTCTCCCTTGCATGCCAACCTCAATACCTGGCATCCTTGCATCCCACTCCCTCAGACTAAATTCTTTGTGTCCACCCATAGAACATTGCACCTTGTTACCGATGGCCATGACTGCTAGTGGGTGATGTAGCAACCAGTTTCTTGCCTTTCATGGAAAAAAACGCCCGAAAATGTGCAGTTCCTTGGCCAACTTGGTGTGTCCCATGCCCAAAGTTGAAAACATGGTGCATTCAAAGAACCTCACTTCATTTTAATAAAATGTCATGTTTCGCATGTCAAAAATTCGGTACCATTCTACATTTGCTTACAAAACTTATGTCGTAGCCATTTTCGGGCACTTTCGGTCGAAAAAAAATGTTGTCAGCCACCTAGGATGCCTAGAAAATTGTAGAGATGCGCATGGCATCCACACATGGCCATGTGACCACACAAAAAAAATTGGACTCATTATAGGACTTGTATGGTGATGTCGTAGCGTTGGGAGGTGCCATCGAATCACCGGACGTTTAACTGGGACGATACTCGCCGCTTCTCCCTTGCATGCCAACCTCAATACCTGGCATCCTTGCGTCCCATTCCCTCAGATTAACTTATTTGTGTCCACCCATAGAACATTGCACCTTGTTACCCCTGGCCATGACTGCTAGTGGGTGATGCGGTAACCAGTTTCTTGCCTTTCATGGGAACAAGCCCAAAAACATGCAGTTCCTTGGCCAACTTGGTGTGTCCCATGCCCAAAGTTGAAAACATGGTTCATTCCGAGAACCTCACTTCATTTCAAAAACATTGCACGTTTGGCATCTCAAAAATTTGGTTCCATTCTCAAGTTGCTTACAATCTTAAGTTGTAGCCATTTTCGGGCACTTTCGGTCGAAAAATAGTTGTCAGCCACCTAGGATGTCTAGAAAATTGTAGAGATGAGCATGGCAGTCACACATGGCCATGTGACCACACACAAAACTTTTGGACCCATTACATGACTCGTATGGTGCTGCCGTAGCGTTGGGGGGTGTCGTCGAATCACCGGACGTTTAACCGGGACGATACTCGCCTTTTCTCCCTTGCATGCCAACCTCAATACCTGGCATCCTTGCATCCCACTCCCTCAGACTCACTGCTTTGTGTCCACTCATAGAACATTGTACCTTGTTACCCCTGGCCATGACTGCTGGTGGGGATGCGGCAACCAGTTTCTTTCCTTTCATGGAAAAAAACGCCCGAAAACGTGCAGTTCCTTGGCCAACTTGGTGTGTCCCATGCCCAAAGTTGAAAGTATGGTGCATTCTAAGAACCTCACTACATTTCAACAACATTGCATGTTTTGCATCCCAAAAATTCGGTTCCATTCTCAAATTGCTTACAAATCTCATGTCGTAGCCATTTTCGGGTACTTTCGGTCGAAAAAAAAGTTGTCAGCCACCTACGATGCCTAGAAAATTGTAGAGATGAGCATGGCAGTCACACATGGCCATGTGAAAACACACAAAATGTTTGGACCCATTACAGGACTTGTATGGTGCTGTCGTAGCGTTGGGGGTTGCCGTCGAATCACCGGACGTTTAACCGGGACGAGTCTCGCCGCTTCTCCCTTGCATGCCAACCTTAATACATGGCATCCTTGCATCGCACTCCCTCAGACTCACTGCTTTGTGTCCACCCATAGAATATTGCACCTTGTTACCCCTGGCCATGTCTGCTAGTGGGTGATGTGACAAACAGTTTCTTGCTTTTCATGGAAAAAAACGCCCAAAGACATGGAGTTCCTTGGCCATCTTGGTGTGTCCCATGCCCAAAGTTGAAAACATGGTGCATTCGGTTCTGTTCTCAAGTTGCTTACAAATATCATGTGGTAGCCATTTTTCGGCACTTTTCAAAAACCTCACTTCATTTGATCTTAAATTCACCCCATTTATCTCGAAATAATATGGAAAAACAACTACTCCCTCTGATGAGGACATCCCTAGTACATTTGTTATTCCTCCTGTTGATGATGATGTTGCTGTTGAAGAGAAGAATGATGAAGTAAGGATTGGTCCAATGACTAGATCAAGAACTAAACTAATAGAACAGCAGGTGAACTCACTCCTATTAAATTATGATGTTTGTTGTTATGGGAATTTTATACTACCTAAATCCCTGCATTTATGTATGATTCAGGTTATTGATTACACAAGAATTATTGGAAGAAAGGAGAATGGAGCCATGGCGCAAAGCATGGGAGAACACAAGGAGAGAGTTGATCATGGCAGCACAAGCAAGAAGGAGAAGCCAGGAGCTGAATTGGACGGAGTTGGAAGCATTGAGGACATGTCCTATGGTGCACCAACCCACAATTAATTGTGCTGCGCATTATATGTTATTGGGGGAACTAAGAAAATGTCCTAGGTCCTCCCACACGTGTGGAATAAGGGCATGCGTGCGCAAGTGGCCGAATCCCTCTATGGGTCGGTTTGTACCCCTCAGGTTGAGTCCAAACTTGAGTTGGTTCGAGTCCTAGTTGGGTTAGGGTTGTGCTTGCGCAATTGAGGTTGTGGCCGCACCCCCTACCCCTCATATAACCTCTCACCTGCGAGTTCAAGAGGTTTAGACTACCTTTACACATAAACCCTAGAACTCCATTGTTGACTGCTTCAAGCATTCATCAGGAATTGTTATTCTGCAAGTTTTGCGTGTTATCTGCTATTGCACTGGGAATTAGTTGATACAGGACCACTAGTAGTCAGTGGCTACTCGTTTAAGTGTGTGGATTTACGAATATCCAAGGGATTGGTTGCTGCTGCAATTGGCATCAGGAATTAGCCGAAGAGTTCATGGAGAAACACAATTTATCAGATCCTTGTTATCGTGTGAGTTCATCGAGAAGATCGGGCAACCCCTTATCATCTTGGTATCAGATTTACAGGTTAACTCGGTGAGCTATCGTGATCTAGTAGATTAGTTCTTGTTTTCATTACCTATCCACCGAAAAAGCCACAAAAAATAGTTTTAGTTCCAGCCATAGCCGTAGATCATCACCAATGTCATCCACTAGTTGTTGTTTTGTGTTTTGATTTTGTGTCTCTTTTCTCTTTTTGTGTATTGTTTTAGTTCGGTCTAGGTTTAGGGTTCTTGTGTTCGTCGTGTTTCCCTTTTGAGTCCACCGAAATCCCCTCCAAATTCCAATCCGATTGGTGGTTTTGATCCACTTCGAGTTGAACTCGAAGTCCTGCCGTGGCAGAAATTTTCCGCCAAATCGCTCCCGCCACCGTCCCGTACCCGCACTCGGATTTCCCATCCACGCCTTACAAACCCGCCCCGCAGCACCGTAACGCGCTCACCGCACGCACTCCCCGCGTGCTGCCGTGGCACGCGTTTGCTCCGTTTCCCTGTCGCGCGCTGAACCGCTGTCGTGCACCGCAGCTGCTGCCGCGCGCCAAAAGCTAGACGATGTATATCCTCCTGCGCGACCACACCCCACCCGCAAAAACTGCCCGCGCGCTGGGCCTTTTTCTTGTTCGGTAAGATCGTGCGCTGCCGCGACAGCGATTTGCGCCGTTTTCTCTGTCGTGACCACAGTTCCTGCCGTGGACAGTTCCATTAGCTCTAGTTGCTTTTCTTTTTAGCTTTCACTTACATTTTATTTAGGGGTTCAATTCCAATCTTTGTGAGCCCTAGCTACTGCCTGTCTATAGCAATTTTTAGGTACCTTTTACCCAAAAAAAATAGCTATTTCTTGCTCTTTCCAGGCTTCTCATATTTACATACTTTGTGTCACATTGATAATATTGTGCTTCTTCTCCTAGCTAGTTTTGGCGAGTTATAGAAGTATCATAAAAAAGAGACATGATCAGTTCCCGAATTGATAAAAAACTTGATGAGTATGATGAAGTGGTAGCCACCCGAATTGATAAGAAGCATGATGCTTATGATCAGAGTTTGAGGAGGGATTTACAGCAGATGGACATTAAAATTGAGAAAGCTGCTTCTCAAGAATATGTTGATATTATGCAAGAATCTCTCACAAATTTGACTACACAAATTACACAATTGTCTACTCAATTATAACAAAGAGGTAATGATGATGATTGGGAGCCAGGCTGAGCCCAAGCTTATAATGGCCGTGGAGGATTTGCTGCTAGGAGAATCCAAGCTCATGATAATCATAGAGAAGATGATGGTTTGGGAAAGCCAAAATTTTCTATTCCTCCTTTCACATTTGACAATGATGATGTAGAAGAGTATTTGATGTGGGAGCTTAAAATTGAGAAGCTATGGAGATTGCATGATTACAATGAATATAGGAAAATAAAATTGGCTTCTTCTAGTTTGGATGGTTATGCTCTATTGTGGTGGGATAATATCACACAATTGAGGGCAGAAAATTGTGATCATGAAGTGGTTACTTGGGCCACTCTGAAGCAACTCATGAGGAACAAATTTGTGCCAAAGAATTATGTGAGAACATTATATGACAAATTGCAACAATTGAAGCAAGGTACATTGTCTGTTGATGCCTATTATAGAGAGATGGAGTTGATTATTCAGCGGGCCAAAGTGACAGAAGAACCAGAACATACTATGCAACATTTTCTCTCAGGTTTACAATTCAAAATCAGAAGCATTGCGAGGCACCTCCAATATGATATGAATGAATTGCTACATCATGCAAGGGAGGCAGAATCACAGCTAGCCGAGGAGGCAAAGATGAGTGCTAGGAGGGTGTTTTCACCTCGAAATAACATTTTTTCTTCTCCAACACCACAATCAGCACCTAGCCGTGGGGTTTCTACACCCAAGGCCGAGAGCACACCCTCCACTTCTTGGAGGCAAGTGCAACCAGCAGCAAGTGCTAGTGGATCCACTTCTTCCACAACACGCAATAGAGACATGTCATGTCACACATGTGGTGGAAAAGGCCACTTTAAGAGAGAGTGCCCAAATAATAAGACCATGCTTGTTAATGAGGATAATGAGTATGAGACTGGGGATGATGCTGATCCTACTGAGGAGGATGATTGTGATGAGCAAGGAGGTCCACTTGATGCTTATGCCACACATTACCCCACTATTGTTTTCTCACAAACTGCTGCTGCTTTGAGTGTTATTCCTTCTCCAGAAAATCAGAGGTGCAATCTTTTCCAAACCAAAGCAATTGTAGGTCCTAAAATGGCTTGAAAAGTTATTATTGATGGGGGGAGTTACAGAAATCTTGCTAGTAAAGAGCTATGTGCAAACCTGAAACTGAAATATATTCCACACCCTCATCCTTATTATATACAGTGGCTGAGTGATAAGGGAGAGATGAAGGTGAGCTGCATGGTGAGAGTGGAGTTGCAAATTGGGCCATATACTGATACCATTGAGTGTGATGTTGTGCCCAAGTCTATTTGTCACATGTTGCTTGGAAGACCATGGCAGTTTGACAGGAATGTTACACATAATGGGAGAGCTAACACATATCAGTTGAACTGGCATGGGAAGGATATTATTTTGAGACCTATGACACCACAGCAAATTGTAAATGAGTCTCGTCAAAAAACTGAAGTAAATTTAGAGAAGGAGAGTGAGAGAGAAAAACAAGAGAATAATCCTTCTATGAGTGAAAAAATAAGTTGAGTGGTACAAATAAAAGTGAGGGAGTGGGCTTATTATGTACACTAGCCCCCAAAGAGGACTTGAGAGAGTTTAGTGAGGACCCTAGTATGCTTCCTATAGTGCTTATGCACAAGGGTGAAATTTTGGTTTCTTCTGACATGACCCCTATGCCTCTTGGTGTTTCTCATGTGTTACAGGACTTTGATGATGTTTTTCCAGAGGAGGTACCAGCAGGGCTGCCACCATTGCGTGGCATTGAGCACCAGATTGACTTGATACCTGGAGCAACATAGCCTAACCGAGCCCCTTACAGGACAAATCCCCAAGAAACCAAGGAAATTCAGAAACAAGTGCAGGAGCTACTCGACAAAGGTTATATTCGAATTAGCTTATGTCCATGTGATGTTCCTGTTATTTTAGTGCCTAATAAAGATGGTACTTGGCGCATGTGTGTAGATTGTAGAGCAATTAACAACATCACTATTCGTTATCGTCATCCTATACCTCGTTTGGAGGACATGTTAGATGAATTAAGTGGTGCTGCTGTTTTATCTAAAATTGATTTGCGTAGTGGTTACCATCAAATAAGAATGAAAGAGGGGGATGAATGGAAAACTGCTTTCAAAACTAAATTTGGTTTATATGAATGGTTAGTAATGCCTTTTGGTTTAACTAATGCACCTAGTACTTTCATGAGACTTATGAACCATGTTTTGAGAGAGTTTATTGGAAAATTTGTGGTAGTTTATTTTGATGATATTCTCATATATAGCCACAATGAAACTGAGCATGTTGATCACATTAGACAAGTCTTGCATGTTTTAAGAGAAAATCAATTATATGGTAATATTTCTAAGTGTTCTTTTTGCAAAGACAAGGTCATTTTTCTGGGATATGTTGTATCTAAAAATGGAATTGAAGTTGATGAATCTAAAATTGAAGCTATTAAAAATTAGCCTATTCCAACTAATGTTTGTCAAGTGAGAAGTTTTAATGGATTGGCTAGTTTCTATAGAAGTTTTGTCAAGGATTTTAGTACTCTTGCTGACCATTAAATGATTTAACTAAGAAGGGTGTTGATTTTACATGGGGGGTTGAACAAGATATTGCTTTTGATGAGATTAAGAACAAACTGATTTCGGCCCCATTATTAATCTTGCCTAATTTCAACAAACAATTCGAAATTGAGTGTGATGCAAGTGGTATTGGTATTGGTGGTGTGCTTATGCAAGAAAATAAACTTGTTGCTTATTTTTCTGAGAAATTGCATGGTGCCCAATTGAACTATTCTGTTTATGATAAAGAATTTTATGCACTTGTTAGAGTTCTTGAGGTTTGGAAACATTATTTGTGTCCAAAAGAATTTATCATACATTCTGATCATGAGGCTTTGAGATTTTTAAAGAGCCAATCTAGCCTTAATAAAAGACATGCTAAGTGGGTTGAATTCATTGAATCATTCCCATACATAATTAAATATAAGAAAGGCAAAGATAATGTTGTTGCTGATACTCTCTCTAGGAAAATGATGAGGTGTTGACCTCTTATTTTGGCCCGATGTTCACGAATCGACGAAGAACGACAAGAACGAGTGAAGAACACGAGAGGGGGAATCGAGGGGGAATCGTGGGCAAACGCGGGAAAACACAAAGGGGGATAAATAGCAAGTATCGAAAGATCCCAAACCTCCCGTCAACTAACCCCCAAGGTTCTCCTACGGAACGATCGATCCAACTGAACTCACCTTGATGGAAACCGATTTACACCCGTGGCCGGTCCACCACGCCAATAGAACCTCAAGGATTTACGAGAGGGAGATTGGCAACTCTTAACAGAATCCACGATGGGAAAGGATAAGTAGTTGTGGTGAATCTTGATATGGTCCTAGATGAACATCATAGGAGTACCCTCGTAAGAGGAGTCACCTCACAAGAGGGATACAAGGGAAAAGCCCGAAGTTCTCAAATCATCCCTAAACACTAGATCTAGCCACCGGAGTCCCTTATATAGCCTAGGGGGTAAGTGGGGTGAAAACGGGCGAAATCCATGCATTTCCGTGTGGCAGCAGGGGGGCCAGCCTGTGAGGCCAGGGTGGGGCTGGGCGCCCTGCCTAGGGGCCGGCGTGGGGGCCGGTGCCTTCGGGCTGGTGGCCGGCCTGAGGCCAGGGGAGCCCGTCCTGAGGCCAGGGTGGGCGGCCGGCTCCTTCCGAGGGGGGCTGGCCTGAGGCCAGGGTAGGCTGGCTTGAGGCCAGGGTGGGAAGAGGAGGCCAGCCTGAGGCCAGGGGAGGCCAGCCTGAGGCCAGGGGAGACCTGTTGAGGCCAGGGACCCCATTTTCCTTTGTTCTTCCTCCTCGTGACTCCGTTCTTGATGTCGTCTTCTCTCACTTCCTTCCTAGCTTCCCGGGCACCGTCTTGGATATGTTCTTGAGCATCTTGGGAACCGTCTTGGGTTCCATGGTGTGATCCCACCTATGCATGTAGAGGGGTATTTCATGAGGTAGCACACCGTTCACCAAGTCACCGGAAACATACGGAGATAGGAGTGAGTTCACCTTCTTGTGTATCGATGTTGTTCTTGGTTGAATACAGTGGGCTGCATCATCTCCCCCCCTTGAAGAAGTGATAGGGACATAATAGAGGTCCATGAAGATTATTTATGCTTGAATTGGAAAGAAATACTAAGTCTCATTGATGATTATTTTAAGGTGAATTCTTTCTTATTATTAAATATTGTTTGTGATTATAAGAATGTTATACTACCTAAGCTATGTTATTATTTATTAGCAGGGTTATTGTTAACACAAAGATGGATGGAAGAGGATCTCAAGAGGAGCTGGAAAATAATATGTGGCTGATGGAAAACAAGCTTACAATGGGTGAAAACAATCAAGCCATGGTGAAAACAATTCATAACAATTGTTATTTCAATAAAACAATTGTTATTCATCAAGACAAGGGGATAGGTGCCTCCACCAAGTCAAATGCACCACAGAAAATCCTATTTTCGAATAGGTATGGCTTGTATGCCATATTGGGCCGAATCCCCTAGAGTGGGTCGGTTTGTATCCATCTGTGAGTACAATTAGGAGTCCTAGTCCAAGAGGGAAAGGTTGCTTGAGCAAGGGACCCCTTGTGGCCGCATCCCTCCTCTCTTATACCCCTCCTCCGAGTTGTGGAAAGGGAGACGAAGTTTAAGATAAACCCTAGATTTTCTAGATTGAACCATGTTCATCTGAAAGTTATGTCCACCTTGTTGGTGGTGTTACTCAAGTCAAAGGTGCGTGATATCTTGTTATTCCATCTGGGTATAGGGGGATACAGGACCACTCATGATCTTTGATTACGTGTGCAAGAGTGTGTAGTTGAGAATATCCAAAGGGATTGGTTGTTGTTGCATTGGAAATAAGGGTCATCCAAGTGAGAGGTCTCAGTGTAGCACTAGTTATCACAAAATCCAGAAAATACAAAAAGAGTGAGAGAGAGTTCATCGAGAAGATCGGGCCACCCCATATCAAGAAGAGTCGTCCTCGACTCTCGTTCCATCCATTTGTGAGCAGGATAAGGAATGTTGACGATGAAGATGTCGTTGAAGTTGAGCCGCTTGTTGAAGATCATGTGATGGTAGGCTCGTAGTGGGGGTGGTCCAAAAGCGATGACGATGTTGAAGTGGTCGTCCTTGGTTTGGTGAAGAAGATCTTGAAAGGCGGTGTAGTCGTTGAAGTTGAGCCTCTTATCGAAGATCATGCCAAGGTATGCTCGTGGAGGGTGTAGTCCAAAGGCGATAACGGTCTTGACATGGTCCTCAATGGGTGGATGAGGATGAGCGCGAAACGAGATGTAGCCATCGTCGAAGAGCTCAAGAGGTTGTTGCGGAAGCGGTAGAGTGTAGATGAACTTGACGCCTTGGTTGCACGCCTCTCCACGTGGTGTGTTGTCGTTGATTCTCTTGTCGAAGTCCATGTACATCTTGGTGGTTCGTGTGTGGTCGTGGTGGTCATTGTCGTTGACGCGCTTGTCGAACTCCAAGTTCATCTTGACAATTGGTATGTAGTCGTGGTAGTCATTGTCGTTGACGCGCTTGTCGAACTCCAAGTGCATCTTGACAAAGGGGATGTAGACAGAGAAGTCGTTGTCGTGGATGCGCTTGTCGAACTCCATGCACCTCGTGAGATGTGGGATGTAGGCATAGAAGGTGTTGTCGTGGACGAGCTTGTCGTACTCCATGCACATATTGACATGTGGGATGTAGTCGTAGAAGTTGTTGTCGTTGACGTGCTTGTCGTACTCCATGCACATCTTGACATGTGGGATGTAGGTGTAGAAGGCGTTATTGTCGAAGTTCTTGTGACGCGCCGTGTACATCTGAACTTGAGGAGTGTGGATGGAGAAGGCATTGTCGGAGAAGCGCTTGTCAATCTCCATGTGGATCATGAGGAGCGGAATGTGCTCCTTCCAAATCTTCAAGTCGGTGTCGATGTTCATGCGGTGTGGGGAGCCTTGGATGTGGAGAAGTCCATGAGGTCGAGGATGCTTGATAGGGTCACCAAATCTCTGCAAAAAAAAACAACAAAGATGGAGAGAAAGTTGGTAAGCCGTTAGTGTCAATAAGCACAAATGGGGCTTTCTCTCAACTCTCATCTCACTATTGGTGGCTATGATGGCGATGCCTCTAAGAACACTCATGCTTTTTCCACTCATTATGGGCTTGTGGCTCTGACTCACGTGATGGTGGATCTCTCTTTCACCACTTATCTCACTAGAATCTTGAGGGGTAACACTAGGAGGCTCCAAAGTCTTGGCACTTGAGGTGTGCGCGATAGTCGAAGTCGTTGCATTGCTTGGAGTCGGTAGTGTCATAGCATGTGGCAAGCAGGACTCGAGCATCTTGTCTCTTGGGTTGATCTCCAAGTGTGGAAAGGGTGGCTTTCTTGGAGTAGGAGGTAGGGTCATGGCTTGTGTCGAAGAAGGCTCCATCATCGCCGTGATGTGGTAATGTAAGCCATGCCTTGTAGCATCCTCAATTGGTCGATGATGGTGATGACGATGATATCATTGGCGAGAATGGTGGCTTGAGCGTGGCCTTGTGGAGGTTGGATTGAGATGCTTTAAAATCAAGGGGAGTGTGTCACCCAATTTGTCGCTACCTCGATCAATGATAGATGTGCCATTGACGCCGGCCCTAGGGAGGTTGCATCTTTGGTCATTATCTTGACGATAGGTTCGAAGAAGTCGTGTCATCAATCGCAATGAGTTCGCGGCCTCATTGCAATAGACGCTTTCGTCACCATTGGTCGGCATATCCAAGGAATTGAGAGCTAATTGGTGCAAGGCATAGTATTGGCCTTCACTCATGTAGGCATGGTCACCATTTTGGTTGGCAACCATGATCATCTCGTTGGTAGCATTGGGAGCTCTCTTGTCGATGGTCGGAGTTGTCACTTGTGTCATTGGAGACGAATAAAAAGAATGCCTTAGAGATGATGGCAAGGTACGAGCCTCTTTGACAATGTCACATGCATCAACGTCTTCATCATAGAGTGGTGTAGTGGTATCCTCATGCGCATGGTGATGTCGATCTTGTGGCATTGTAGGAATAGCTTCGCACTCTTGATGTTGTTGTCGCGCTTGTGGAGATGAGGGAAGCTCATGTTCTTGATCATGAAGGTCATTGTCCCTCCTCAAAGAGTGTCTCTCAATGAGAATTAGTAACAATGTCGTGGTGAAGTGAATCTCGCCTCATTTGTTGAAAAAGGAGGAGGATCATGACATATATGGCGATGTAGACCTTGCTCATGTGCTTGATCATGAAATCCTTTGTCCTTCCTCAAAGTATGTCGCTCATGGAAGTTGTGGTTGGTATTGGTGGTGAAGTATCTCTCGCCTCTTGCCTTGATTAGGCAGTGGTATCATAGTGTCCATGGCGAGGATGTTCTTGGTCCTTGTCGAAAGCGGGGAGCGAAGAGAAAGCACATTGTTGGTGATGATGAGGTGGAGGCTCCCGTTCCTCATGTGGATTATGACACTCATGGTCCTTGAACTTTGGAACATTGAGGCAAAGGGCTCTCAAGTTGTTGTCATCTCCATTTGCTTGGTGTTGACGATGTCGCTCATGTGGGTCCTCATCCAAAATAGGAAGTGAGAGGTCACTTGGAGAATCTTCACTTGCTTGTTGTTGACGTGGTCGCTCAAGAGGTTCCTCATCAAACATGGGAAATGAGATATCATGAGTAGCATCCGCGCTTAGTTGTTGTCGAAGTGGGCACTCATTAGGGTCTTCATCAAAGAGAGGAAGTGAGATATCATTTGTAGCACGCCCACTTGGTTTTTGTTGATGGTGGTGCTCATAGGGGTCCTCATCAAAGATGGGAAGTGAAGTAGCAAGTTGAGAAATCCCACTTGGTTGATGTCGTTGGTGGCGCTCAATGGGGTCTTCTTCAAAGATGTGGCAAGAGAAGCCATACGGAGCATTCACACTCGCTTGATGTTGAGAGATTATCTCATTTGGGCATTCATCAAATATAGGCGGTGGAAGCTCATGTGGGTCATCCTCATTGGTTTGGCGATGGCGGTCATGATGGAAAGGATGGCGCCGGTGGTCATTGTGGTGAAGTTGTTGTTGGAGGCATGCTTCGCGGAATCCACTAGAAGCCATGTCATGGGCACCTTATTGATAATGGCCTTGGTCTTGGTGGTCATTGTGGTAGTGACACACATTTTTCCTTGGAAGCCTTGAATGTAGGCGAGAACCATCCACGAAGCCATGTAGACAATTGTCATGAGTCGAGCTCGGAGAAGGTGGGTGATGAAGAATATCCGGTCGTAGAGGGTGATCTTGAAGAGGGTCACCACGGGTTTGTCGATGTCGAGGTCGAGGTAGTGGTGATGGCGAGCAATGCTCAAACCAATGTCGTCGCGGAACTTGTGGTGGAGGATGCGGTGAGGTGGGTGTACCACTTTCTCCCATATGGCGGTGATGATCATGGTGACGGTCTTGTGGATGAGCTTGGTGATGATCATGTGGAGACTTGCCATTGCGTCGTGGCTTGGAGGTCGATGATGATCCATGGTGGTTGGCGAGGATGGTCACTTTGCCTTCAATACTCGCTATGTGATCATTGAATCGATAATGATGAGCTTGAATTTGATGGTCCAAGCGCTCCAATCCATCACGAGCAAATTGGCAAAGCCGAAAGTGTTCATGGCGGTTGTCGAAGTTGTGGTAGCCAATGTTGTTGAAGAAAGAGGTTCCTTGATCTTCCGAGCTCGGCCTTGTGAATATTCCTTCCCTAGCCATCTCAACAAGAACACAAGGGTGATATGATGAAATGGATGTCACACTTACCCAACGTTACCTTTTTTGGTCATATTGAGGCTAGTGGACGAGCCTAGGTGTAGGGTCGTAAGTCAAAAGTGAGTTAAAAAAGATCGAAAGAAAACCGCTAATGGAAACACACACGCTATATGTGGAAGGAAATGGGTTAGAAATGTGGCGAGGAAAAAACGACAAATCCAAAGAAAAGTATGTTGTAAAACGTGGAGAAAAACCAAAGAAAAGTTAGCACGAAAACCAATCCTAGTGGAGGAAAATGATATGGTGGAAACTGAAAACACACACACACAAGGGATAAATGGGGTTAGTGTGGCCAATGGACGAGCGGAGACGAAATGTACCTATCGAAGACTAAGCTTAATGCCACACCAACACAAGGAGGACGCTAGCTCAAACCGCAATTAATTAGAGGCAACAAGATTCGCAATGTGGGAACCGGTCACTCTCTTCTCTCTTGTGACACGAAGCTAGGTGTTCCTACAAATGATAACAATTGGCATCGATCTTTGCTTCTTTTGGATCTTTTTTGCTTCTTGTGCTCTTTCTCCTTTTTTTTGATTTTTCGCTTTTTGATGCATGATGATTCCCAAATTCCAATGCCTTCTCTTAGCTAGTCTCTCACAAGCGCCAAACTCGCACTCTCGGTGCCATTAATGCGATGCAAAGCGGTGTAAAAGAACTAGTCCAAGTAGGTAAGGTACACAAAGGATGGGGTTAGTTCAAGTGGAAGCAAGTTATACCTATGCGGTGGATGATCAAGGACTTGCGGCCGGTGGATGTTGATGTCGTGTGGATCCGTTGATGTAGTGGCGTAGGTGATGCCGATGGCGACGCGTAGGAAGTTGACTCACTCAATTCGGAGCAACGACGACAAAGAAAAACAAGATACAAAATCTGTCCAAGAATCGAAAAGCGGGAATTTTCTGTGATTTTGCTCAATTTCGAAATTCCTCTCAAATCAAGAAAAAATTTGGACAAGTTCGAGAAAAGTGGAAGAATAGAAAGGTGGGGAATGGTCTTAGGCAACAAATCTATGGATCAAAACCACGAAAAACTCAACAAATCAACAGATCGGTCGAAATCCCTTTTGGCTATTTTTGGTCAAATTTTCTAATTTATGGTGGATAGAAGAAAAATTGGTGGAAAAGGTGGGGAGTGGGTGTCGGATTCGTGTCAATCTAGCTCTAGATGCCAGATGATGAGGTGTTGACCTCTTAGTTTGGCCCGATCTTCACGAATCGACGAAGAACGACAAGAACGAGCGAAGAACACGAAGAACGCGAGAGGGGGAATCGAGGGGTAATCGTGGGCAAACGCGGGGAAACACAAAGGGGGATAAATAGCGAGAACCGAAAGATCCCAAACCTCCCGTCAACTAACCCCCGAGGGTCGCCTATGAAACAATCGATCCAACTGAAGTCACCTTGATGGAAATCGTTTTACACCCGTGGCCGGTCCACCACGCCTATAGAACCTTAAGGATTTACGAGAGGGAGATTGGCAACTCTTAACATAATCCACGATGGGAAAGGATAAGTAGTTGTGGTGAATCTTGATATGGTCCTAGATGAACATCATAGGAGTACCCTCGTAAGAGGAGTCACCTCACAAGAGAGATACAAGGGAAAAGCCCGAAGTTCTCAAATCATCCCTAAACCCTAGATCTAGCCACCGGAGTCCCTTATATAGCCTAGGGGGGTAGGTGGGGGTGAAAACGGGCGAAATCCATGCATTTCCGTGTGGCAGCAGGGGGCCGGCCTGGGAGGCCGGGGTGGGGCTGGGCGCCCAGCCTGGGGCCGGCGTGGGGGCCGGCGCCTTCGAGCTGGTGGTCGGCCTGAGGCCAGGGGAGCCCGGCCTGAGGCCAGGGTAAGAAGGCCGGCTCCTTCCGAGGGGGGGCCGGCCTGAGGCCAGGGTAGGCCGGCCTAAGGCCAGGGTGGGAAGAGGAGGCCAGCCTGAGGCCAGGGGAGGCCGGCTTGGCTGGGGGTTGAGGCTGGGGACCCCGTTTTCCTCCGTTCTTCCTCCTCTTGACTCCATTCTTGATGTCGTCTTCTCCCACTTCCTTCCTAGCTTCTCGGGCACCGTCTTGGACATGCTCTTGAGCATCTTTGGAACCGTCTTGGGTTCCATGGTGTGATCCCACCTATGCTTGTAGAGGGGTATTTCATGAGGTAGAGCATCGTTCACCAAGTCACCGGAAACATACAGAGATAGGAGTGAGTTCACCTTGTTGTGTGTCGATGTTGTGCTTGGTAGAAGACGGTTGGCTGCATTAGAAAATTATGCTTTTAACTCAACTGGATGTGAAAATTCCTGGTTTGGAGAGTGTGAAAGATTTGTATGCTCAAGATAATGATTTTAAAAATGCATATGCGAATTTTACTAATGTGAAAGCATGGGATACATTTCATTTGCATGATGGATATTTGTTTAGAGCTAACAAATTATGTCTGCCCGAGTCGTCCTTGCGTTTGTTATTGTTGCAGGAATCACACAGTGGTGGATTGATGGGACACTTTGGGAGGGAGAAAACATTGCTGATCACTTCTATTGGCCACGTATGAGAAGAGATGTGGAGAGGTTTGTGAGATGTTGCATCACTTGCAACAAGGCTAAGTCTAAACTGAAACCTCATGGATTATATACTCCTCTTCCTGCACCTACTACACCTTGGCAAGACATTAGTATGGATTTTGTGTTAGGTTTGCCTAGGACTAAAAGAGGACATGATTCAATATTTGTGGTAGTTGATAGATTCTCTAAAATGTCACATTTTATTGCATGCCACAAGAGCGACGATGCGTCGCACATTGCTAATCTGTTTTTCAGGGACATAGTGAGATTACATGGAGTACCCAAGACTATTATTTCTGATCGTGATGTCAAGTTCATGAGCTATTTCTGGAAGACACTCTGGGGGAAGCTAGGGACAAAGTTGTTGTTTTCTACTACTTGTCACCCCCAAACTGATGGACAAACAGAGGTGGTGAATCGCACATTATCCACATTGTTGCGAGCCATGATAAAGAAGAATCTGCGGGAGTGGGAGGAGTGTTTGCCTCATGTTAAGTTTGCATACAACGAGGTTGTACATTCTACTACTCAGATATGCCCGTTTGAGGTGGTGTATGGTTTCAAGCCCATAACACCACTTGATTTATTGCCACTTCCTGTACAAGAGATAATTAATATGGAGGCTTCAAAACGAGCTGATTATGTGAGGAAGATCCATGAGAAGACCAAGGAAGCAATTGAGAAGACAGGAAGACATGTTGCTGAGAGAATTAACAAGAAGAGGAAGGAGGTACTTTTTCGGCCAAGTGATTTGGTGTGGGTACATTTTTGTAAGGACAGATTTCCCACATTGCACAAGTCCAAGTTGATGCCACGAGGTGCTAGTCCATATAAAGTTCTTCAAAAGATTAATGATAATACATACAAGATTGATCTTCCTAGTGATGATTTTGGTGTGAGTAATTCGTTCAATGTTGTATATCTTTCACCATACCATGGAGAGGACCTTGATGCGCCGAGGTCGGCGCCTTTTCAGGGGGGGGAGGATGATGAGGACATCCCTAGTACATTTTGTATTCCTCCTGTTGATGATGATGTTGCTGTTCAAGAGAAGCATGATGAAGTAAGGATTGGTCCAATGACTAGATCAAGAACTAAACTAATAGAACAACAGGTGAACTCACTCCTATTAAATTATGATGTTTGTTGTTATGAGAATTTTATACTACATAAATCCCTGCATTTATGTATGATTCAGGTTATTGATAACACAAGCATTATTGGAAGCAAGGAGCATGGAGCCATGGAGCAAATCATGGGAGAACACAAGGAGAGAGTTGATCATGGCAGCACAAGCAAGAAGGAGAAGCCAGGAGTGAATTGGACGGAGTTGGAAGCATTGATGACATGTCCTATGGTGCACCAGCCCACAATTAATTGTGCTGCGCATTATATGTTATTGGGGCACCAAGGACATGTCCTAGGTCCTCCTACACGTGTGGAATAAGGGCCTCCGTGCCCAAGTGGCTGAATCTTTCTATGGGTCGGTTTGTACCCCTTAGGTTGAGTCCAAACTTGAGTTGGTTCGAGTCCAAGTTGGGTTTGGGCTGTGCTTGCGCAATCCAGGGTTGTGGCCGCACCCCCTTCCCCTCATATAACCTCTCACTTGCGAGTTGAAGAGGTTTAGACTACCTTTACAGATAAACCCTAGAACTCCATTGTTGACTGCTTGAAGCATTCATCAGGAATTATTATTCTGCAAGTTTTGCGTGTGATCTGCTATTCCACTGGGAATTAGTTGATACAGGACCACTAGTAGTCAGTGGCTACTCGTGCAAGTGTGTGGATTTACGAATATCCAAGGGATTGGTTGCTCCTGCAATTGGCATCAGGAATTAGCCGAAGAGTTCATGGAGAGACATAATTTATCAGATCCTTGTTATCGTGTGAGTTCATCGAGAAGATCGGGCAACCCCTTATCACCCTCTGTCTCAAATTAATTGTCGGAAAGTTTGACAAAAGTGGATCTATCTAGACATAAATTAGTGTTAGATACATATGCTTTTGTTAAACTTTGTGACAATTAATTTGAGACGGAGGGAGTACAAAAACAAACCCTAGATTCACACGTGCACCTTGCGTTAGGGAGAGAGCAAAAGGGGAACTATATAAATAGACGCAAATCCACTTTGTTCCTTCCTCAGTCTCCGCAACCAATTTTCCCCAAGAACCGCCTCCTCTCCTCCACCTCCACAGCGAAAACCCTCGACAGTTCCACTTCCCTACCCACCCCCATGAAGAGATCACGGGAATCCTTCGACGCCGAGGCAGATCAGAAGGCTGGGTCCGTCGTCGGAGAGCCATCTTAGGCTGTCGGCCCAGTCGCGGCCGGCTCTGGCAGTGGGACTGCTGCTTCCGGCAAGGCCCCGCCGGTGGAGGTCGGTGATGTCGCTTCCGAGCCAGATCGGAAGAAGAACGTGAGCGGGGACGGAGGGGATGTCCCATCCAACGCCGCCGTGCCATCGGACCTCAAGGCGACATACAAGGAGATTGACGAGAGCTACGACGAAGCCGCTGAATACGCCATTTGGGGGCACGTCTACGCCACATCGACCGCCGCGCCGACGGAGGTTCATCCCTGTTAGAAAACTAGATATAGTTTTACTGAACTTGCTATGGTTATCACATCCAGGGTTTTTAGCGGTAGTACAAGCTCGAATCTACTATTGTTTCTTTGTTGAACTGACCTCGAGTTCTCGTGATTTGGGTATGAACTGAACTAAACCATACCTTTAATTGCACATCAATTTACTATTCTTTCTATGTTCAACTACCGTCAATTGCACATCAATCTACTATTCTTTCTATGTTCAACTCCCGTCGAGTTTTAGTACCGAAATTATTTAGTAATATCCGGGGTTTGGTGATTTGGGTATCAACTGAACTGAACCAGTCCTTCAGTTGCACATCAATCTACTATTCTTTCTATGTTCAACTGCCGTCGAGTTTTAGTACCCATATTATTTAGTAATATCCGGGCTTTGGTGATTTTGGTATGAACTGAACCATCCCTTCAACTGAAGGAGTAGCAGGTAAACAAGTCTTCGTACATGCCTTCAATTGCATATCAATTCATAGATGGCTTCAATTGCATATCAATGTGCATATCATGTATCTTTGATGGAACACATCCCAACTATTGCCCAATTCTCCCAAAAATAAAAACTACAACTGATTATATGTACTGATCAAACTATATGTTTCAGAAGTTAGTGATGTAGGTAATTCATGGAGTACTAACCGATAGAGATACTCAAAATAATATGTAACATGCATTTTCCAGAATTCTTTTCTTGCTAAAAACAACATATAGTCCCTTCGTTTTTGTATACAAGGCCACTAACTCAATTCCTAAATACCAAGAAAAGAAAGCCAACTTTTAAATATCACAAATAATTATGCGAATAAACTCATGTGTTCTGTGCTAATTTAATATTTTGTATGTGGGGCATCTTTCTCTATGGTTGCATGGAACATTAACATAAATGAGCACCATTGTACGTGGTAGAATCTAAATCAATTTCTCTTTGGAAGAGATTGCGGCCATGTATAGATAGAAATTGTATTTTTTGATAGTGGCATTGTATTCAAAGACAGAGGGAGTAGATCAATTTTGCTTTCTCATTTTATTCTTTTATTGCTCAAGTGCTCTTTACATTTTTTTCAAATTCCATTTCATAGCTCATGATGTAATAACTTGAACTGAAACTTCATATATCATGTTGTAATAATTGTATAGTGTGTTACCATCCTAGATTCCCCAATTTATGGTGTTACAACCTTTTTGGGTTGCAATGATTTTTACATTATTTGAACTGCAATTTAATATGCCATCTTGCACTAATTTTACACTGTGTAGTTTAGTTTAATAAAATTTAAGGAATCTAGCTTGGTTAATTAGATCCGGAAGATTTAATTGATTATATTATTATGATGACCTAGAGTAGTTTGCTGCTTCATCATTTTCAGCCCACACGCCAATATATCCTAGATTCCCCAATTAAGAGTGTAACAACTGACATTTCATATTTCATGTCATCATAATTGTACACCATAGCTTTTAGGTTAATTAAATGTGCATGCTTACATGTATTTTAATTATCTCATTTGGTTATGAAATACTGGGCTAAGTATAGGTTGTACATTTCATATCCATTCAACTGAAGGAGTAGCAGATAAACAAGTCTTCGTACATGCCTTCAATTGCATATCAATTCATAGACGGCTTCAATTGCATATCAATGTACATATCATGTATCTTTGACTGAACACATCCCAACTATTACCCTATTCTCCCAAAAAAAAATTACAACTGATTATCTCTACTGATCAAACTAGATGTTTCAGAAGTTAGTGATGTAGGTAATTCATGGAGTACTAGCCGATAGAGATACTCAAAATAATATGTAACATGCATTTTACAGAATTCTTTTCTTGCTACAAAAAAATATACTCCCTTCATTTTTGTATACAAGGCCACTAAATATATAAATACCAAGAAAAGAAAGCCAACGACTAAATAGCATAAATAATTATGTGAATAAACTCTTGTGTTCTGTGCTAATTAAATGTTTTGTATGTGGGGCATCTTTCTCTATGGTTGCATGGAACATTCACATCAATGAGCACCATTGTAGGTGGTAGAATCCAAATCAATTTCTCTTTCGAAGAGATCGTGGCCTTGTACAGATAGAAATTTATTTTTGATAGTGGCCTTGTATTCAAAGACAGAGTGAGTAGATTGATTTTGCTTTCTAATTTTATTATTTTATTCCTAAAGTGTTCTTTACATTTTTTAAAATGTATTTTATATCCCATGATGTAATAATTTGAACCGCAACTTCATATCTCATGTTGTAATAATTGTATAGTGTGTTATCATCCTAGATTCCCAAATTGATGGTGTTACAACATTGAGGTGCAATAATCGTCAAATTTTTTCAACTGTAATTTCATATCTCATTTTGTAATAATTGTACACAATAGCTTTTAGGTTAATTAAATGTGCATGCTTACATGGATTTTAATTATCTGATTTGGTTACGATATACTGGGCTAAGTATAGGTTGTAATTTCATATCCATTTGAATTCTTCGGCAATAAATTATATCCTAGTTATGGTTCTCTGGATGGACGCTCTGGAGAAGACTCTGGAGAAGATGATGAAGATGTTGAAGAAGCACCTCCAAGATCACTAGATGTTGATGAAAAATCATCATGCTCAGTCCAGGTCTCCACTTTGGTGATACTTCAGCTTAAGGAGCACATTGCTACACACACCGACCAGTTTCTTCAAGCCGTGGTAACGCCGAACCTGCGACCAACGTGTTTCAGGGTTTCACGTGTCCTTTTTAGCAAGTTGGGTAATACCAACTGGCGCTTCGTCCAGTCTAGTGAAGAAGGAGATACCACATATCTTTACATCAAGATGCATAAACAGGACGTGCGAAGGTGTCACGGAAAGAGGTATGAGTGGATGGGAGAACAAGTCACTTTCCGCAAGGTGAATTCACTCATTCCGCTCAAACCTGAACCCATGGAAGCTGGTTCGGTTGTGAATATCTTCTATGTTGTGCTTGTGAAGACAATGTTGCTTTTGTTTAAACTTTGTGTTGCTTCCCGTACTACTGAATGATGCACTATGTGAAACATTATGTCCTTTTTATGTTATCATTTTATAGAACTTATTAGTATTGTTAAAGAGTTGTCATTGTGTTTTGAACCAACTTATTTTCTCTTATGCGGATTTTGTAGTCACGATTGAGGCCTTCTTTGATTCACATGGTAGGAAAAGTAAAGGGGTAGGAATTATGTAAGATTGGGTTGCCCAATCAAGTGGGATCCTATGGCCATGGGAACAAGACATAGGATTTTTTCATTAGGTCCAAGCTCATGTTCATTTTCCTGTAAAAATACACTACCAAGTTCCTATAGGAAAAGTTCCTACAAGTTACATTCCTGTCAATCAAACACTTTCGAAAGGAAAAAATCCATAGGGTCTAAATCCTACAAAGTTCCTTAGCAGATCCTTTGAATCAAAGGAGGCCTTATATCAAAATAGTTCTAACCTCATGACATAGTAGTTCAAACCATAGTTCACCTACCATAATTGGCATCAGTAATGAGAGATAACACTTATAATATTAACCAAAGTACCAACATTGCATTTCTCACAGCGTACTGCAAGAGCGACATACTACATACAAGTGGAACATTGTTCATCCAGACTGAAATATAAACACTAATTACATGGACCAAAAGTCTCATACTACACCGCAACAAGTGATCTACTACCGACTGTGGTGCTTGTTCGCCCTCCATGATTGGCCTCCCTCTCTGGTCTTCTTAGATTTTTTAATGGCGTCACTCATGGGCTTGAGTATACGGTACAACTCGAGCGAGAGAAACCCATCAATTGCAGCATAGGTGATGTGTTCCTTGTCTAGTTTCTTGTTGTTCCAGTAGTTGTGCCAACTATATTGCTTCTTATTCATATCTTTGTACCATGGATCAATCAGCTTTACTGTCATGGTAGCCATTCCAGCCTTCTTTTGCTTGTACACGTCATAGTACAGATCCTGGATATCCTCAGAATTTTCATCTGGAATTAAAAAAAATCAGGTTCTCCCCAGTACTCTCTTGTCATTGCTGGTGTCAACACTTGCTAATTGGACACCGCCAAAATGAAAAAGATCAGCCAGCGCCGCGGATTGCCATCAGTCACTACTGCAGTACACAAGTAAAAAGAGTTTAGAAAAGTACTAGTACCAGAAAATAGCTGATAAGGGGTTGCTCGATCTTCTTGATGAACTCACACGAAAACAAGGATCTGATAAATTGTGTCTCTCCACGAACTCTCCAGCTAATTCATGATGCCAATTGCAGCAGCAACCAATCCCTTGGATATTCGTAAATCCACACAATTGCACGAGCAGCCACTGACTACTAGTGGTCCTGTATCAACTAATTCCCAGTGGAATAGCAGATAACATGCAAAACTTGCAGAGTAACAATTCCTGATGAATGCTTCAAGCAGTCAACAATGGAGTTCTAGGGTTTATGTGTAAAGGTAGTCTAAACCTCTTCAACTTGCAGGTGAGAGGTTATATGAGGGGTAGGGGGTGCGACCACAACCTCAATTGCGCAAGCACAACCTAGGACCCGAACCAGCTTATGTTTGGACTCAACCTAAGGGGTACAAACCGACCCATAGAGAGATTCATCCACTTGGGCACGCATGCCCTTATTCCACACGTGTGGGAGGACCTAGGACATGTCCTTGGTGCCCCCAATAACATATAATGCGCAGCATAATTAATTGTGGGCTGGTGCACCATAGAACATGTCCTCAATGCTTCCAACTCCATCCAATTCAGCTCCTGGCTTCTCCTTCTTGCTTTTGCTGCCATGGTCAACTCTCTCCGTGTGTTCTCACATGCTTGGCTCCATGGCTCCATGCTCCTTGCCTCCAATAATGCTTGTGTTATCAATAACCTGAATCATACATAAATGCAGGGATTTAGGTAGTATAAAATTCTCAAAACAACAAACATCATAATTAAATAGGAGTGAGTTCACCTGCTGCTCTATTAGTTTGGTTCTTGATCTAGTCATTGGACCAATCCTTACTTCATCATGCTTCTCTTGAACAGCAACATCATCATCAACAGGAGGAGTAACAAATGTACTAGGGATGTCCTCATCATCCTCCCCCCTTGAAAAGGCGTCAACCTCGACGCATCAAGGTCCTCTCCATGGTACGGTGATAGATCAGCAACATTGAACGAATTACTCACACCAAACTCATCACTAGGAAGATCAATCTTGTATGCATTATCATTAATCTTTTGAAGCACGTTATATGGACTAGCATCTCGTGGCATCAACTTGGACTTGCGCAATGTGGGAAATCTGTCCTTACGAAAATATACCCACACCAAATCACTTGGCCGAAAAAGTACCTCCTTCCTCTTCTTGTTAATCCTCTCAGCGACATGTCTTCCTGTCTTCTCAATCTTCCTTGGTCTTCTCATGGATCTTCCTCACATAATCAGCTCCTTTTGAAGCCTCCATATTAATTCTCTCTTTTACAGGAAGTGGCAATAAATCAAGTGGTGTTATTGGCTTGAAACCATACACCACCTCAAACGGGCATAGCCGAGTGGTAGAATGTACAACCCTGTTGTATGCAAACTCAACATGAGGCAAACACTCCTCCCACTCCTACGGGTTCTTTTTAATCATGGCTCGCGGCAATGTGGATAATTTGTGATTCACCACCTCCGCTTGTCAATCAGTTTGGGGGTGACAAGTAGTAGAAAACAACAGCTTTGTCCCCAGCTTCCCCCATAGTGTCTTCCAGAAATAGCTCATGAACTTGACATCCCGATCAGAAACAATAGTCTTGGGTATTCCATGTAATCTCACTATGTCCTTGAAAAACAGATTAGCAATGTGCGACGCATCGTTGCTCTTGTGGAATGCAATAAAATGTGACATTTTAGAGAATCTATCAACTACCACAAATATTGAATCATGTCCTCTTTTAATCCTAGGCAAACCTAACACAAAATCCATACTAATGTCTTTCCAAGGTGTAGTAGGTGCAGGAAGAGGAGTATATCACTTATGCAAGAAATCACACAATATCCATGAGGTTTCAGTTTAGACTTAAACCTTGTTGCAAGTAATGCAACGTCCCACAAACCTCTCCACATATCTTCTCATACGTGGCCAATAGAAGTGATCAACCAACATCATCAATGTTTTCTCCCTCCCAAAGTGTACCATCAATCCACCACTGTGCGATTCCTGCAACAATAACAAACGCAAGGACGACTCGGGCACCCATAATTTGTTAGCTCTAAACAAATATCCATCATGCAAATGAAATTTATCCCATGCTTTCACATTAGTAAAATTCGCATCTGCAGTTTTAAAATCATTGTCTTGAGCATACAAATCTTTTACACTCTCCAAACCAGGAATTTTCACATCCAATTGAGTTAAAAGCATAATTTTCCTAGAGAGAGCATCAGCAACAACATTATGTTTGCCTTTCTTATGTTTAATTATGTATGGGAATGATTCAATGAATTCAACCCACTTAGCATGTCTTTTATTGAGGCTAGATTGACTCTTTAAAAATCTCAATGCTTCATGATCAGAATGTATTATAAATTCTCTTAGCCACAAATAATGTTTCCAAACCTCAAGAACTCTAACAAGTGCATACATTTCTTTATCATAAACAGAATAGTTCAATTGGGCACCATGCAATTTCCCAGAAAAATAAGCAACAAGTTTATTTTCTTGCATAGGCACACCACCAATACCAATACCACTTGCATCACACTCAATTTCGAATTTTTTATGGAAATTAGGCAAGATTAATAATGGGGCCGAAATCAGCTTGTTCTTTATCTCATCAAAAGCAATATCTTGTTCTACCCCCCTTATAAAATCAACACCCTTCTTAGTTAAATCATTTAATGGTGCAGCAAGGTACTAAAATACTTGAAAAATCTTCAATAGAAACCAGCCAATCCATTAAAACTTCTCACTTGACTAACATTAGTTGGAATAGGCCAATTTTTAATAGATTCAATTTTAGATTCATCAACCTCAATGCCATGTTTAGATACAACATATCCCAGAAAAATGACCTTGTCTTTGCAAAAAGAACATTTAGCAAGATTACCATATAATTGATTTGCTCTTAAAACATGCAAGACTTGTCTAATGTGATCAACATGCTCAGTTTCATTGTGGCTATATATGAGAATATCATCAAAATAAACTACCATAAATTTTCCAATAAACTCTCTCAAAACATGGTTCATAAGTCTCATGAAAGTACTAGGTGCATTAGTTAAACCAAAAGGCATCACTAACCATTCATATAAACCAAATTTAGTTTTGAAAGCAGTTTTCCATTCATCCCCCTCTTTCATTCTTATTTGATGGTAACCACTACGCAAATCAATTTTAGAGAAAACAACAGCACCACTTAATTCATCTAACATGTCCTCCAAACGAGGTATAGGAAGACGATAACGAATAGTGATGTTGTTAATTGCTCTACAATCTACACACATGCGCCAAGTACCATCTTTCTTAGGCACTAAAATAACAGGAACAACACATGGAGATAAGCTAATTCGAATATAAACTTTGTCGAGTAGCTCCTGCACTTGTTTTTGAATTTCCTTTGTCTCTTGGGGATTTGTCCGGTAAGGGGCTCGGTTTGGCAATGTTGCTCCAGGGATCAAGTAAATTTGGTGCTCAATGCCACGCAATGGTGGCAGCCCTGCTAGTACCTCCTCTGGAAAAACATCATCAAAATCCTGTAACACATGAGAAACACCAAGAGGAATAGGGTTCATGTCAGAAGAAACCAAAATTTCTCCCTTGTGCATAAGCACTATAGGAAGCATACTAGGTTCCTCACTAAACTCTCTCAAATCCTCTTTGGTGGCTAGCATACATAAAAGGCTCACTCCCTCACTTTTAGTTTTACCACTCATCTTATTTTTTCCACTCATAGAAGGATTACTCTCTTGTTTTTCTTGCTCTCCTTCTCTAAATTCACTTTAGTTTTTTGACGAGACTCATTTACAATTTTCTGTGGTGTCATAGGTCTCAAAATAATATACTTCCCATGCCAATTCAATTGGTATGTGTTAGCTCTCCCATTACGTGTAACATTCCTGTCAAACTGCCATGGTCTTCCAAGCAATATGTGACAAACAGACATGGGCACAACATCACAATCAATGGTATCAGTATATGGCCCAATGTGAAACTCCACTCTCACCATGTAGCTCACCTTCATCTCTCCTTTATCACTCAGCCACTGTATATGTAGCATCCCAACTTTTAATAAAGATGGAATACCTGTGTTATTGTGCTAGTCCCTGGATCAATTACTAGCACCACAGTACAAAATGAAATATCATGCAAATGCATCAAATTCTATTACATCGCATGATCCAGTATTTACAAAATAGGATTACAACTTGCATAGTCTTAGAAGACTAGCAGAAAACAAAGAATTACAGCGGAAAACATATTACAACATTGAGCCCATCTTCTTCATGTGCCACAGGCAAAACATGTTGGCGATAGTCTCGAGATCCTAAACGAAATCCTCACTCGTCTTGAGAAAATATCTGTAATATGGAATATGCAGCCACAAGGGAGTCAATACAATTTAATGTATTGGCAAGTAACACTATGGTGGATATAAATGGCAAGACTAATAGTACATGCTTATTTGGCTGAGTGGAGTTTTAGCTAAGTTTGCATAAAGCCAGTTTTCTCCTATCACTTTTGTAAAACAAACTTTTCTTTTCAAAAGGGTGGCAACATTGGATTAAGATCCAAGCACCACAATACTGTTCACTTGGTCAAATTTTACTTATTGAAATTGGTGATGAGATTCTTCCGTCATTCCTTGTCCAGTTGCTCATAGTTGTCCATAACCGGGGATGCGGCTAAGATCTTAGTTTGTTGACTCTGCAGAGGTTGTGCACTTTCACCCTTTGTCTTCAATTAGCCCAAACATCCTATACACCCGGAGTGCATCATGGAAAGGAGAGAATTGAGACGAGATCTTTCAGAAGAAGAAGTCCAAACCCACCGGCAAGACCGTTCCACCTATAATTTTGCTACATCTGCTAGTCAAGCCTGGGCTGAACTCTCACAACTTAGTTGATCAAGACAA
This sequence comes from Alopecurus myosuroides, assembly GCA_028641055.1. NCBI lineage: Eukaryota > Viridiplantae > Streptophyta > Magnoliopsida > Poales > Poaceae > Alopecurus > Alopecurus myosuroides. The sequence continues at coordinate 118,927,440 of CM054063.1, read as the reverse complement.
AGCCCATATGTCAAAAGGCTGCACGGGAAGCTACTAGATTTAGAGGGACATAGTAATCTCTTTGTTCCTGGGTGGCCATCCGCAAGTGACAACCTCAAGTGGAATAACCCTTAGATAAGGGCCCTGAGGAAACACTCAACATAACCCAGTCTTACCACTTCCACCCAGGTGGTTCATTCATTAGTTATACTTAGGATTTTTCCTCAACATCTAGTAAAACAATTTGTAACATTTCATAGCACCTAATAAATTCTAAGGCTATCAAAATAACAAGGTAAAAGGGATGGCTACACACTACTAGGATAATAGCATAGCATAGTATAACTTAGTAAAATTTCCTATCATGCATACTACTCAAAATCAACTAATGCATATAGAAAATAATGGGTAGTTGATGGTGTGTTACTTGCCTTGTTGAAGTTGGTGAAGAATTCACACTTTCTTCACAAAAGATCGTTGCTCTCCGTACAATCTATTCATTTAAAACACAATAACAAAATAAACAATCATTTCTACCAAACAACATACATGTGTAGAAAGCATACAGAGAAACTAACATATCAAAAAGGGGTTTAACCAAGTTGACTAGGACAAGGTCAAGATTTGAGTTCAATAATTGTTAAGGAAATTCCAAGGGTTTACTTGGGATGGTCTAGGTTGAGTTTACAGTGATCAAACTTTATTATAACCATAATTGTCTAGGAAGTTCCAAGAGTTCACTAAGAATAAACATATTACTTCTTCAACTAAAGTAATACATGCAAACACTTGGTCATATTCACCTTCAAAATATTTGAGTTACTATGTTAGTATTTTCCATTGTGGTTAGGGTAGGTCTAGTAACTTCATCATCAAAGGGAAAATATTATTAAGTCTTGGGTTTTCCATTTGGGTCAATGGTTGGACAAAAATAACTTGTTACTCTTCAACTTGTATGGATTGCTTCTAGACCTCATGTGATGGCCTTGTTGAAGATCATCTTCATGCTTCTATTGTAGTCTTGTTTTCTTGGATGGATTCTTCTCTTGGTCTTGATAAATTCTTCATCGCTTTCACTTCACTAATTGGTTTGGGTATGGGATGGACACAAATACCACTAAGTCAATTTGAAGGAAAATAGAAGAAGGATAGAAATAGAGAGGAAGATGTATTCTTCTTCATTTCTTCATACATTTGTACTTCATTGAGTTTCTTCTAGTTGTTGTGAAGCACAATTCCCTTACTTCAAATTCTTCAATGATCTTCTTTGTAGCTCTCCATGTTGCCACTAAGTTGGAGATGAAGTTTTCTTCTTGTGCTTGAGTCTTGATCTCCAATTTGCTAGCTTGATGATTTCTTGAAGCATGAAAGGGGAGTGGAGGAGTAGATAGAAAAATAAATTTCACTACTTGGTACTATATGTGATTGACACATTCTAAGGACTTGGCTTGGCTCCAAATAGACATAAATCAAGGAATAACAGTTGAAAACTAATCCTAAGACATGGTATAGATGGATGAATCACTAGGTTGGGTTTTTGGTCAAAACACATGGTAATGGTCCAAGGGTGTCCAAAATGGTTGGGAAATGATGTCTCTGGTTCAAGGCTACCAAAAGGATCAACTTTGCCTAAGAAAACATTTTCTAATTATTTATAGAAATAATTCTATGTCAAAATACTCAAATAGACAACTTAATTCTAAACTGAATTTTAATTTGTTCAAATATTATTTTGGGACAGAGGATATGAAGGTACACATTCTAAGGTTTCCAAATATATTTTATTTGCAATTTTTGGATTTGTAGAATTTGAATTATGCCAAATTTCATCAAACAAGCATATTTGAATTTGAACAAATTTAAGTTTTTCAAATTTGAATTTGGCCAGTGCCAAAAGTTTCTAGATGTCAAGGGCTTTTCAAAAAGTCCAAGATTGCTAAATTTGGCTAAGTGGTTGAAAAGATATGATGATTTGAAGTTGCAGGGGCTTTTCTGCAAATCTGCCAAAAATTCTACCGGGAGAAATAGTTTGAATTAAGGGCTGGCCACGCGGCAGTTTCTGATTGGCTGGGCTATGCTGACTGGGCGCTGGTGTGGCATGTGCTGACGTGGATAAGTGATGGATCTGGATCGTTAGATCCAGATCTAACGGCGACATACCCCTTCGCTGAGGGGATCTATTCTAGGCCGTCTAGATCTAGATCTATGGTTGAGGGGCGTTGGAGCTCTCACCTCGCCGGCAGGAGGCCGGGAATGAGGATGGCGGCGGTGCTGTCGCACGGAGGAGGACGGCGGCGACGTTACGGTGGGTCCCTGTCGCACCCGGACTTCTAGGGGATACTCGCAGTTCCGTTGAACAGTAGTTGATTGGATTACGGGGCTTACCGGCACCCGCATCTCTTACGAGTAGGCCAACACACGTATGTGTGACAACCAACCCCTACTGTTCATCGTCTACGTAAACCATCCCATAGAAATCAGGATACTACCATTGACGTACTTCATACCATACACACATGGTACGTCAACGGCGTTTAACAGAATGATAACACAACATATCTCTAAGACACAAAAGATGGAAATAAGTTGCAAATAGCTCTCACTAGAGCAGAGATAGCAAATACAATCATCCAGAGGACACATGTCCCAACATAACATCATTACATCTCAGCGGAAGCATTCAAAGAGTCTGAGTACAGACAAATCCAAATAGGCTTAAGAAGCCGGAAACGAAAAGACGGAGCCCATCCACGATGTCTCGGATCCTGCCCGGGTCCGCTATCTACTCGTCAGCAGCCTCGTCAAACTCCACGTAGTAGCCGTCACGGGGATCCTCGTAAGCGTAGTCTGCGGAAACCACAGCCCCAAACGGGTCAGTACATAAACGTACTGGCAAGCAAGACTCACAGTTCACCAAAGTGTAACCCGTCAACACCAAGCACAGATTCTTTGGGTCAACGGAAGAAAAGGGGATACAAAAGATGCGGCAACTGGCTGCACTAACCAACTATAGAACATGATACCACTTCCGGCTAACAGAATAGAGATAAGATAGCGTATCGTAACCAACTATAACTAACCACCAAACAAACCCATCCTGGATCTCGCCCCTTATCCAAAGAAGCAATCCGAGGATAACTGACACAGTTGGATTAATGATGGATCAAGTTATTGTGGCAATAAGACTATTACTAGTCAAGTTATCATTAGTTAGGTGTAAGTTGTTCTGAGTACTTGTTAGCCAGTACTTTCACCAAGTTAACCATAACCGCGGAAAACACGGCTTCTCGAGAAGATTTATCCCTGCAGGGGTGCACCAATTTGGCCGTACACGTAAGAATATCCCGCCAGACGGGAATCAAACCCACCAAGCGAGGCACTCTACACAACTCAACTCTTCTTCGCATCAAGCCCAAAGCACCACGTGCTGTGCGTGCGCGGCTAATCGAGCCCCACGAAGAAAAGGGGACCCTCATAGCATTGGAAGACCACGCCGCCCTAAATGCCGACTACAAAAGTTCCACCCTGGCCTCGGGTTCGTACCTGCATATGCGTGCATCAAATGGAAAGCCCGAACTAAGTGTGGCGATTTGGACGAGATGCGAATCGAATCAAATTGAGGGGGGCGCCCATACACGCTTCCCACATGCGGATAGTGCGCTCATCATGGATCAGTAGACAAGACCCTTTTCCTAATTAGGGTCGACACTAGCAGGCCTCAAAACCACGCCGGGCCTCCTGCCGGTGCCTTATCAGCAAATTATTATTACCTCAAGATTAAAAGGTTGTTGTTTAACATCGAGCCTCAGAACATAATGAAAATATAATAACAGAAAGTAACGGGTAACAGACTCGAGCAAAAACAACCCTAAGCATGCTAGTAAGACACGGGCAACAAGCAAAGGGTTTATAGGTGTGGAGGTGAGGCAATATCAGGGTTCAGGGTAACATGCGATAGGTTCGTAACAGAAGCAACGATACATAGGGCTAGCAAAATAGACAACAGAAAGTATCGGTAACCAATGTTGAAAGGAACATAGTGGTTCATGTGAGTGATAACTTGCCTGCAAACTCAGCAGCCTGGTACTGAGCTAGATCCTCAGAAGGGGTGTCGTAAGTATCGTCTGTCTCAACATCGTCGTCTATCCGAGAAGAAGCAAACAAACAATGCAGAAAGATAAACAATCAATAACATGGCAAAGTGCACAATCATGGGATGATACATGTCAAGTTAATGGATGCATCAAAATAAACTAGTTGACATGGTAACACAATTTAAATGGACCCATTTGCAATTTTGGATTGCATATGAAATGCCCATGGATTATGGTTGGAATATTTGTTTTACAACTAACCAACAGGTGAAAGTGGTTTAGTATGATGCATGGATAAGGAAAACAGAAAAATAACAACAATAGAACCAATTTAAAATAAGGTTTATCAAGTTTAGAAATTTGTTTATTAAGGTAGGGAATTTTTGGTTCCTTAAAGGTGTTACACAAGCATTTGTTCTTTTCAGCAATTTAAATTGTTCAAAACAAATAACAAAATTCATATTTGAATAGAACAGAAAATTTTAGGTGGATTACATGTTTCAATTATTGAAAAAGAAATTACAACGATTTAATTATGAATTAAACGAGATTAAACAAGTTTTAAATGAATTTAAAACAAGTTTGAAAATTATTTGAATTTTATTTGTTCCAAACATAAATTCAAATTCATATTTGAAAAGTTTATACTTTTCTAGTTTGAAAACATATTTTACATGTTCAAAAATAATTTATTTTGAGCAAGTTATGAATTTAGCAAATTTAAATGATTTAAACAAGGTTTAAATTATTTAAGCAATTTTAATTATTCAAACCATGAAACAAAATTTATATTTGAAAAGATGGTTTGAAATAGCATGGAAAACATATTTTATTTGCATTATTTGGATTAAGTATGAATTAATTATGCAATTATTCAAATTACAAATGAATTGTTTGAATTCAAATTTGGAATGCACTTAAAATATTCAAAACAGAAAACAAAAGTTATAAACAGGTAGAGAATTAAATTTGGTGCAGTGTACATATTTTATTTTTGTTATTTGGAATTATAAATAAAAGTTATTAGCTTTTTAAATTTGAGGACCAAACTGTGAATAAAAAGGATTTAATTGAAAAAGAAAAAGGTTGAAAACCATTTTCTACTCTGCAGTGGCTAGCCAACGCCACTGACAGAGGGCCCCAGGCGCCAACGTGGATGCACGCGTGGCAGCAGTGCCACACAGCAGCTGACAGGGGGGCCACTCTGTCAGCGCGCTGCGCAAAAGAGTGGATTTTAATCGCGAGAGCCAGGGATCGAACCCTGGGCTCGGGCGCGCGCGCAACACCTGATTCCACTGCGCTGCTCGAATCGTTCTTATCAGTAATACACGCGCAAACAGGTTATAGTTCAGTTACGCGCAGGTTTCTGAATTTCGCTGACAGAACCGTGGTCGCCGGCGACGATCACCGTGGCTGCTCGCGCGTGCTAGTGTGTGCGTGTGCTTGCGGGCGTGTGGTGGACGCGGAGGCGTTCGTGCAGAGGGAGAACAGGGAGGAGGAGGACGTGATCGTCTGCTCACCGGCGTCGTGGAGGTGGCAGAGGCTCGGAGCAGACGGCGGCGTCGACGTTGAGGATGGCGGCGCGGCTACAGAAGGTTCCCGGGCTCGAGGAGGTGTTGTCGAGGGAGAGGGAAGCACGGCGGTGCGATTTCTGTGGTTAGGTTGGATGGTGGCGTTGCGAGGCGGCGGTGGTCATCGGAGATTCAGAGGAGGAGCTCGTCGGCGAGGTTGCAGAGAGAGGTGGAGGGTGGCCGAGAGGGGAAAACGGCGGCGGTGCTCGAGGGGATAGGGTAGGGGCTAGGTTAGGGCAGCGGCGCGGGGTCTAGGGTGGCTATATAGGCCTAGGGGCGCGCGCTTGGCCGTCCGCTGCGGCTGCCGGCGACGTGGCGCCGCTCGGATGCGTGCCGTACGCGAAACAGAAGGGGAGGAGCGAGGCGAACCGGTACGCGGGCCAGCGGGGAAGGGAAATGGGCTGGGCCGCGCTGCTGCTCCCCTCTGCGCGCGCGTTTTCTTTTTTTTTTAAAATTTTTGTTGTGCTTATTTTTTTTTGCTGAAAATGAAATAGGAAGAAATAGAAGGAATTTTGAGGTAGGAAAATTATAGAAAAATTTGGGTTGGCTATTTATGGTGTCAGCAACCATTTGACCACTTTTATTTTCCATGAATTTCAAAATTTAAGTGCTGTTTGGAATTGTTTCAAATTTGAATTAATTTGATTATTGATTGATTTATTAATAACAAGAATTTAAATGGCATGAACCTTTAGTTTGAAATAAATGGAAACAAAAGATTAGAATGTTTTGGTAATTTCATAACTTTCAAATTGGGTGCTGTTTGAAATTTGATTCCAATTGAAAAGATTTTGAGATAAAGTGATTATTGCAAACAAAATTCAAATGGGGTGAACATATAGTTTTAATTGGAAGCAAAAATGATTATAATTGTTGTGTAATTATCATTAATTCCAAAAGGTTGCTGTTTGAAAAAAAATGTATTTGAATTTGAATAATCATTTGAATTAAGTGATTGATTAAAAGCCACCATTTTTAATAGTTGAACCTTATGGAAAAAATGGAAACAATTGGTTGTTTTTATTTGAACTTTTTATTTAAAAGGTTGTAACATAACAAGTATGAAACAAAGCATTTGAATATTGCTTGAATTTGAAAAAGAAAAACAATTGAAAACAGATGCAACCAAAAGGAAAACAGATGCAAGACAAATGCAAACAATTCAATGAGTATGATGACATGATGCAAAACTCTAATTAAACAAGAAACAAACATTCTAGGGGTGTTTTCATACTTGGGATGTTACAAAACGCCCCCCTTGAAGGAATCGCGCCCCGAGATTCCTACTGAGAAGTGAAAAGGTCCGGATACTTCTTGCGAAGATCCTCTTCGGTCTCCCACGTTGCCTCTTTATCGGAATGATGGGACCACTGCACCTTCAAGAACTTTGTGCTCTTGTTGCGAGTCTTACGCTCGGTCTCATCGATAATACGAACAGGGTGCTCCTCATAAGAGAGATCATCTTGCAGTTCAATGGAATCATGATCAACCGCACGATCTGGATCTTTGAAACACTTCTTGAGCTGTGACACGTGAAACACATCGTGCACCTTGGATAGTTTTTCTGGAAGTTCAAGACGATAGGCATTTTCCGCACGCCTTGAGAGAATGTTGAAAGGACCAATGTATCTTGGTGCAAGCTTTCCTTTCACACCGAAACGATGAGTGCCTCTGAGGGGAGTTACACGGAGATATGCCTTGTCACCAGGTGCATAGATCATATCCCTGTGCTTGCTGTCATAGTAGTTTTTCTGACGAGACTGAGCAATCTTGAGATTGTCACGAATGATACGAACTTTCTCCTCGGCTTCCTTAACAATGTCAGGGCCTAAGAGTGAACGTTCACCAGCTCCAGACCAATTGATTGGACTCCTGCATCTGCGGCCATAGACTGCTTCAAATGGTGCCATGCCTAGGCTTGCCTGGAAGCTGTTGTTGTAGGAGAATTCAGCATATGGAAGGCAATCCTCCCATTTCATGCCAAAGGAGAGACCACATGCTCTGAGCATATCCTCGAGAATCTGATTGACTCTTTCGACTTGCCCTTGAGACTGAGGGTGATAAGTTGTGCTGAACAGAAGTTTGGTGCCCAATGCTTCTTGAAAGCTTTTCCAGAAATGAGAAGTGAATATGCTTCCTCGGTCTGAGCTTATTTCCAATGGAACACCATGAAGAGGAACAATCTTTGCTGTGTAGAGCTCTGCTAACTGGCTAGCTGAGATTGTTTCTTTGACAGCAAAGAAGTGAGCTACTTTAGTGAGACGATCAATGACAACGAAAATTGCATCGTTGCCCTTCTTGGACTTTGGAAAACTAGTGACGAAGTCCATTTCAATCATGTCCCACTTCCACTCAGGAATTTTCAGAGGTTGGAGTAGACCGGCTGTTTTCTGATGGACTGCCTTAACACGTTGACAAACGTCGCATTCAGAAACGTATTGAGCAATTTCACGTTTCATGCCAGGCCACCAATACAGTGTCTTAAGATCCTGGTACATCTTTGTACTTCCAGGGTGTATGGAAAGGGGAGTTTCATGAGCCTCCTTGAGAATGATATCTTTGAGACTTTGAACTTGAGGAACTGCAATGCGTCCTTCGAAGAACACAGTTCCCTTGTCATCAATTGAGAAGGACTTAAATTTCTCCTTGCCTTCTTTGATGTGTTCTACCATCTTCTTGATTTCAGCATCACGAAGTTGTTCAGAACGAATCTTATCCTCGAGAGTTGGACTGGCTGTCAAACTAGCAAGATAGCCTTGAGGAACAAGACCAAGGTTCAGCTTCTAGAATTCTTCATGAAGTGGAGGTTGGCTTTCCATGATCATGAGATTGTTGTAATACGACTTGCGACTGAGAGCATCGGCCATAACATTAGCCTTGCCTGGAGTGTAAGAAATGGTGAGATCAAAGTCCTTAATCTTTTCAATCCATCTCCTTTGCCTGAGGTTTAGATCTGGTTGAGTGAAGATGTATTTCAGACTCTTATGATCGGAAAAGATTTCAGTGCGATTACCCAACAAGTATTGCCTCCATTTCTTGAGGGCAAACACAACTGCTGCAAGTTCAAGATCATGTGTGGGATAGTTTTGCTCATGTGCATTCAACTGACGTGAAGCATAAGCCACAACTTGACGTTCTTGCATAAGAACTGCACCTAGACCTTGGAGAGATGCATCGCAGAATATTTGGAAAGGTTTGGTAGTATCTGGGCCAACCAGAACTGGGGTAGAAGTGAGTTTAGTCTTCAGGAGATTGAAACTTTCATCACACTGTTGAGACCAAACGAACTTCTTGTCCTTCTTGGTGAGATCAGTGAGAGGTTTGGCAATCTTGGAAAAGTTTTGGACGAAACGACAGCAATAGCTAGCCAAGCCAACAAAACTTCGTACTTGCTTCACCATCTTAGGAGGTGTCCAATCAACAATTGCTTTAACCTTTTCTGGATCAATGGCTATGCCCTTAGCGGAGATGACATGACCAAGGTAAGCCACTTCTGGAATCCAGAACTCACATTTGGAGAATTTGGCATATAGATGATGCTCGCGAAGTTTCATGAGAGTGAGACGAAGGTGTTCTTCGTGCTCTTCCTCAGATTTTGAGTAGACTAGAATATCATCAAGATATACCACAACAAACTTGTCGAGGTATTCATGGAAGACAGAATTCATGAGTCTAGAGAATGTCGCCGGTGCATTGGTGAGACAAAAGGACATGACGGTGTATTCATATAGACCGTACCGAGTGGTGAAAGCTGTTTTTGGAATATCTTCCTTTCTGATCTTTATTTGATGGTAACCCATTCTCAAGTCCAACTTGGAGAATATTGAGGCTCCAGCAAGTTGATCAAAAAGATCATCGATACGAGGAATTGGATACTTGTTTTTGATGGTTTTCTCGTTAAGAGGACGATAGTCAACAACGAATCTCTTTGTTTGATCCTTCTTTGCAACGAACAGAGTTGGGCAACCCCAAGCCGAGGAACTAGGTTGAATGTAACCTTTTTCCATGTACATATCGATTTGCTCCTTTAACAGTTTCAGTTCAGGAGGAGCTATCTTGTATGGATGCTTAGAGATTGGAGCAGTACCTGGTTCAAGATCGATCACGAACTCAACTGCTCTGTCCGGAGGCATCCCTGGCAACTCTTCTGGAAAGACGTCAGGGAATTCACAAACCACCGGAACATTTTCGAGTAGAGGTAGAGGTTTAGCATCGAGGGTGTACAGCTGAACAGAACTTGATTCATTTGGAGAATAGACTATCTGGCCAGAAGGGTGGAACAGAGTTATTGACTTCCAAGCACAGTCAATCGTAGCTTTATTGGCCTTCAACCAATCCATGCCAAGAATGACATCAATGTCAGAATTGCCAAGCAGTATGAGGGAAGCAAGGAATATGTGACCTCCAATTAGAATCTGATTTTCATGACTGATCTTGGAAGTTTGCATAGTTGCTCCAGGGGAGTTTACTACTAATGGGGAACCCAAACCAACAAAGGGGAGTTTAACTGCTGTTGCAAAGATCTTTGACACGAAAGAATGCGATGCCCCAGTATCAAACAACACTTTAGCTGGGTTAGAGTTTACGGGGAATGTACCGAGAACGACGTCAGCAGCTTCCTCAGCTTTGTCGACCTTGACATGATTCACCCTCGCGGTCCTCCCGACAGGCCTGTTGCTGGAGTTGAAGGCTTTAGCCGGGGGAGCACTCACCATTGCCTGGTTTGTGTTGGGACGAGGTGGTGGTGGAGGTAGCTGCCTCTGAGTGCATTTGTCAGCGTAGTGCCCCGTCTGCTTGCATTTGTAGCAAGTGACGACACGAGGAGTATCTGGCCTTGGCTGCCCCATTGAAAACCTCTGACCTTGCATGTGAGCTGGGTTGGGTGGGCGGGGAGCGAAGCCTGGAGAAGCTTGGGCATATGGAGCCCTAGTGACCGCACCATTTGGCACCCAGATGCGGCACTTCTGCGGAGGGGTGGTCATGTTGGAGGAGGAACCACCCTCACGCGAGTGCTTTCGAGACTCCTCAAACGCCTTGCGCCCATTTTCTTCATTGAGCGCGGTGTTAACGAGCTCCTCGAAGTCTTTGGCCTTGATGTTGGTGAGGGCGTACTTGAGTTCCGGGTTAAAACCTCGGCGGAACCTTGCCATCTTCTTAGCCTCAGTGGACACCTCATCACCAGCGTAACGAGTGAGGCGATTGAACTCACTCTGATAGCCAATGACGTCCAGCTTGCCCTGCTTGAGAGAGCAAAACTCTTCACGCATCCTTTCCATGAGACCATCTGGAATGTGGTGCTTGAGGAAAGCTTCCTTGAAACAGCCCCAGGTGATTGGGTAGCCAGCTCTCATGGTCTGGTAGTTCTCCCACCAAGTAGCTGCCTGACCCTTCAGTAGGTAGGAGGCATAGTTGACTTTGTCTTCCTCAGCAACGTGAGCAATGTCCAGAGCCTTGGCCATGTCACGGATCCAGTCATCAGCATCCAGAGGCTCGCGTGTTGCCACGAAAGCTCTCGGCCCCAGACTCAGAAACTCCTTGATACTGACTCGTGGAGCGTTCTGGTTGTTGTGCTGGTTAGCCTGGAATTGGGCCATCTGCGTCACGACCTGAGTCATCTGAGTCAACAGCTCCGTGATTGGCGGTGGCTCAGGCGGGTTGTTCCTTGTTGGCGGCATCCTGAATGGAAATGCATTTTAGCACAACAACAGAAAAGGATAGACTTGGTAACCGAAAGAGAGATTATTCCGACGCATGAATAGATAACCAACAGGTACATCATCACATGTTCAAATACATCAGAATATCCAACACACCATAAATGGTTCGAATGTCAAGGATAACTAAACATAGCTAAGAATGGATACATCGGTACTCCCATGCTCATCACGCAGGACGGCGGTGAGTAGTACGACGAGAGGTACGGTGAGGAGCACGCTCATGAAAGTAGGTAGAACGACGATCCACATAGATCTGACGTTGTCTGAGAGCGACTCTAGGTGTGGTGAAGTACATAGCGTCGACTCCCTATGCTCCAAAGCGGGGAATCCCAGTGTAACCAGCACCGAGGTTGAGGAGTGGACCTCTGATCGGCTCGTAACCTCCAGCATCTGGCAGACGACGACCCACTGGCTGATCGAAACGTGCAAAGCGCTCATCTCCAACAAAGTCTGTGGTGTACGTCGCGAGACGAGTCAAAGCAAGGTAGAGCTGCTCTCTGACGGAAGCCAACTCCTGAGATAGTGTGCTGGCAACTGCGTCACTGTGCCTCACAAACTGAGCGGTGGTGTGCAGCCTGGAGTTATCATGCTCGTAGACATCCAAGTTGTCGTAGAGAGTGAAGTGAGCTCCCTCCGAAGTGATGTAACCACGGGGGACGTGGCGATAGATAGAATCGTCAAATCCCCAGTAGTCAGCACGAAGGACGGTGAGACTCACATAAGCTACCTGCTGCACGGCCATATCCACTGTGGAACCTACTGCCTCGTAGCGGTGGACGACGCTCATGCTATCATCTGGCAGAATGTAGACGATAGCCTGGTAGTAGGTCTGGTCAAACTCTCGCTGCTGCTCGTAGACCTGGTACTCTGGTGCCCAACGGAACCCCAGATAAGTGACCATGTCTCTCAGCATCTCCGGATAACCGGCGGTGCTCTCACAACGAGTCATCCGAACCACCTGCGGGTAGAACCTGAGATCCATCTACAGATGATCGGGGAAGTTTTGATTAGACGCCGGTAGAAGAACTGGAGTGGAAAGCAACAACAAGGTTTCAACGGACGAAAAGGATGCTGAGAAGAACAAGATATTGAAGCAACATCGGGAAACACGAGACCAAAACTCCTGAGGTACTACGGAAAACCCATCCGGGCTTCTAAAGGATCAATATCTAGTGCTTAAGGAATAGAGGATTTGCTTCCGGGGCTTACATGCCTCCATTCTCAATCGTGAGTAGGCAACATGATAAATCATGTCACAACCACCTCCATTCCTATGGTCTAGTAGATATAACTATCCTAGAGAAACCGGGATTCGTGAAATCCTAACTTGAAAGTTTAGGTGCGAAGAGAAAACAACGTTGCACTTCCTTACCAGAAAAGGGAGGGTGGGTGGGGAAGGAAATAAAATGGCAGAATTCCTACTCTCACGTTTCATTTTTCCTATATAGCTACAAAATAGTTTCTAGACTCAACTGCGACCAGTAAAAGGGATCCTACAGGCAGACAGGCTCTGATACCATTTGTCGCACCCGGCCTTCTAGGGGATACTCGCAGTTCCGTTGAACAGTAGTTGATTGGATTACGGGGCTTACCGGCACCCGCATCTCTTACGAGTAGGCCAACACACGTATGTGTGACAACCAACCCCTACTGTTCATCGTCTACGTAAACCATCCCATAGAAATCAGGATACTACCATTGACGTACTTCATACCATACACACATGGTACGTCAACGGCGTTTAACAGAATGATAACACAACATATCTCTAAGACACAAAAGATGGAAATAAGTTGCAAATAGCTCTCACTAGAGCAGAGATAGCAAATACAATCATCCAGAGGACACATGTCCCAACATAACATCATTACATCTCAGCGGAAGCATTCAAAGAGTCTGAGTACAGACAAATCCAAATAGGCTTAAGAAGCCGGAAACGAAAAGACGGAGCCCATCCACGATGTCTCGGATCCTGCCCGGGTCCGCTATCTACTCGTCAGCAGCCTCGTCAAACTCCACGTAGTAGCCGTCACGGGGATCCTCGTAAGCGTAGTCTGCGGAAACCACAGCCCCAAAGGGGACAGTACATAAACGTACTGGCAAGCAAGACTCACAGTTCACCAAAGTGTAACCCGTCAACACCAAGCACAGATGCTTTGGGTCAACGGAAGAAAAGGGGATACAAAAGATGCGGCAACTGGCTGCACTAACCAACTACAGAACATGATACCACTTCCGGCTAACAGAATAGAGATAAGATAGCGAATCGTAACCAACTATAACTAACCACCAAACAAACCCATCCTGGATCTCGCCCCTTATCCAAAGAAGCAATCCGAGGATAACTCACACAGTTGGATTAATGATGGATCAAGTTATTGTGGCAATAAGACTATTACTAGTCAAGTTATCATTAGTTAGGTGTAAGTTGTTCTGAGTACTTGTTAGCTAGTAGTTTCACCAAGTTAACCATAACCGCGGAAAACACGGCTTCTCGAGAAGATTTATCCCTGCAGGGGTGCACCAATTTGGCCGTACACGTAAGAATATCCCGCCAGACGGGAATCAAACCCACCAAGCGAGGCACTCTACACAACTCAACTCTTCTTCGCATCAAGCCCAAAGCACCACGTGCTGTGCGTGCGCGGCTAATCGAGCCCCACGAAGAAAAGGGGACCCTCATAGCACTGGAAGACCACGTCGCCCTAAATGCCGACTACAAAAGTTCCACCCTGGCCTCGGGTTCGTACCTGCATATGCGTGCATCAAATGGAAAGCCCGAACTAAGTGTGGCGATTTGGACGAGATGCGAATCGAATCAAATTGAGGGGGGCGCCCATACACGCTTCCCACATGCGGATAATGCGCTCATCATGGATCAGTAGACAAGACCCTTTTCCTAATTAGGGCCGACACTAGCAGGCCTCAAAACCACGCCGGGCCTCCTACCGGTGCCTTATCAGCAAATTATTATTACCTCAAGATTAACAGGTTGTTGTTTAACATCGAGCCCCAGAACATAATGAGAATATAATAACAGAAAGTAACGGGTAACAGACTCGAGCAAAAACAACCCTAAGCATGCTAGTAAGACACGGGCAACAAGCAAAGGGGTTATAGGTGTGGAGGTGAGGCAATATCAGGGTTCAGGGTAACATGCGATAGGTTCGTAACAGAAGCAACGATACATAGGGCTAGCAAAATAGACAACGGAAAGTATCGGTAACCAATGTTGAAAGGAACACAGTGGTTCATGTGAGTGATAACTTGCCTGCAAACTCAGCAGCCTGGTACTGAGCTAGATCCTCAGAAGGGGTGTCGTAAGTATCGTCTGTCTCAACGTCGTCGTCTATCCAATAAGAAGCAAACAAACAATGCAGAAAGATAAACAATCAATAACATGGCAAAGTGCACAATCATGGGATGATGCATGTCAAGTTAATGGATGCATCAAAATAAACTAGTTGACATGGTAACACAATTTAAATGGACCCATTTGCAATTTTGGATTGCATATGAAATGCCCATGGATTATGGTTGGAATATTTGTTTTACAACTAACCAACAGGTGAAAGTGGTTTAGTATGATGCATGGATGAGGAAAACAGAAAAATAACAACAATAGAACCAATTTAAAATAAGGTTTATCAAGTTTAGAAATTTGTTTATTAAGGTAGGGAATTTTTGGTTCCTTAAAGGTGTTACACAAGCATTTGTTGTTTACAGCAATTTAAATTGTTCAAAACAAATAACAAAATTCATATTTGAATAGAACACAAAATTTTAGGTGGATTACATGTTTCAATTATTGAAAAAGAAATTACAATGATTTAATTATGAATTAAACAGGATTAAACAAGTTTTAAATGAATTTAAAACAAGTTTGAAAATTATTTGAATTTTATTTGTTCCAAACATAAATTCAAATTCATATTTGAAAAGTTTATACTTTTCTAGTTTGAAAACATATTTTACATGTTCAAAAATAATTTATTTTGAGCAAGTTATGAATTTAGCAAATTTAAATGATTTAAACAAGGTTTAAATTATTTAAGAAATTTTAATTATTCAAACCATGAAACAAAATTTATATTTGAAAAGATGGTTTGAAATAGCATGGAAAACATATTTTATTTGCATTATTTGGATTAAGTATGAATTAATTATGCAATTATTCAAATTACAAATGAATTGTTTGAATTCAAATTTGGAATGCAATTAAAATATTCAAAACAGAAAACAAAAGTTATAAACAGGTAGAGAATTAAATTTGGTGCAGTGTACATATTTTATTTTTGTTATTTGGAATTATAAAATAAAAGTTATTAGCTTTTTAAATTTGAGGACCAAACTGTGAATAAAAAGGATTTAATTGAAAAAGAAAAAGGTTGAAAACCATTTTCTACTCTGCAGTGGCTAGCCAACGCCACTGACAGAGGGCCCCAGGCGCCAACATGGACGCACGCGCGGCAGCAGTGCCACACAGCAGCTGACAGGGGGGGGCCACCCTGTCAGCGCGCTGTGCAAAAGAGTGGATTTTAATCGCGAGAGCCAGGGATCGAACCCTGGGCTCGGGCGCGCGCGCAACACCTGATACCACTGCGCTGCTCGAATCGTTCTTATCAGTAATACACGCGCAAACAGGTTATAGTTCAGTTACGCGCAGGTTTCTGAATTTGGCTGACAGAACCGTGGTCGCCGGTGACGATCACCGTGGCTGCTCGTGCGTGCTGGTGTGTGCGTGTGCTTGCGGGCGTGTGGTGGACGCGGAGGCGTTCGTGCAGAGGGAGAACAAGGAGGAGGAGGACGTGATCGTCTGCTCACCGGCGTCGTGGAGGTGGCAGAGGCTCGGAGCAGACGGCGGCGTCGACGTTGAGGATGGCGGCGCGGCTACAGAAGGTTCCCGGGCTCGAGGAGGTGTTGTCGAGGGAGAGGGAAGCACGGCGGTGCGATTTCTGTGGTTAGGTTGGATGGTGGCGTTGCGAGGCGGCGGTGGTCATCGGAGATTCAGAGGAGGAGCTCGTCGGCGAGGTTGCAGAGAGAGGTGGAGGGTGGCCGAGAGGGGAAAACGGCGGCGGTGCTCGAGGGGATAGGGTAGGGGCTAGGTTAGGGCAGCGGCGCGGGGTCTAGGGTGGCTATATAGGCCTAGGGGCACGCGCTTGGC
This sequence comes from Alopecurus myosuroides, assembly GCA_028641055.1. Lineage (NCBI taxonomy): Eukaryota > Viridiplantae > Streptophyta > Magnoliopsida > Poales > Poaceae > Alopecurus > Alopecurus myosuroides. The sequence continues at coordinate 118,910,915 of CM054063.1, read as the reverse complement.
CGTCCGCTGCGGCTGCCGGCGACGTGGCGCCGCTCGGATGCGTGTCGTACGCGAAACAGAAGGGGAGGAGCGTGGCGAACCGGTACGCGGGCCAGCGGGGAAGGGAAATGGGCTGGGCCGCGCTGCTGCTCCCCTCTGCGCGCGCGTTTTCTTTTTTTAAAAAAATTTTCTTCTGCTTATTTTTTTTTTGCTGAAAATGAAATAGGAAGAAATAGAAGGAATTTTGAGGTAGGAAAATTATAGAAAAATTTGGGTTGGCTATTTATGGTGTCAGCAACCATTTGACCACTTTTATTTTCCATGAATTTCAAAATTTAAGTGCTGTTTGGAATTGTTTCAAATTTGAATTAATTTGATTATTGATTGATTTATTAAAAACAAGAATTTAAATGGCATGAACCTTTAGTTTGAAATAAATGGAAACAAAAGATTAGAATGTTTTGGTAATTTCATAACTTTCAAATTGGGTGTTGTTTGAAATTTGATTCCAATTTAAAAGATTTTGAGATAAAGTGATTATTGCAAACAAAATTCAAATGGGATGAACATATAGTTTTAATTGGAAGCAAAAATGATTATAATTGTTGTGTAATTATCATTAATTCCAAAAGGTTGTTGTTTGAAAAAAATGTATTTGAATTTGAATAATCATTTGAATTAAGGGATTGATTAAAAGCCACCATTTTTAATAGTTGAACCTTATGGAAAAAAATGGAAACAATTGGTTGTTTTTATTTGAACTTTTTATTTAAAAGGTTGTAACATAACAAGTATGAAACAAAGCATTTGAATATTGCTTGAATTTGAAAAAGAAAAACAATTGAAAACAGATGCAACCAAAAGGAAAACAGATGCAAGACAAATGCAAACAATTCAATGAGTATGATGACATGATGCAAAACTCTAATTAAACAAGAAACAAACATTCTAGGGGTGTTTTCATAATTGGGATGTTACAGTCCTTGGCCTCGGGACAACCACGAAGAGGACCAGAGGAACGAGGGGACTACGATGGTGTGCTCCGAAGACTCCGGCGGTGCTCCAAACAGCGGTGCGGTGGAATCCCGACGCAGATGCTGCGGAGATCTCCGGTGAGCTCGCGGGAGATGTCCTGGCTGCACACAAAAAATCGGGAAGGATTCAGGTGGGTGCGCAAAGAAAAGGGAAGTAGAAGGAGATGAAAACCGGGGTCGAGGACTTCCTCTGCTGGTCGGAATGGACGGAGCATGGTGGCGGCAGAAGAAACTCCGGCGAGGGATTCCTTGAGCCTCGGGGCACCAAAACGAGAGAAGAGGGAGGGGAAATGGAGATGGAGTGCTGGGCTTTAACAGAGAGGAAACGGGAGGGATTAAGACGGCTGCAAATTCCCGCAATCAAGAGCTCAATCAAAGGGGCCGAAACGGGCGAAATTTCAGTTTCTGAGGTTGATGACGATGACGTCATCGCTGACCTCATTTTTTTCTTTTTCTTTTAATTCCTGTTTTTAATATCTTTAGTTTTAACAATCCAGTTGACCTTAAATTAATTTCTAAAAATTTGTAAAAATAATATCTTTCTGTTTATAACATTTTTATAAACATTTCAACACATTTCACTTTTTATATTTTTGAAAATATAAATAAATCATTAAAAGTGATAAATGTACATTTTAAATTATAAAAAATTAATAATATGAGTTTTTGATTAAATAAAATTTCAGAGACATTAAACATGTCAAATACTATTTTTGAAAGTCATTTCACATCACTTTTATATTTTATAAATTTAAGATTTCAGTGATTTACTAATAGTAACTTTATTCCATTTTAAAATTTAGAAAATAATAAATTGATGTTATTGTCTAAATAAAATCTCAGAGACATTTTACAAGTCATATATTATTTTTGGAAATCATTTTGAAACCATTTTCATATTTTATAATTTTAGGATATGAAGGATCTACTAATAGTAACTTAATGCTATTTAATTAGTTCATATCAATTAATAATTATTCTTGATCAATAAAATTTAGTTCATAATATTGTTTTAAAAACCTATTGTTATGTTATTTTCAAAGCAATGCATTTCATTTTCACCCCTTTCATGTTTAAAACATGGAATAACATTTGTATATCAATATAAATAGTTGTTATTCTCATAAAATAATTTTGAGGCATAGAAATTGTTAGAGGTTATAATTCTATGGTTTCCAAGTCTATAAAACATTGTTCAAAGTAATATTTGATTTGAAAACATGTTATAAAATAAGGATTTCTAAGAGAAAACAATTTCTTTGAATAATGAAATTTTTTGAATGGGCTTTTAAGGTTTAGGAAAATAGAGGCCTACTGGATTCTTAATTTCATTATCATTGAAATGTGTATTGTTTTCTTTTGTTTCTTGCATCTCATTTGGTTTTTGGTGACTTACTAACCATGAAAACAAAAAGTTTCAAATTTTAGTGATTTTTGGACTTTCCAAAAATCAGGGATGTTACAGTATATAATAAGGATGAGGGTGTGGAATATATTTCAATTTCAGTTTTGCACATAGATCTTTACTAGCAAGATTTCTGCAACTTCTTCCATCAATAATAAGTTTGCAAGCCATTTTAGGACCCACAATTGCTTTTGTTTGGAAAAGATTGCACCTCAGATTTTCTGGAGAAGGAATAACACTCAAAGCAGCAGCATTTTGTGAGCAAACAATAGTGGGGTAATGTGTGGCATAAGCATCAAGTGGACCTCCTTGCTCATCATAATCATCCTCCTCAGTAGGATCAGCATCATCCCTAGTCTCATACTCATTATCCTCATTAACAAGCATGGTCTTTTTATTTGGGCACTCTCTCTTAAAGTGGCCTTTTCCACCACATGTGTGACATGACATGTCTCTATGCGTGTTGTGGAAGAAGTGGATCCACTAGCACTTGCTGCTGGTTGCACTTGCCTCCAAGAAGTGGAGGGTGTGCTGTCGGCCTTGGGTGTAGAAACCCCACGGCTAGGTGCTGATTATGGTGTTGGAGAAGGAAACTGTTATTTTGAGGTGAAAACACCCTCCTAGCACTCATCTTTGCCTCCTCGGCTAGCTGTTATTCTTCCTCCCTTGCATGATGTAGCAATTCATTCATATCACTATATTGGAGGTGCCTCTCAATGCTTCTGATTTTAAATTGCAAACCTGAGAGAAAACGTTGCATAGTATGTTCTGGTTCCTCTCTCACTTTGGCCCTCTGAATAATCAACTCCATCTCTCTATAATAAGCATCAACAAACAATATACCTTGCTTCAATTGTTGCAGTTTATCATATAATGTTCTCAGATAAATCTTGGGCACAAATCTGTTCCTCATGGGTTGCTTCATAGTAGCCCAAGTAACCACTTGAGGATCACCATTTTCTGCCCTCAATTGTGTAATATTATCCCACCACAATAGAGCATAACCATCAAAACTAAGAAGCCACTTTAATCTTCCTAGCTTCATTGTAATCATGAAATCTCCATAGCTTCTCAATATTAAGCTCCCACATGAAATATTCCTCTACATCATCGGTATCAAAAGTGAAAGGAGGAATAGAAAATTTTGGCTTGCCCAAACCATCATCTTCTCTATGATTATCATGAGCTTGGATTCTTCTAGCAGCAAAACCTCCAAGTCCATTATAAGCTTGGGCTCGGCCTGGTTCCCAATCATCATCATTACCTCTTTGTTCTAGTTGAGTAGACAATTGTGTAATTTGTCTAGTCAAATTAGTGAGAGATTCTTGCATAATATCAACAGATTCTTGAGAAGCAACTTTCTCAATTTTAATATCCATCTGCTGTAAATCCCTCCTCAAACTCTCATCATAAGCATCAAGCTTCTTATCAATTCGGGTGGCAACCACTTCATCATACTCATCAAGTTTTTTTTATCAATTCTAGAAGTAATCATATCTCTAAATTTGGATAGATCTCCACATGTGAGAATATCATCAACTGTCTTCTTAGAAGTAGCTTCAGTAGCTTTCCCACCATTTTTATCCACCTGCACATCACTAGCCACAGACTCCATGGATTAATGTGTTAGTGAAAACAAAAATATGGGATGTGGTGTTCTCTCACAACTCACTCAAAACAGCAAAGCAATGGGTTAACTAACTGTTCCAAAGTGAATAGCAATACTTACCACAAGTAAACATCACTACTATGACTTGGTGTGAATAAAAGAATACCCAAGGATTTTAGCTAACACAAAGCAAAGCAGGATATATAGTGGGTATTGGTATGGATACCTAACAACACCAATAACAAGTCCTATTTGCTGTTTGTTATGACAGAAAATAACACCTAGGAACACACACCAAAGTGGAGACAAATGTGGCAATGTAATTATATGGATGGAAATATTGCAATGCACTCGAAAGGCACTAGCTATGCTCAAATATATCACAGGCACAAGATTGCTCAAAGGAAAGTGTCAATATAGTAGTGATGAAAATAGCTCCAATAATAATATAGAAATGTATCTCAAGGCCTCTTTCTCTTTTCTCAATTATGTTTTTCTCTTTTTCTATTTTTTGTTTTTCTTTTTTTTATACTTCTATAACTGGCCAAAAATAACTAGGAGCAAAAAGAAGCACACAAATATCAATGTGACACAATGTATGTGAATATGAGCAGCCTGGGAGGACCAATAAGTAGCTATTCTTTTTGGGAAAGATACCTATATGTTGTTGTAGAAAGGCTGTATCTATGTCTCACAAGGATCAGAAAAGAAAACCTAAAGAAAGTGGAAAACAAAACTAAACCGAAAAATATCTATAGCTAATAGAACAGCTCACGGCAGGAAAATCGTACCGCGGCAGACAAACGAGCCGTTTGGCGCTCGCGGCAGCCGGTCGCGGCAGGAAAAACGAGCGGAAACGTTGCCGCGCAAAAGGGCAGACAGCCTCTGCGTTTGGGCGTGGGCAGCAGCGTGGGCGCGCGGCAGGAATTTTGCGCGCGACAGAGAAACGCGGAGATCGCGTGTCACGGTAGCGCGTAAGCGGTGTGCTGGGTCGCGGGCGGGATTTGTAAGGTGCGGGCAGGGCGGATTCCGACAGCGACTAGGGCACAGCGGCGGCAGAGATTCTGCGAGTTTTCGTGCCGCGATAGAACCGAAACCAACTAGAATTAGGTATAACTTTGGATCGGATTGCCCTTTGTAACACCCCAATTTTTGCTAAATTAGGGTTGTGGTGTTGTTGGCATCTCATACATGCATCAAACAAAAATTCAAATCATGTTTGAACCAATTTAAACTATGAAATTAAATGGTTTGAGAAAATTTCCAGCAGTTAGTACTTAAAATAGTTTCCAAAATTTTGTACTGAAAAATATTTCAATTATACAAAACAAAAGTACGGCAAGATTGGAAATTTCATAAGGTTTTAAAAAAGTATTTTTGCCAAATTTTATCTTTTCGAAAAGGCCCTCAAAAGTTTGTTTTCTATTCAGTTTTTAATGGAAAAAGGACCAAACTGTGAATTTCTAAATTTCCAGGGGGTTTTTGCTTTTCTCTTTTTCCTTTAACCTTTCTTCAAGCTCTTGACAGAAGGCAGCACAGCTGCGTGGCCACCATGGCCACCTCATGCCTACGGATGTGTGCCCGCGCGTGGATGACCTCCAGGATGCCGTGCCCTTCCTCTCATCTTCCTCCCTATTCTCTCTCGCTCTCTGTATCACGTCCAGAAGAACGAACCCGGAAACCCCAACCCGAAAAAAACCAGTGGCCGGCCGCCGCCGGTTGTCGCCGTCCCCGGCGTCCTCAAGCCCCACCGAGGCCTCAAGGAGGTCGGCCATGCTTCCCTCCTCCTCCACGACGAAGGAAAACAGCAGGGACCGCGCGAATCGTCGGGATCGAGCCCGTCTTCCCCGCCTCCGGCCGGTGAACCTCCGCCGATTCCGGCGTGTGCGCCGCCCCTCCGGCCTCGTCGACTCCTCCTCCACGTTCGTGGTGAGCCCAGGGTCCTCCCGGACCACTCCTTCTCCTCCCTCCCCCTCCGGTTTGTCTTGTCGCCGTCGGCCACCGTCCGCCGCCGCGCAACCGCTCACCGGCAGCAAGTCCGGCGACCATTCGGTCCGCCGAGGCCCTCCCTAGGCTCCCCATCTTCTCCTCTCTCTAATGGTATAGTTTGTTCCTTCAATTGCAAACGAATTTGATCGAATTTGGAGTGAACCTGTGAAGATCAGTGTTGGGTGATGTCACAGTGATGTAGCGCTGATGTCATATCTCCCCTGTTATTTAAATTCCAGAAAAATGTTTAATCTAAATAATTCAATATCTAATGTTTTATTAATCAGAAAAATAAAATAAAAATATGGAGCTGTTCACAAAATTATTTCTAACCCAACAATGTCATTTTCATGTATGTTTGATAAAGTTCAAAAATGACCTTTATTTAATGCTATTTAATCATTTAAAATAGAAAAATAAGTTTTTATTCACCAAATTTAGAAAATTAAAAGTTATATACCAAATTGCTCAAAATGACAAATGCAATCTAGTTATGATGTTTTCAACCTCATTTGAGCAACTAAAATGGTACTCACTTCCATAACCGTCCGAAACCCCCTCCGGGGTCCATCTCGGGCAAATTCCAGTAAAAATGCCTAACTGACATATGAACCCTAGCAACCCAACGATCATGTTTAGGGCTTTATTTCAGTGCATTAACCTGCTCATTCATACATATTGCGCATTGCATCGATGCCATGTGTTGATTGTTATTTCTCTTTCGGTGTTTGTTTCCCCCTCGGTAGAACGTGACTCCGAAGAGAAGGCCAACAATCCAACGACGAATACTTGATCTTAACCGACAAGTCAAGCACTTATTCCAGAAGATCTTTATCTGGTTTTCTTATAACCAAGGCAAGCATAACCTCTTATCTGCTCATATATGGTTTCAAAGTGTTTTGAATCTCGTACTTTGCATTCGGTTCCAAACTATTTGGTGTCCGTAGATAGAGTTTTCCTATATACTGCATAACCTAGATATCCTGATCCACTGCTCCTAGCAGCTATAGGTTTGTTTGTGCGCGCTCCGCTAAACCTTGTGAGTCTTGCTTAGCCATGCCTAGTTGTGATCTGATCCATCCGGTTGATGAATCTGGTCAAGTACGTGAATCTATTATGTCATGTTGTTATGATTTGAGTTAACTTTGATAACTTGACTAAATAACGGCATGGATGTGAGGCCACAATGGGTTGTGGCGTTTTGTCCTGTTCATGCCCCTAGGAGCGAGTTCTCGCCTTCGAAGCCAAGACTGAGCGTGCAACCACACGAGCGAGCCAATGAACCTCGCCTGACTAACTAACTTGTTCAGCCACATCCATGAGTCACGTAGTTTGATCTTTCCATCTGCGTGTGAGTCAGAAAACGATTTGGAGAAAACTTAGGGCGTGACCGGGACAAGTGATGGACGTACACGGATCTTGTTCCCGACTCACAGAACAGGTGCCGTCAGGAGGTGGCCAACTCCCTGTTGACGGGGTGGCCCTGTTTGGGTTGACTCATGGATAGGGTTACGCAAGGTAAAGGTCGGAGCCAACCACCCTCTGCCGCGCTCCCAAGGAGCGTACATGTGGCGTTAAGAGTCGGATGGTACGTGTGGGTAAAGTGTACCCCCTGCAGGGATGAATCTCCTCGAGAAGCCGTGTCCACGGTTACGGACGACTTGGCAACGGATTCTGTGATCATAGATAACTTCAACGGAATGACTAAAACTTGTTAAACATGATTGAAGGGTGCCTCCCCGGAGATGCCGGGAGGGGTGATCCTTGTAGCATGAGATAGTGTGGGAATAAGAAGGATGTTGGTGGAATCAAAAGATGATGATTACAGAAGCAAATTTCTCATCTGTTTTGAAAACCTTCTATGAGACGTGCTATTCTTCCTCAATTTGGAAAACAAAGATTGCTTTACGCAAATCAGCCTTCATGAAACCCTTTTCGAAATAGCAGATATATAATAGGTTAATTAAGTCTTGTTGAGTACCTCCCGTACTCAGGTTTGCTTAATTTTGGTTCAGGTGAACATCTCACTTCGGTGGTGATTCAACGTGGACATCGACGAGTAGTTTGGGGTTCCCAGGTAGCAGCCTGGAATCTATGGGCTGGGACGTCGCCTTATGTTGCGGCCTCTTAGGCCTTTTTGGTTCTTGTTGATTAGCAACATAATTTGCCTTCCGTTGTCTGATGTAATGTTGGGTCGTGTGACCTCTGCTTGTAAGCTACACTCTAGTATCATCTGTTTAATACAATTTCATTGTCTAGAGTGTTGCTTTGGTCGGTTGTTGGTTTCGAGCTCATTGTTATACAGTTTTGGCTATGCCTGCATAGTTGTCGCAGTCGAGGGGTTGTGGAGCCGATGATCCATGTCCGAGCCCGCCTGTCGATTTGATCGGCCTGGGGCGAGGTAACCCCAGTAACCCTCGATTGTTGTTGCACGTTCTGGACACATAGCATCTCTGTATAGCTTTGGTCCCGTTTCCTTCAGTTTCATTCGATTCGTGGACGCTTTGATATGCATAGTTGGTTATGACTAGCATGGATACAAGGAGTAGTAGACTGGGGATCCGGACTACGTGCCGATGAATCCAGTCTGCCTGACGTTGTTTGTTGCGGCCGGGGCTGGTAACCCTGAAGCCCTTGTGGGTCCATGTCTAGGAGCACATAACAGTATGTATATCTCGGGGTCCGGGGTCGTGACAAGTCTTGGTATCAGAGCAGGACTGCCTGTAGGAAAACCTTACTGCTTGGTCGATGTCGAGTCTAGAGTTTATGAAAACTATTTTGAAACTCGAAATGGATTGTGAAAAACCTTCTTAGGATTCTTTTTACTCCGTATCTGGTATCGCTCTAACTCTGGGTCACCTTACCTGTTTTGATTTAAAAAAGGGTTTTGCTATCTCTTCCAGTCATTCAAAACCTAGGTGCCTTCTCTGGCAAGGACGTCTTTTACCCAAGTTGACCTAGTTATGAGTTTCTAGAGTCGTGTGTGTTCCATATTCCGTTATCTCTTAATCTGGGAGATTTCCTTTCCATTCCAATCTCTCAGAGTTATCCGGATTCCACATTCTTACATGTTCCAAAAGTCTGAAATCCTAAACCTCGAGATCTGTTTTTCATCTCGAATGTATTCTTCCTCTTTTGCTCAAATACTTCCGGAGCTAAGTTTGTCCTCTTAGAAAGATACTCCGTGATTGCTATTCCTAGTGTTCCTCAAGACACCAAGAGAGTAGTTACTCCATTCGTTGTGTTCTAATCCTTGGACTTGAACCGAAGGTCCCGGAATGTGCTGAATTGCGGTGAGTTGAGTCATATGGTTTCATAACCATGTGATGCTCACTCTATCAGTACAGGATGCTGACCTTTAACCCAAGTTCTGTTTCGTTGAATCCTGAGGAATCTGTTCTACCTCAGGATGGCTAGGTAATCTCAGCTCCAATAGCCATAGGTTTTCTCTAGGAATCAAAAGGATCACGACAAGAGTGTTCTTATGATTCTCATATCCTTGTTCTTGATTCAGCTATACCTCTCGTTTAGCATGGGTTTTACAACTGAGTACTACCCTGTGCAATCAACGTGATCTCTGGATTCCCCGGAGCATGTTCCTATCTTCCAGTTGCTCTCAAATCTCCACTCGTTGTTTAGAATACAAGTTGCATATGTGTGTTGGATTCTTCCAGTGCATTTGCTCTTGTTTTCCGTCAGAACGTTCCACCTTGGAATGTCAGGAGAAACAAACTCCAGTACCTCGTTCATCTATAGAACCAGGTCAAAGTTTTGTAATTCGCAGATTAAAGAAGTTGCATTAGCTTCTGTTTTGTTCTACCTTCGAGTATCACACTCTTATATATCAAGAGGTTGTGTTAAGTTTCATGTCCTCGTCGATGAAGTGATGCTCCTACACGTCTTCACTTCCCCTTCATCCAAGCTTGAATGCTTGAGAATGATGGGTCTGTTCATCGATGTGTGTATCAGTTATTCATAGCAATTCTTATTGCTTCGAAAAACCTATGAAACTTATGTATCCTTCTTAGCACTACTGGTCACCCAGCCTCTGTTTGAAGTTGACTGAGTCACCAGATCCGTTCAATCCGGTACACATTCTTGATCAAAGAGTTAGGTTCATACCGAAGCTCTCATGATCATATCGGTTGCTCTGAAAAGCAAGTTTCCTTCCAAACTCCGAGACATACCGGTAGGTTGTGATATTCTGGTTGTCTTTCTAGAAGTATCGCCAGGTAGTCACCTGACCGTGATGTCTAAATAAAGGGTAGTTTGAACTACTCCTTTCTCCAAGAAAGCTATGCTGGATACCCTGGACAAGTAGGTTGAGATTAAACAACAACTTGGAGAGTTGAAAGGCAAAAGCTCTGCCTAACTTGATCCTATGTTAAGGGATGTCTAGTTTCCTTTGTGTTGAAGCATGATAGTATCTCTTTAATGGACATGCTATCATTCTACCTTGATTTGATTTGGGCTATCGTCAGATCAAGTCCAGATTCAAGGACTATCTTGATGGTGTTTCCACTCATGGTGCTCTGCCGAGTACACCTCATGTCCTTCGGTCTGACCAATGTATTGCCTTGTTCATATATCATATGAATCCCTCTTCTTGGAGTGATTTGATAAGTGTGTTTTCGAGCCCATCGATGACATTCCTATTTACCCAAGTCGCAAGAGGTTCATGTTGAACACTTGGCATTAATTTTGAAAACTCTCGAGAACCATCTTTGTTTCATTACGAAGATTGTGTTCTGGATGTTTGAAGTGACTTTCTCAAGTTCATGTGCATATGGTGAAAGTTGTCGCCATGGATCCGAGTAAAGTTTTCTTGTCTCCCTCGGGAATAATCCCAGTCGGTCATGCATGTGTGGAGTATTCTTGAGATGGTTGGTTGTTACCTCCATTCACTTAAAGAAGTTTGCATCCACGCTAAGCCACTGACTGATTGTTCGTAAAGAGAAGAAGTCTATGAACTTCGTTATCTTTGTAATCATCTTCCCAACAAGGACTCTGATGTGTTTCATCGCAAGCAGTCCATGTAGGTACAACCGTCTTCCACAAGTTGCTAATACATGAGTTCTGCGATCTCACTCATCTTCTCGAGTGTGGCATCGTAGTCCATACCTTGAGAATCTAGCATATGTATCTCGTTGGTAACCGGTGCAATCTCTTCGATCATATATATCGAGTCTGAGTTATCAATCCACTAACCAGAGCTGAATCTCAAGCAGCAACGATGGTTGGTGTTTTCTCAAGGGTGTTGAACTAGGTCCATTTGAAAGTACGGCATGGTTGACGTTGTGGTTGACGCAATTAGCCGGAAGGTCTAATGTCATATCCCTCTGAATCCGTAAGAACAGCCACTCTCCGTGAGAATTCTTGTGTGGCTCGTTCTCAACAAGTTTTCCTCGCCGTTTTTCCAAACCGGAGTTCTACTTTCACCTGAAGATCTACTCACGGCTTACCGTAAGCCCGATCTTGGTATCTAAAACATCAAGGGTAACTTGGAAGTTAATCTTTCCGTTGAACCTCCAAAACCTTTGTTCTAGTGGAAACAAATTCATCATGAGAATCATCTCGTGGTGTTTTGTAACCGCCATTGATCAGCTCCCTTTCTCAAGTTGTTTGTACTTGAAGTTCTGTTCATCTCGCACATTGTGTGAATTTGTCGGTTACTTCAGTCGTGGGATCTTAACCATGTGGTAAACGTATTGCTACGTCCAAATCCACCATAGGAAAGAGATTCCCTAATCCTTCTGGTGTCTTTATCCTCGTTGGTTAGCCAGTCTTATGGTGTGACCAAGAGTTCCTCCTTCACTACGGTGTTCCAACATTCCGTGGTTGCTCATTCTCTGCAGTGAAGTAACATTCCTACTTTTGACAAAGTTTTTGACAAAGTTTTGACGGAATGAAAGTTCTGTTATCCTTCGTGTCCACTCCGAAGAGTGAACATGATCCTGTATCAAATTCTCTCCGACTCACGATTACAGCGTTTTTTTCGTGTCTTCCCTCGTCTACGGATATTACATTGTGGTATCCAAGACCATCCTTTCCATCTTTGTTTTCTGTTTGAAGAAACCTCGATGTCATAAGTTGTTCAACCTTTCGTTTCTAAAAGGATTTAAAGTCTTGTGCAAAGCTCATATTCTAAATCCTTTCCAGAACATTCGTCCATAAACTTGAAACCATCTTTTATCCCCTCCGTTACCTTGATGTGTTTCATGTCTGATAACTCAAAGGTTCTTTATGAACATCCTGTCATGAGTTAGCCATGAGATACTCGATCTTCGTGAAGATCAATTCCTAAGAGTTTCCCTCTTACCTAAGGTCTATCCGTTCAATACTTCAAGATGCTACGGATCAACCTCTTCGAGAAGAGAACCGTAAGGTTCGAGAAGATCGTTCAAAACCGGTGTTCCTTCTTTCTTCTCCTTCGGGAATCTCGGGACGAGATTCTTGTAAGGGGGGTAGATTTGTAACACCCAATTTTTGCTAAATTAGGGTTGTGGTGTTGTTGGCATCTCATACATGCATCAAACAAAAATTCAAATCATGTTTGAACCAATTTAAACTATGAAATTAAATGGTTTGAGAAAATTTCCAGCAGTTAGTACTTAAAATAGTTTCCAAAATTTTGTACTGAAAAATATTTCAATTATACAAAACAAAAGTACGGCAAGATTGGAAATTTCATAAGGTTTTAAAAAAGTATTTTTGCCAAATTTTATCTTTTCAAAAAGGCCCTCAAAAGTTTGTTTTCTGTTCAGTTTTTAATGGAAAAAGGACCAAACTGTGAATTTCTAAATTTCCAGGGGGTTTTTGCTTTTCTCTTTTTCCTTTAACCTTTCTTCAAGCTCTTGACAGAAGGCAGCACAGCTGCGTGGCCACCATGGCCACCTCATGCCTACGGATGTGTGCCCGCGCGTGGATGACCTCCAGGATGCCGTGCCCTTCCTCTCATCTTCCTCCCTATTCTCTCTCGCTCTCTGTATCACGTCCAGAAGAACGAACCCGGAAACCCCAACCCGAAAAAAACCAGTGGCCGGCCGCCGCCGGTTGTCGCCGTCCCCGGCGTCCTCAAGCCCCACCGAGGCCTCAAGGAGGTCGGCCATGCTTCCCTCCTCCTCCACGACGAAGGAAAACAGCAGGGACCGCGCGAATCGTCGGGATCGAGCCCGTCTTCCCCGCCTCCGGCCGGTGAACCTCCGCCGATTCCGGCGTGTGCGCCGCCCCTCCGGCCTCGTCGACTCCTCCTCCACGTTCGTGGTGAGCCCAGGGTCCTCCCGGACCACTCCTTCTCCTCCCTCCCCCTCCGGTTTGTCTTGTCGCCGTCGGCCACCGTCCGCCGCCGCGCAACCGCTCACCGGCAGCAAGTCCGGCGACCATTCGGTCCGCCGAGGCCCTCCATAGGCTCCCCATCTTCTCCTCTCTCTAATGGTATAGTTTGTTCCTTCAATTGCAAACGAATTTGATCGAATTTGGAGTGAACCTGTGAAGATCAGTGTTGGGTGATGTCACAGTGATGTAGCGCTGATGTCATATCTCCCCTGTTATTTAAATTCCAGAAAAATGTTTAATCTAAATAATTCAATATCTAATGTTTTATTAATCAGAAAAATAAAATAAAAATATGGAGCTGTTCACAAAATTATTTCTAACCCAACAATGTCATTTTCATGTATGTTTGATAAAGTTCAAAAATGACCTTTATTTAATGCTATTTAATCATTTAAAATAGAAAAATAAGTTTTTATTCACCAAATTTAGAAAATTAAAAGTTATATACCAAATTGCTCAAAATGACAAATGCAATCTAGTTATGATGTTTTCAACCTCATTTGAGCAACTAAAATGGTACTCACTTCCATAACCGTCCGAAACCCCCTCCGGGGTCCATCTCGGGCAAATTCCAGTAAAAATGCCTAACTGACATATGAACCCTAGCAACCCAACGATCATGTTTAGGGCTTTATTTCAGTGCATTAACCTGCTCATTCATACATATTGCGCATTGCATCGATGCCATGTGTTGATTGTTATTTCTCTTTCGGTGTTTGTTTCCCCCTCGGTAGAACGTGACTCCGAAGAGAAGGCCAACAATCCAACGACGAATACTTGATCTTAACCGACAAGTCAAGCACTTATTCCAGAAGATCTTTATCTGGTTTTCTTATAACCAAGGAAAGCATAACCTCTTATCTGCTCATATATGGTTTCAAAGTGTTTTGAATCTCGTACTTTGCATTCGGTTCCAAACTATTTGGTGTCCGTAGATAGAGTTTTCCTATATACTGCATAACCTAGATATCCTGATCCACTGCTCCTAGCAGCTATAGGTTTGTTTGTGCGCGCTCCGCTAAACCTTGTGAGTCTTGCTTAGCCATGCCTAGTTGTGATCTGATCCATCCGGTTGATGAATCTGGTCAAGTACGTGAATCTATTATGTCATGTTGTTATGATTTGAGTTAACTTTGATAACTTGACTAAATAACGGCATGGATGTGAGGCCACAATGGGTTGTGGCGTTTTGTCCTGTTCATGCCCCTAGGAGCGAGTTCTCGCCTTCGAAGCCAAGACTGAGCGTGCAACCACACGAGCGAGCCAATGAACCTCGCCTGACTAACTAACTTGTTCAGCCACATCCATGAGTCACGTAGTTTGATCTTTCCATCTGCGTGTGAGTCAGAAAACGATTTGGAGAAAACTTAGGGCGTGACCGGGACAAGTGATGGACGTACACGGATCTTGTTCCCGACTCACAGAACAGGTGCCGTCAGGAGGTGGCCAACTCCCTGTTGACGGGGTGGCCCTGTTTGGGTTGACTCATGGATAGGGTTACGCAAGGTAAAGGTCGGAGCCAACCACCCTCTGCCGCGCTCCCAAGGAGCGTACATGTGGCGTTAAGAGTCGGATGGTACGTGTGGGTAAAGTGTACCCCCTGTAGGGATGAATCTCCTCGAGAAGCCGTGTCCACGGTTACGGACGACTTGGCAACGGATTCTGTGATCATAGATAACTTCAACGGAATGACTAAAACTTGTTAAACATGATTGAAGGGTGCCTCCCCGGAGATGCCGGGAGGGGTGATCCTTGTAGCATGAGATAGTGTGGGAATAAGAAGGATGTTGGTGGAATCAAAAGATGATGATTACAGAAGCAAATTTCTCATCTGTTTTGAAAACCTTCTATGAGACGTGCTATTCTTCCTCAATTTGGAAAACAAAGATTGCTTTACGCAAATCAGCCTTCATGAAACCCTTTTCGAAATAGCAGATATATAATAGGTTAATTAAGTCGTGTTGAGTACCTCCCGTACTCAGGTTTGCTTAATTTTGGTTCAGGTGAAGATCTCACTTCGGTGGTGATTCAACGTGGACATCGACGAGTAGTTTGGGGTTCCCAGGTAGCAGCCTGGAATCTATCGGCTGGGACGTCGCCTTATGTTGCGGCCTCTTAGGCCTTTTTGGTTCTTGTTGATTAGCAACATAATTTGCCTTCCGTTGTCTGATGTAATGTTGGGTCGTGTGACCTCTGCTTGTAAGCTACACTCTAGTATCATCTGTTTAATACAATTTCATTGTCTAGAGTGTTGCTTTGGTCGGTTGTTGGTTTCGAGCTCATTGTTATACAGTTTTGGCTATGCCTGCATAGTTGTCGCAGTCGAGGGGTTGTGGAGCCGATGATCCATGTCCGAGCCCGCCTGTCGATTTGA
Source organism: Alopecurus myosuroides (assembly GCA_028641055.1). NCBI lineage: Eukaryota > Viridiplantae > Streptophyta > Magnoliopsida > Poales > Poaceae > Alopecurus > Alopecurus myosuroides. The sequence goes on along the minus strand of CM054063.1, from coordinate 118,895,190 downwards.
TCGGCCTGGGGCGAGGTAACCCCAGTAACCCTCGATTGTTGTTGCACTTTCTGGACACATAGCATCTCTGTATAGCTTTGGTCCCGTTTCCTTCAGTTTCATTCGATTCGTGGACGCTTTGATATGCATAGTTGGTTATGACTAGCATGGATACAAGGAGTAGTAGACTGGGGATCCGGACTACGTGCCGATGAATCCAGTCTGACTGCCGTTGTTTGTTGCGGCCGGGGCTGGTAACCCTGAAGCCCTTGTGGGTCCATGTCTAGGAGCACATAACAGTATGTATATCTCGGGGTCCGGGGTCGTGACACCCTTTTTGGATGAAATTTTGTGGATGCAATTGGGATAACTCGAAGAACACTTAGAACCCTAAATCTACACCTCAAACAAAAGACTCAAAAAGGAGAAAAGCAACACGAAATCAACCACAAAACAACAACTAAAACTTGATAAAAGTGATGATCTAAGGATATGGCTCGAACTAATCCTATTTTTTGTGTTGATTTTTCTGTGGGTAGGTAATGAAAACAAGAACTAATCTACTAGATCACGATAGCTCACCGAGTTAACCTGTAAATCTGATACCAAGATGATAAGGGGTTGCCCGATCTTCTCGATGAACTCACACGAAAACAAGGATATGATAAATTGATAGGGATATGCCTGAGGGTTATTGATAACACAAACATGAATGGAGGAAGACCTCAAGGCATACTGGAAAACAAGATGGAGATGTTGGGAAACAAGAGTACAAATGGTGAAAACAATTATTCTAGTGATGAAAGCAAATGTGCAAGTGTGGAAAAACATCTCCAGGAATGTTCTTGCACACTAAGGAATGGTGAAAACAAGAGGAGGGCGCCCCATTGAAGATCAATGTGCCATATAGAAAGTCCTAATTCAATTAGGAATCGCCTGTATGCAACAATGACCGAACCCCCTAAAGTTGGGTCGGTTTGTATCCCTTCCTAGTCCAAGTAGGAGTCCTAGTAGAGTCCTCCTAGTCCAAGTAGGAGTCCTAGTCCTAGTAGGAGAGGTGCTTGTGCAAGGAGCCCTCCACCTATATATACTACCCACCTGCGTGTGGAAGAGGGATAACAAGTTAAACCAAAAGAAACCCTAGCCTTGAGATTGTGATAAGGGGTGGCCCAATCTTCTCAGTGAACTCACAGATAACTTCAGTATGATAACTACTGCGCCACTAAGAACTCTCCCGGCTGATCCCTGATTCCAATGCAAAAGATAGCAACCCCAAGGATATTCTCAACTCCACACTCTTGCACAAGTAATCCACCGACTACAAGTGGTCCTGTATCGTCTTATTCCCAGTGGAACAGCAGGTATCCGTAAAGTTTGCAGATGAACTTCCAGATGAAGGCTTACAAGCTGATTCAATCTAGAGGTCTAGGGTTTTTGGGTTTAACGTAGTCTAGCTCTCCAACTCGCAGGAAGGGGGGTATATGAGAGGGGAGGGGTGCGGCCACAAGCTGCCTTGCGCAAGCAAACCCTCTCCTACTCGACTTGGACTCCTATACCTAACACAAATAGATACAAACCGACCCAATTAAGTGGGATTCGGCCAAATTGGTATACAAACCAATCCTAACACAACTAGGACTTTTATATGGCGCATAGATCCTCCTTGTGGGCGCCCTCCTCTTCCCTTGTCCATCCATGAGTGTGGAAGAACATAATAGCATTGTTTTCCACACTTAGTGCATTTGACCTTGTGGAGGCACCATCCCCTTGTCATCATAACATTTGTTATTGGTTGTTTTCACCATGCTAGCACTTGATCTCCATCTCCTCTTCTAGCTCATCTCCATCCATGCGTATCTCCTCTTCATGATCTCCATTTATGTTTGTGTTATCAATAAACCTGAGAATACATAGATGCAAGGATTTAGGTAGTATAAAGTTCTCACAATTATAAACATTATACTCAAGTAGGAGTGAATTCACTTGTTGTTGTAATAGCTTGGTTCTTGATATTGTCATTGGACCAATCCTTACTTCATTAGCTTGTATAGGAGCATCCTCATGTGTAACAATAGGTGAAGAACTAGGGATGTCCTCATCATCCTCCCCCTCTTGAAAAGGCATCGACCTCGATGCTAAATCTTCTCCATGGTAAGGTGTCAAATCAGCCACATTAAAAGTATTGCTAACACCAAACTCATCAATTGGGAGGTCAATTTTGTATGCATTATCATTGATCCTTGAAATAACTCTATAAGGACCAGCTCCTCTAGCCATCAACTTTGATTTTCTCAATGTGGGAAATCTATATTTTCTAAAGTGTACCCACACCATATCTCCTGGCCGAAAAATCACTTCTTTCCTCTTCTTGTTCACCCTCTCGGCCACATGCTTTCCTCTCTTCTCTATAGCTTCTTTTGTTTTCTCATGTATGCTCTTCACAAAATCATCCCTCTTTGATGCGTCCATATTAATTGTCTCTTGTGTAGGAAGTGGTAATAAATCAAGAGGAGTACTTGGCTTGAAAGCATAAACCACCTCAAAAGGACATAATTGAGTAGTTGAATGCATGGCTCTATTATATGCAAATTCCACATGGGGAAAACACTCCTCCCACTCTTCCAAGTTCTTCTTGATCATGCTTCTGAATAATGTGGACAATGTTCTATTAACCACCTCGGTTTGTCCATCGGTTTGGGGGTGGCAAGTAGTAGAAAATAATAGCTTAGTGCCAAGCTTACCCCAAAGTGTCTTCCAAAAGTAACTCATGAACTTGACATCTCTTTCGGAAACAATAGTTCTTGGCACTCCATGTAATCTCACAATTTCTCTAAAGAATAAATTTGCAATGTGAGAAGCATCATCACTCTTGTGGCAAGCAATGAAGTGAGCCATCTTTGAAAATATGTCCACAACCACAAAGATAGAGTCATGTCCTCTTTTTGTCCTTGGCAAGCCCAAAACGAAATCCATACTTATATCCTCCAATGGTGTCCTAGGTGATGGCAATGGAGTGTACGACCCGTGGGGTTTGAGCTTTGATTTGGACTTGTTGCAAGTAATGCATCTTTGCACCAATCTATACACATCTCTCCTCATATGTGCCCAATAAAAATTTTCTGCTAACATAAGCAATGTCTTCTCTCTTCCAAAGTGTCCCATCAATCCTCCACTATGAGATCCCTGTATTAAGAATAAACGCAAAGAACACTCGGGAATACATAATTTGCTAGCTCTATACAAGTACCCATCATGTATATGAAATTTTTCCCATGCCTTAACATTAGTACACTTATTAAATGGCATAGAAAACTCATTATCTTCATCATATAAATCTCTCATACCCTCCAAACCCGAAACCTTAATTTCTAAATTTGAGTGTAACATGTTCTTTCTTGACAAAGCATCAGCAACTACATTATCCCATCCCTTTTTATGTTTAATGATGTAAGGAAAAGATTCAATAAATTCAACCCATTTAGCATGTCTCTTATTCAAATTAGATTGACACTTTAAGAATTTCAATGCTTCATGATCACTATGTATAATAAATTCTTTAGGCCACAAATAATGTTTCCACACCTCTAAAACTCTCACAAGTGCATATAATTCTTTATCATAAACATAATAATTCAATTGTGCACCATTCAATTTTTCAGAAAAATAAGCAATAGGTTTCTTTTCTTGCATGAGCACACCTCCAATACCTATGCCACTAGCATCACACTCAATCTCAAATTGTTTATCAAAATTTTGTAGCATAAGAAGTGGGGCCGAAATCAACTTTTCTTTCAAAGTATCAAAAGCAACATCTTGAGCAACACCCCACTCGAAATTAACACCCTTTTTAGTTAGATCATTTAAAGGGGCAGCAATTGTACTAAAATTAGGAACAAATCTTCTATAGAAACTAGCAAGCCCATTAAAACTTCTAACTTGACTCACATTAATTGGAATTGGCCAATTTCGAATAGCTTCAATTTTTGATGTATCAACTTCAATTCCATGCTTTGAAACAACATAACCAAGAAAGATGACCTTATCTTTGCAAAAAGTGCACTTCTCAAGATTACCATACAATTTATTTTCTCTTAGCACTTGCAAAACTTGTCTAATATGATAAATGTGTTCATGTTCATTGTGGCTATATATGAGAATATCATCAAAATAAACTACCACAAATCTACCAATAAAGTTTCTAAAAATATGGTTCATTAATCTCATGAAAGTACTAGGTGCATTAGTTAAGCCAAAAGGCATCACTAACCATTCATATAAACCAAATTTTGTCTTAAAAGCAGTTTTCCATTCATCTCCCTCTTTCATTCTTATTTGATGGTATCCACTACGCAAATCAATTTTAGAGAAAAGAGTAGCACCACTTAATTCATCTAACATGTCATCTAAACGTGGTATAGGATGACGATAACGAATAGTGATGTTATTAATTGCTCTACAATCTACACACATGCGCCAAGTACCATCTTTCTTAGGAACCAAATTAATGGGAACGGCACAAGGAGAAAGACTAACTCGCATATAACCTTTGTTTAGTAGTTCTTCTACTTGCCTTTGTATCTCCTTTTTCTCTTGTGGATTGGTTCTATAAGGGGCTCGGTTTGGTAAAGATGCTCCGGGAATTAAATCAATTTGATGCTCAATCCCTCTCAATAGTGGCAATCCCGAGGGAATATCTCCTAGAAAAACATCCTCAAAATCCTGCAAAACATGAGAAACACCAAGAGGAATAGGGGTCATGTCATTAGAAACAAAAATCTCTCACTTGTGAAGAAGCACAATAGGGACTAGTGTAGGATCATCACTAAATTCCCTCAAATCCTCTTTAGTTCCTAACATGCATAGTAGGTTATCTCTCTTTTTACCACTCGAATTGGTTTTACTATCACTCCCCAAGGCTTGTGAATTTTGTATTCCCTCATCCCTCTCTCTTTCTTTTTCCACTTTCATATCAATTTTGGATTGGGACTCATTTACAATTTGTTGTGGAGTCATAGGCCTCAAAATAATAGTCTTCCCATAATGATGTAGCTCATAAGTATTAGCTCTTCCTTCATGATTCACACTTCTATCAAATTGCCATGGTCTCCCCAATAATAGGTGATGAGGACATCCCTAGCTCTTCACCTATTGTTGAACATGAAGATCCTCTTATCAAAGCTAATGAAGTTAGAATTGGTCCAATGACAAGATCAAGAACCAAGCTATTACAACAACAGGTGAATTCACTCCTACTTGAATATAATGTTCATAATTGTGAGAGCTTTATACTACCTAAATCTTTGCATTTATGTATTCTTAGGTTTGTTGATAACACAAACATGAATGGAGATCATGCAGGGGAGCTACACAAGGATGAGCATGGACTTCAAGAGGAGATGGAAAACAAGTGCTAGCATGGTGAAAACAACAAATAACAATTGTTATCATGATAAGGGGATGGTGCCTCCACAAGATCAAATGCACTAAGTGTGGAAAACAATGCTATTATGTTATTCCACACTCATACATGGACAAATGCAAGAGGAGGGCGCCCACATGGAAGATCAATGCGCCATAGCAATTCTAGTAGTGTTAGGTTTGGTTTCCATACCAATGTGGCCGAATTCCTTGTGTATGGAATCGGTTTGTATCCATATATGTGAGTCCTAGTCCTAGTAGGAGTCCTAGTCCTAGTAGGGGAGGGATTGCTTGCGCAAGGGAGCATGTGGCCGCACCCCTCCACCTATATATGTGTCCCACCTGCGTGTGGTTGAGGGAGACTACGATTGAATCAAACAAACCCCATAACCTCTAGTTGAAACTGCTTGTTAGCCTTTCATACTGGAAGTTCATCTGCAAACCTTACGTGTTACCTGTTGTTCCACTGGGAATAAGACGGTACAGGACCACTTGTAGTCGGTGGATTACTTGTGCAAGAGTGTGGAGTTAAGAATATCCATTGGGTTGCTATCTGTTGCATTGGCTTCAGGGATCAGCCGGAGAGTTCTTAGTGGCGCACTAGTTATCAATACAGAAGTTATCTGTGAGTTCACTGAGAAGATTGGGCCACCCCTTATCATCTTGGTATCAGATTTACAGGTTGTCTCGGTGAGCTATCAAATTTCCCTTTAGTTTGAGTGTTTTTATTTCCTATCCAGAAAATTGCCCCACAAAAATAGTTTAGTTTTTGCCATAGCCTAGATATCATCTTAGTTTTCAATTACTAGTGCTGTCTTTGTGTTAGATTTGTGTTGCTTTTTATCGTTTTTAGTTTCATATATTTCGGCTAGGTTTAGGGTTCTTGTTCTATCTAGCCGCAACTTATCAAAAATACCAAAAAAATCCGCTCCATATTACCCAATCCGAGTCCATCTAGTCATCCCACCCCCCCACGGCACAAAATCTACCTTTTCCCTGCCGCACCCTACCCTAGTTGGTTTCGGATTCACTCCACCCACACGCAATTTCCACCGCTGCCACCCCTCCTAGTCGCTCTCGGACTCGTGCCATATATTGGTTACAAACCCCCCCCCCCCCCGATCCACGCAGCACTCCACCACAACTTCCACCCGCATACACAACAGCCCACGGCAGCAATTCTCTGCCGTCGCTGCCGCGCCCACGTATCCACCGCGCATCGCCAAAACCACCGTAACACGCTTACCATTCCGTGTAACGCGCGCGCGTGTGCTGCCGCGGCACAGAAAACGTCTGTTTCGCTGCCGTACGTTCTGCCGCGGTACAAAAAGTACGCGTTTTTCTGCCGCGCGCCTGTGAACTGCCGTGAGCTCTGCCGCGGTACGAAAACTGTCTGTTTTTCTGCCGTGGCCTGTTTTTGCTGCCGTGAGTGTGTTTGAGCTCCAATTTCACCAAGATTTTTTCTGTTTTTCCTTGTTTTTCCTTGTTTTCTCACTAGGACATTCATATCCATACCTTGTGAACCTTAGCCACAGCCTTTCTACAGCATATTAATAGGAACTTTCCCACAAGTATAGCTATTTTGTGCTCTGACAGGCTGCTCATTTTCATCACCACCATTGTGTTCACTTGTGTTTTGGTTCATTGTTGCTCCTAGCTTAGTGTAAGGCCATTGAAAAATTCAAAAAAAATAGAAAAAGCAAAAAGTATAAAAAAAAAAGAGAAAAGAGAGAAGAGAAAAGAGAAAGTGCAAAAAGGCCATATCATTGCTATTGTTTACTAGTTGAGCTTGCCATTGTGACACTTGGTTTTTCATTGAGCAATCTTGTGCCTGTCAATTAAGAGCCTAGCTAGTGACTTTCTAGTGCATTGCAAATTTCCATCCACATATTGCTTTGCCACATTTGTCTCCATTGTGTGAGTTTCCTTGGGTATTTTATATCTTCACTAAGACAGCAAATAGGATTGTTACTTTGGTGATTGTTAGGTATCCATACCAAGCCCCACTAAATAACCGTGTTTGCCATTGTGAGAGTTAAAAACCTGGGTATTCTTTTCTTCACACCAAAGCAATTTAATTGCCCCTACTTGTGGTAAGTATCTCTATTCACTTTGGAGTGGTAAGATATCCTATTGTATTGCTAGATTCTTGAGTGAGTTGTGAGAGGCACCACAACCTATACTTGTTTTATTTTCACTAACCTCTAATGGATCTTTCTAGTAGTGATCTTGTGCAGCAAAAGAAGGATCAATCCGAGGGAGTGAATTGGAGGGAGTATGAGGCATTAAGGGATGTGTTGACTAAGAAATTGGATGACAATGAGGAACATTACAAGAAATATGTGAATGAAGCTGTTGATCCTGTTTATGAGTTAGTTGATGATGTGAAGAAGAATGTGGAAAGCAACAATAAATTGGCCGAAACCAATAGTGGTCAATTGAGAACAATGCAAGATGCTATTGATGCTATCAACAACAATATGAATGATCTTCAAACTTTGCTTCAAGCTCGGTTGCCACCTATTGATGATTACAATGCTAGTATCCATAGTGATGCCAATAATGGAGAAGAGCTTAATTTTGGCCGTGGAGCTAGAGGAGAAAGAGGAAGAGGAGGTTTTCAAGGCCGTGCTAGGCGTGTTCCTTTGCCCAATGCTAATGACAATAGAGAAGATATCTTGGGTAAACCAAAATTTTCTATTCCATCTTTCAGCTTTGATACTATGGATGTGGAAGAATTTTTGCTATGGGAGTTGAAAATTGAGAAGCTATGGAGATTGCATGATTATAATGAGGATAGAAAGATCAAGTTGGCATCTTCTGAGTTTGATGGATATGCTCTTAGATGGTGGGACAATTTAGTGAGAAAGAGACATAATGATGGTGAGTTACCCATTGCTACTTGGAACACCATGAAGAGGCTCATGAGGGAAAGATTTGTACCTCCCAATTATATAAGGCAACAATTTGACAAGCTACAACAATTGAAGCAAGGTACCAAAACAGTTGATGCTTATTATCAAGAGATGGAGATGATCATGCAAAGAGGCCGTGTGGAAGAACAAGAGGAGCAAACAATGCAAAGATTTCTTTAAGGATTACATTATAGAATCAAGGGCATTGTGAGGCATTATCAATACACTAATATGCATGATCTCTTACATCATGCTAGAGAGGCCGAATCACATCTATTGGAGGAAGCACAAAATTTGGCTAGAACAAAGAGTAGATTTCCTGTGAGATCATCTATTACTCCTAGTACTCCAACACCACCACCTCCATCATCAAATTTTCGAGGTGCTACATCATCCAAATCCGAGCCTAGTGTGGCTAATACAAGGAAAACACCACAACCAACAGCAAGTGCTTCGGGTTCTAGTGCTCCTACTACAAGGAATAGAGATATTACATGCCACACATGTGGAGGAAAAGGGCACTTCAAGAAGGATTGTCCAAATTCAAAAGTGATGATTATCAATGAGAACAATGAATATGAGACAGGTGATGATGTTGATCCCAATGATCTTGATGATGATGATGGATATTTGAGTGATTCTCCTTTGGATGCTTATGCTACTACTATGCCTTCTATTGTTTGCACCCAAAATTCATTGAGTGTGGTGCCTAGTCCTGAAAATCAAAGGTGCAATTTGTTCCAAACAAAGGCTGTTATTGGTCCCAACATGGCTTGCAAAGTCATTATTGATGGAGGGAGTTGTAGAAATTTGGCAAGCAAGGATTTATGTGCCAAGTTGAACCTAAAATACTTACCACATCCGAGCCCTTATCATATACAATGGTTGAGTAGCACTGGACAAATGAAGGTATCTCATATGGTGAGAGTGGAGTTTCAAATTGGACCTTATAAGGATGCTACTGAGTTTGATGTGGTTCCTATGACAGTGTGTCACCTATTATTGGGAAGACCTTGGCAATTTGATAGAAGTGTGAAGCATGAAGGAAGAGCTAATACTTATGAGTTGAACCATCATGGGAGGACTATTATCTTGAGGCCTATGACTCCACAACAAATTATAAATGAGTCCCAATCCAAAATTGCTATGAAAGAGGAAAAAGAGAGAGAGAGGGATGAGGGAACACCAAAAATACAAGCCATGGGGAGTGATAGCAAAACCAATTCGAGTGGTAAAAAGAGAGAGAACCTATTATGCATGTTAGCCACTAAAGAGGATTTGAGGGAATTTAAGGATGATCCTTCATTAGTCCCTATTGTGCTTATTCACAAGGGAGAGATTTTGGTTTCTAATGACATGACCCCTATTCCTCTTGGTGTTTCTAATGTTTTGCAGGACTTTGAGGATGTTTTTCCACAAGATGTGCCCTCGGGATTGCCACCATTGAGAGGAATTGAACATCAAATTGATTTGATCCCGGGAGCATCTCTCCCAAACCGAGACCCTTATAGAACCAATCCACAAGAAACAAAGGAGATCCAAAAGCAAGTACAAGAACTATTGGACAAAGGTTATATTCGGGTTAGTTTATCTCCTTGTGCCGTTCCCGTTATTTTGGTTCCTAAGAAAGATGGTACTTGGCGCATGTGTGTAGATTGTAGAGCAATTAATAACATCACTATTCGTTATCGTCATCCTATACCACGTTTAGATGACATGTTAGATGAATTAAGTGGTGCTACTCTTTTCTCTAAAATTGATTTGCGTAGTGGATACCATCAAATAAGAATGAAAGAGGGAGATGAATGGAAAACTGCTTTTAAGACAAAATTTGGTTTATATGAGTGGTTAGTAATGCCCTTTGGTTTAACTAATGCACCTAGTACTTTCATGAGATTAATGAACCATATTTTGAGAGACTTTATTGGTAGATTTGTGGTAGTTTATTTTGATGATATTCTCATATATAGCCACAATGAACATGACCACATGGATCATATTAGACAAGTTTTGCAAGTGCTAAGAACTAATAAATTATATGGTAATCTTGAGAAGTGCACTTTTTGCAAAGATAAGGTTATATTTCTTGGTTATGTTGTTTCTAAGCATGGAATTGAGGTTGATCAATCTAAAATTGAAGCTATTCGAAATTGGCCGATTCCCACTAATGTGAGTCAAGTTAGAAGTTTTAATGGGCTTGCTAGTTTCTATAGAAGATTTGTGCCTAATTTTAGTACAATTGCTGCCCCTTTAAATGATCTAACTAAAAAGGGTGTTAATTTTGAATGGGGTGTTTCTCAAGACATTGCTTTTGATACTTTGAAAGAGAAGTTGATTTCGGCCCCATTACTTATGCTTCCAAATTTTGATAAACAATTTGAGATTGAGTGTGATGCTAGTGGCATAGGTATTGGAGGTGTGCTCATGCAAGAAAAGAAACCTATTGCTTATTTTTCTGAAAAATTGAATGGTGCACAATTGAATTATTCTGTTTATGATAAGGAATTATATGCACTTGTGAGAGTTCTAGAAGTATGGAAACATTATTTGTGGCCTAAAGAATTTATTATTCATAGTGATCATGAAGCATTGAAATTTCTAAAGTGCCAAAATAATTTGAATAAGAGACATGCTAAGTGGGCTGAGTTCATTGAATCTTTTCCATACATCATAAAACATAAAAAGGGATTGGATAATGTAGTTGCTGATGCTTTGTCAAGGAAAAATATGTTACTCTCAAATTTAGAAATCAAGGTTTCGGGTTTGGAGGGTATTAGAAATTTATATGATGAAGATAATGAATTTTCCATGCCATTTAATAAATGTGTTAATACTAAAGCATGGGACAAATTTCATATACATGATGGGTACTTGTTTAGAGCTAACAAATGGTGTATTCCCGAGTGTTCTTTGCGTTTATTTTTGATCCAGGAATCTCATAGTGGAGGATTGATGGGACACTTTGGAAGAGAGAAAACATTGTTGATGCTGGCAGAAAATTTCTATTGGGCACATATGAGAAGAGATGTGTATAGATTGGTGCAAAGCTGCATTACTTGCAACAAATCCAAATCAAAATTGAAGCCCCATGGATTATATACACCATTGCCATCACCAAGTACACCATGGGAAGATATTAGTATGGATTTTGTGTTGGGATTACCAAGGACTAAAAGAGGACATGATTCTATCTTTGTGGTTGTGGATAGATTTTCAAAGATGGCTCATTTTATTCCATGCCACAAGAGTGATGATGCTTCTCACATTGCCAATTTGTTCTTTAGAGAGATTGTGAGATTGCATGGAGTTCCAAGGACTATAGTTTCAGATAGAGATGTCAAGTTCATGAGTTACTTTTGGAAGACACTTTGGGGTAAGCTTGGCACTAAGCTATTATTTTCCACTACTTGCCACCCCCAAACTGATGGACAAACTGAGGTGGTTAATAGAACATTGTCCACATTGCTAAGAGGTATGATCAAGAATAATTTGAAGGAGTGGGAGGAGTGTTTGCCCCATGTGGAATTTGCTTACAATAGAGCTGTGCATTCAACTACTCAATTATGTCCTTTTGAGGTGGTGTATGGCTTCAAGCCTATTACTCCTCTTGATTTATTACCACTTCCTTTACATGAGAGAGTTAATATGGAGGCTTCAAAGAGGGCTGATTTTGTGAAGAAGATTCATGAGAAAACAAAAGAGGCCATTGAGAAGAAAGGAAAACATGTGGCTGAAAGAGTAAACAAGAAGAGGAAGGAGCTTATATTTCGGCCAGGAGACATGGTGTGGGTACACTTTAGAAAAGATAGATTTCCCACATTAAGAAAGTCCAAGTTGATGCCTAGAGGAGCTGGTCCTTACAAAGTTATTTCAAGGATCAATGATAATGCATACAAGATTGACCTCCCAATTGATGAGTTTGGTGTTAGTAATTCTTTTAATGTGGCTGATTTGACACCTTACCATGGAGATGATTTAGCATCGAGGTCGATGCCTTTTCAAGAGGGGGAGGATGATGAGGACATCCCTAGCTCTTCACCTATTGTTGAACATGAAGATCCTCCTATCAAAGCTAATGAAGTTAGAATTGGTCCAATGACAAGATCAAGAACCAAGCTATTACAACAACAGGTGAATTCACTCCCACTTGAATATAATGTTCATAATTGTGAGAGCTTTATACTACCTAAATCTTTGCATTTATGTATTCTTAGGTTTGTTGATAACACAAACATGAATGGAGATCATGGAGGGGAGCTACACAAGGATGAGCATGGACTTCAAGAGGAGATGGAAAACAAGTGCTAGCATGGTGAAAACAACAAATAACAATTGTTATCATGATAAGGGGATGGTGCCTCCACAAGATCAAATGCACTAAGTGTGGAAAACAATGCTATTATGTTATTCCACACTCATACATGGACAAATGCAAGAGGAGGGCGCCCACATGGAAGATCAATGCGCCATAGCAATTCTAGTAGTGTTAGGTTTGGTTTCCATACCAATGTGGCCGAATTCCTTGTGTATGGAATCGGTTTGTATCCATATATGTGAGTCCTAGTCCTAGTAGGAGTCCTAGTCCTAGTAGGGGAGGGATTGCTTGCGCAAGGGAGCCTTGTGGCCGCACCCCTCCACCTATATATGTGTCCCACCTGCGTGTGGTTGAGGGAGACTACGATTGAATCAAACAAACCCCATAACCTCTAGTTGAAACTGCTTGTTAGCCTTTCATACTGGAAGTTCATCTGCAAACCTTACGTGTTACCTGCTGTTCCACTGGGAATAAGACGATACAGGACCACTTGTAGTCGGTGGATTACTTGTGCAAGAGTGTGGAGTTAAGAATATCCATTGGGTTGCTATCTGTTGCATTGGCTTCAGGGATCAGCCGGAGAGTTCTTAGTGGCGCACTAGTTATCAATACAGAAGTAATCTGTGAGTTCACTGAGAAGATTGGGCCACCCCTTATCAATAGGTGGCAATCTGTCATAGGAACCACATCAAACTCAATAGTATCCTTGTAAGGTCCAATTTGAAATTCCACTCTCACCATATGAGATACCTTCATTTATCCTGTGCTACTCAACCATTGTATATGATAAGGAGAAGGGTGTGGCAAATATTTCAAATTGAGTTTTGCACATAGATCTTTGCTAGCCAAATTCCTGCAACTCCCTCCATCAATAATGACTTTGCAAGCCATATTAGGACCAATAACAGCCTTTGTTTGAAACAAATTGCACCTTTGATTTTCAGGACTAGGCATAACACTCAATGAATTTTTTGTGCAAATAATAGATGGCATAGTAGTAGCATAAGCATCCAAAGGAGTATCACTCAAATAGCCATCATCATCATCAATATCATTAGGATCAACATCATCACCTGTCTCATATTCATTGTTCTCATTGATAATCATCACCTTTGTATTTGGACAATCCCTCTTGAAGTGCCCCTTTCCTCCACATGTGTGACATGTAATATCTCTATTCCTTGGAGTAGAAGCACTTGAACCCGTGGTACTCATAGCTGGTTGTGATGATTTCTTTACAATAGAGGTGCTAGGCTCGGGTTTAGATGATGTAGCACCTCGAGAACTAGAAGATGGAGGTGGTGGAGGAGGTGCACTAGGCATAGAAGATGATGTCATGGGAAATCTAGCTCTTGTCCTTGTAGAAATTTGTGCCTCCTCAATAATATGTGCTTCGGCCTCCCTTGCATGGTGTAGTAACTCATGTATATCATGATATTGGTGATGCCTAACAATGCCCTTGATTTTGTAGTTCAAACCCGAAAGGAACCTTTGCATTGTTTGCTCCAATTGTTCTCTCACACGTTCCCTTTGCATGATTAGCTCCATCTCTTGATAATAAGCATCAACAGTCATAGTACCTTGCCTCAGTTGTTGCAATTGATCAAATTGTTGCCTTATGTAATTTGGTGGAACAAATCTATCCCTCATGACTCTCTTCATGGTGTTTCAAGTGACAATGGGTAACTCACCATCTTCTTGCCTCTTTCTCACAAGATTATCCCACCATCTAAGAGCATATCCTTCAAACTCAGAACATGCCAACTTGATTTTTCTATCCTCATTATACTCATGCATTCTCCATAGCTTCTCAATTTTCAACTCCCATAGCAAATATTCTTCCACATCCATAGTATTAAAGCTGAAAGAAGGAATAGAGAATTTTGGCTTACTCAAACCATCCTCTCTTGGATTTTCTTGAATCACATTATTGGGCACTCTCCTTGCCACAAAATTATGGGCTCGGCCTTGATGTCCTCCTTGGCCTCTCTCTCCTCTAGCACGGACATGATTGCTATCCCTTGCACCAATAGCTTCCAAGCCATTATTAGAATCACTATGGACACTAGCATTGTCATCATCCATAAGAGGCAATCTGTCTTGAATCATGGTTTGAAGTCCAGCAAGGGTAGTAGCTAATTGAGCAATAGAATCATTGATTGTTTTCACTTCCCCATTGTTGGTCTCGGCCAATTTATATGTGGCCTCCATCTTGTTCTCCATAGCTTGGAGAGCATCATATAAGGGATCACATGCATCTTGCACAAATTGCTTGATTTCATTATGATTCTCCTTGATTTGTTTTGCTAACACATCCCTTAGAGCCTCATACTCCCTCCAATTAACTCCCTCCTTATGGTCCTTCTTTTGCTGCACAAGATCACCACTAGAAAGATCCATTAGTAGGTTAGTGTAATAGAACAAGTGGTGTTCTCTCACAACTCACTCAAAAATCTTGCAAGACAATAGAGTATCTTACTGTTCCAAAGTGAATAGAAATACTTACCACAAATAGAGGCAATTAATGTACTTTGATGTGAAGAAGAGACTACCCAGGTTTTTAATTCTCACAATGGCAAACAAGGTTATTTAGTGGGGCTTGGTATGGATACCTAACAATCACCAAAGTAACAATCCTATTTGCTATCTTTGTGAAGATATAAAAGTACCCAAGGAAACTCACACAATAATGGAGACAAATGTGGCAATGCAAATATATGGATGAGTTTTTGCAATGCACTAGAAAGTACTAGCTAGGCTCTTAATTGACAGGCACAAGATTGCTCAATGAAAAACCAAGTGTCACAATGGCAAGCTCAACTAGTAAACAATAGCAATGATATGGCCTCTTTGCACTTTTCTCTTTTCTCTTTTCTCTTTTTTTTAATACTTTTACTCTTTTTCAATATTTGTTTGTATTTTTCCAATGGCCTTACACTAAGCTAGGAGCAACAATTAACCAAACACAAGTGAACACAATGGTGGTGATGAAAAATGAGCAACCTGTCAGAGCACAAAATAGCTATACTCGTGGGCAAGTTCCTATTAAGATGCTGTAGAAAGGCTGTGGCTATGGTTCACAAAGTATGGATGTATTGGTCCTAGTGATAAAAACAGGAAAAACAAAGAAAAACAAGGAAAATCTAGGTGAAACACTACTCTCGGCAGCTCACGGCAGCAAACAGCACTCACGGTAGAGAAAAACAGCAAAACCGTACCACGGCAGGCGCACGACAGCAAAAACAGCTGAAATTTTTACCGCGGCAGGCTCACAGCAGCTCACAACGATCACGGCAGCGAAACTGGGCGTTTTTGTGCCGCGGCAGCGCGTGCGCGTGCGTGACGGTGGATGGTAAGCGCGTTACGGTGAAAATCGCGGCGCGCTGATGTTACGTGGGCGCTGCGGCAGCGGCGGCAGAGTTTTTCTGCCGCGGGTGGGTGGGCGCGGGTGGTATTTGGTAAGCGCGCTGCGGGGTGGATGGGGGGTTTTGTAAGTGTAACATCCCAAGTATGAAAACAATCCCTAGAATGTTTGCTTCTTGTTTATTTATTGTTTTGCATCATGGCATCTTAATCATTGCATTTGTTTTTCATTTGTTTCCACCTGTTTTCCTTTGTTTTCCCATTTGAAATTCAAACAATATTCAAATGTTTTGTTTCATACTTGCTCTGTTACAATTTTTCTAAATAAAAAGTTCAAATAAAACATCCATTTGTTTCCATTAAAATGAAAAGTTCAAACTATTGATTTGTTCTTTTTAATAATTCACTTAATTCAAATTGCATTCAAATTCAAATTAAACTTCCAAACAGCAACCATTTTGAAGTTCTGAAACTTACAAAAACAAAATCAATCACTTGTTTCAAATAAAACTTGAATTTAAACACTTATTAAGTTGCTTAAGTTCAATTATTCCATTAATATTAAAATTCAATCAAATTTCAAACAAATTACAAACAGCAATATTTTTTTAATATTTTGGAAAACCAAAGCTTGCATAATGTTGCTGCTACAATAAATAATTGTTACAAATTTATCCCTAAATTTTCTAAACCCCAAGACCTATCTTTCTCTTCATTTTTCTTTTCAGCAAAAAAAAGAAACAGCAGAAAAAATAAAACAAAACCAAAAGAGAAGGGCAGGCCAGTGGGCAGCAGGCCCAGCCCACCAGCCCACCGACCCAACTTACCTTTTCGCTGTCGTCCCTAACCTTCGTACGGCAGCAATCTGCGCGTGTCCACGTCTGCAGAGCGAGGAGCAGACGGCCAGCAGCAGCTCGCCCTCGCCCTTATAGACCTAGCCTCGAGCTCTCCCTGCTAGCCCTAGCCCCTACACCTCTCTCTCCCTAGCTGCCGCCGCCGTTTCCCTCTCTCTCCGCTCGCAATTCCTCTCTGTATCTCACCGCACCCGAGCCCCCACCTCTGAATTCCGGTGATCGTCGCCGTTGCAATGCCCCAACGTCCGGGCTAACTGCAGGAACCGATCCCCCGCAGCTTCCTCTTCGTCATCGACACCTCAGCAAGCACGGAGAGGGTCCACCGCGCCGCCGCCGTCCGTGTTGTTGTCGCCGGCGACCACCTCTGCCCCGAGCACTGCTCCTCCCTCTGAATCCCTCGAGGTGAGCATCACTTCCCTTCCCTCTCCCTCCTCTCTGCATCACGTCGCAAGCACGAGCACCAGCGCATCCACGGCAACACGAGCAGCAGCGCAGTTCGGCGAGCACGTAGTCATCGCCGGCGTCCACCTTGCTGCCACTGTCGGAATAGTTCAGAAAACGAACCTGCAAAATTCAGTTAGCGCGTATCTGAATATTATCCTCAGTGCGCGCCCTCTACTGACAAGGATCGAATCGCCACCGCAGTGGCAACGCAGCAGCGCGCGCGCACGGGAGGCCAGGGTTCGATCCCTGCCTCCCGCGAATAAAATCCCACCTTTTTCTTTCACGAGGAGCACTGACAGGAGGGCCCCCCTGTCAGCTGCTGTGCACACACGCTGGCTACCGTGGCCCAGGGCCCCCTCTTTCAGTGGCTTGGGCTAGCCACTGCGAGGTAGAAAAGGTTTTTCTTCCTTTTCTTTTAATATAAGTCCAAATCTTTTACAGAATAGTCCCTAACTTTAAAATACAAATAACTTTTAAATTCCAAATCCAAATAATACAAATAAAAGATGTATACTGAACCAAATTTAATTCTCTACCTATTTAAACCATTTGTTTTCTGTTTTGAACATTTCAAATTGTTTCAAATTTCAAATTCAAACAAATCATTTTAAATTTGGTTAATTTCATAACTAATTCAAACTTAATTCAAATAACACAATTAAAATATGTTTTCCATGCCATTTTGAACCACCTTTTCAAATATAAAATTGGTTTCATGTTTTGAATAATTAAAATTGGTTAAATAATTTAAACCTTGTTTAAATCATTTAAATTTGCTAAATACATAACTTGCTCAAATTAAATTATTTTTGAACATATAAAGTATGTTTTCAAACCAGAAAAGTATAAACTTTTCAAATATGAATTTGGCTTAATGTTTTGAACAAATAAAAATTCAAATAAATTCATACTTGAATTAAATTCATTTAAATCTTGTTTAAACTTGTTTAATTCATAAGTAATTTATTTTAAATCCTTTTTCAACAAGTGAAACATGTTTTCCACCTAAAATTTTGTGTACTTTCCAAATATGAACTTTGTTATCTATTTTGAACAATTAAAATTGGTGAGAACAACAAATACTTGTGCAACACCTTTAAGGAACCAAAATTCCATATCTTAATAACTAAAATCCTAAACTTGGTAAACCTTATTTCAAATTGTTTCTAAGGTTGTTTTCTTACTGTTTTCCTCATCCATGCATCATGCTAATCCACTTACACCTGTTGGTTAGTTATAAAACAATTATTTCAACCTTAATTCATGGGCTTTCCATATGCAATCCAAATTGCATATGGGCCCATTTAATCATGTTATGTTACCATGTCAACTATTTCATTTTGATGCATCAATTAAATGGACATGCATCATCCCATGATTGTGCACTATGCCATGTTATTGATTGTTTGTCTCTCTGCGTTGTTTGTTTGCTTCTTCTCGAATAGACGACGACGTTGAGACAGACGAGGCTTACGACACCCCTTCAGAGGATCTAGCTCAGTACCAGGCTGCTGAGTTTGCAGGCAAGTATTCACTCACATGAACCATTGTGTTCCTTTCCACATTGGATACCGATACTTTCCGTTGTCTATTTCTGCTAGCCTTATGAATCGTTGCTTGTGTTCGATCCTATCACATGTTATCCTTTAACCCTTATATAGCCTCACCCCCACACCTATAACCCCTTTGCTTGTTGCCCGTGTCTTACTAGCATGCTTAGGGTTGTTTTTGCTCCAGTCTGTTACCCGTTACTTTCTGTTACTATATCTCATTATGTTCTGGGGCTCGATGTTAAAGCAATCAACCTGTTAATGCTTTGGTTAATAATAATTTGATGATAAGGCACCGGCAGGAGGCCCGGCGTGGTTTTGAGGCCTGCTAGTGTCGACCCTAATTAGGAAAAGGGTCTTGTCTACTGATCCATGATGAGTGCACTAACCGCATGTGGGAAGCGTGTATGGGCGCCCCCCTCAATTTGATTCGACTCGCATCTCGTCCAAATCGCCACACTTAGTTCGGGCTTTCCATTTGATGCACTCATATGCAGGTACGAACCCGAAGCCAGGGTGGAATTTTTGTAGTCGGCATTTAGGGCGGCGTGGTCTTAGAGTGCTATGAGGGTCCCCCTTTTCTTCGTGGGGGCTCGATTAGCCGCGCACGCACAGCACGTGGTTCTTTGGGCTTGATGCGAAGAAGAGTTGAGTTGTGTTGAGTGCCCCGCTTGGTGGGAGGCATTCCATCTGGCGGGTTATTCTTACGTGTACGGCCAAATTGGTGCACCCCTGCAGGGATAAATCTTCTCGAGAAGCCGTGTTTTCCAACGGTGTGAGTTATCCAGCCGTGCACCCCTGCCAAATTGGTGCACCTCAGAACAACTTACACCTAACTAATGCTAACTTGACTAGTAATAGCCTTATTGACACAAAACTTGACCCATCATTAATCCAACGGTGTGAGTTATCCTCGGATTGCTTCTTTGGATAAGGGGCGAGATCCAGGATGGGTTTGTTTGGAGTTAGTTGTTAGTTGGTTACGATACGCTATCTTATCTCCTTTCTGTTAGCCGGAAGCTGTAGCAACTCTGTAGTTGGTTAGAGCAGCCAGCTGCCGCATCTTTTGTATCACCCTTTCTTCCGTTGAACCCAAAGCATCTGTGCTTGGTGTTGACGGGTACACTTTGGTGAACTGTGAGTCTTGCTTGCCAGTACGTTTATGTACTGACCCTGTTGGGGCTGTGGTTTCCGCAGACTACGTTTCCGAGGATCCCCATGGAGGCTACTACGTGAGTATGACGAGGCTGCTGACGAGTAGATAGCGGACCCGGGCAGGATCCGAGACATCGTGGATGGGCTCCGTCTTTTCGTTTCCGGCCTCTTAGGCCTATTTGGATCTTGTCTGTACTCAGACATTTTGGATGCTTCCGCTGTGTTGTAATGATGATATGTTGGGACATGTGTCCTCTAGATGATTGTATTTGCTATCTCTGCTCTAGTGAGAGCTATTTGCAACTTATTTTTATTTATTTGTGTCTTAGAGATCTGTTGTGCTATCATTTTGTTAAACGCCGTTGACGTACCATGTGTGTATGGTATGAAGTACGTCAATGGTAGTATCCTGATTTGTATGGGATGGTTTACGTAGACGATGAACAGTAGGGGTTGGTTGTCACACATACGTGTGTTGGCCTACTCGTAAGAGATGCGGGTGCCGGTAAGCCCCGTAATCCAATCATCTACTGTTCAACGGAACTGCGAGTATCCTCTAGAAGACCGGGTGCGACAAATGGTATCAGAGCCTGTCTGCCTGTAGGATCCCTTTTACTGGTCGCAGTTGAGTCTAGAAACTATTTTGTAGCTATATAGGAAAAAATGAAACGTGAGAGTAGGAATTCTGCCATTTTATTTCTTTCCCCACCCACCCTCCCTCTTCTGGTAAGGAAGTGCAACGTTGTTTTCTCTTCTCACCTAAACTTTCAAGTTAGGATTTCACGGATCCTGGTTTCTCTGGGATAGTTATATCTACTAGACCATAGGAATGGAGGTGGTTGTGACATGATTTATCATGTTGCCTACTCACGATTGAGAACGGAGGCGTGTAAGCCCCGGAAGCAAATCCTCTATTCCTTAAGCAGTAGATATTGATCCTTTAGAAGCCCGGATGGGGTTTTCCGTAGTACCTCAGGAGTGTTTTGGTCTCGTGTTTCCCGATGTTGCTTCGATATCCTGTTCTTCTCAACATCCTTATCGTCCGTTCAAACCTTGTTGTTGCTTTCCACTTCAGTTCTTCTACCGGCGTCTAATCAAAACTTCCCCGATCATCTGCAGATGGATCTCAGGTTCTTTCCGCAGGTGGTTCGTATGACTCGTTGCGAGAGCACCGCCGGTTATCCGGAGATGCTGAGGGACATGGTCACTTATCTGGGGTTCCGTTGGGCACCAGAGTACCAGGTCTATGAGCAGCAGCGAGAGTTTGACCAGACCTACTACCAGGCTATCGTCTACATTCTGTCAGATGATGGCATGAGCGTAGTCCACCGCTACGAGGAAGTAGGTTCCACAGTGGATATGGCTGTGCAGCAGGCAGCTTATGTGAGTCTCACCGTCCTTCGTGCTGACTACTGGGGATTTGACGATTCTATCTATCGCCACATCCCCCGTGGTTACATCACTTCGGAGGGAGCTCACTTCACTCTCTACGACAACTTGGATGTCTACGAGCATGATAACTCCAGGCTGCACACCACCGCTCAGTTTGTGAGGCACAGTGACGCAGTTGCCAGCACACTATCTCAGGAGTTGGATTCCGTCAGAGAGCAGCTCTACCTTGCTTTGACTCGCCTAGCGACTTACACCACAGACTTTGTTGGAGATGAGCGCTTTGCACGTTTCGATCAGCCAGTTGGTCGTCGTCTGCCAGATGCTGGAGGTTACGAGCCGATCAGAGGTCCACTCCTTAACCTCGGTGCTGGTTACACTGGGATTCCACGCTTTGGAGCACAGGGAGTCGACTCTATGTACTTCACCACACCTAGAGTCGCTCTCAGACCACGTCAGATCTACGTGGATCGTCGTTCTACCTACTTTCGTGGGCGTGCTCCTCACCGTACCTCTCGCCGTACTCCTAGTCGCCGTCCTGCGTGATGAGCATGGGAGTACCGATGTATCCATTCTTAGCTATGTTTAGTTATCCTTTGACATGCGAACCATTTGTGGTGTGTTGGATATTCTGATGTATTTGAACATGTGATGATGTACCTGTTGGTTATCTATTCATGCGTCGGAATAATCTCTCTTTCGGTTTCCAAGTCTATCCTTTTCTATTGTTGTGCTAAAATGCATTTCCATTCAGGATGCCGCCAACAAGGAACACCCCTCCTGAGCCACCGCCAATAACGGAGCTGTTGACTCAGATGACCCAAGTCATGGCACAAATGGCCCAGTTTCAGACTAATCAGCACAACAACCAGAATGCTGCACGAGTCAGCATCAAGGAGTTTCTCAGTCTGGGCCCAAGAGCTTTCGTGGCCACACGCGAGCCTCTGGATGCTGATGACTGGATCCGTGAGATAGCTAAGGCTCTGGAGATTGCTCACGTTGCTGAGGAAGACAAGGTCAAGTATGCCTCCTATCTCCTGAAGGGTCAGGCGGCTACTTGGTGGGAAAACTACCAGACCATGAGAGCTGGCTATCCAATCACCTGAAGGGTTGTTTCAAGGAAGCTTTCCTGAAGCACCACATTCCAGATGGTCTCATGGAAAGGATGCGTGAAGAGTTTTGCTCTCTCAAGCAGGGCAAGATGGACGTCATTGGCTATCAGAGTGAGTTCAATCGCCTCGCTCGTTACGCTGGTGATGAGGTGTCCACTGAGGCTAAGAAGATGGCAAGGTTCCGCAGAGGTTTTAACCCGGAACTCAAGTATGCCCTCACCAACATCAAGGCCAACAACTTCGAGGAGCTCGTTAACACCGCGCTCAATGAAGAAAATGGGCGCAAGGCGTTCGAGGAGTCTCGCAAGCACTCGCGTGAGGGTGGTTCCTCCTCCAACATGACCACCCCTCCGCAGAAGCGCCGCATCTGGGTGCCAAATGGTGCTGTCACTCGGGCTCCATATGCCCAAACTTCTCCAGGCTTTGCTCCCCGCCCACCCAACCCTGCTCAGATGCATGATCAGAGGGCTTCGATGGGGCAGCCAAGGCCAGGGCCTCCTCGTGTCGTCACTTGCTACAAGTGCAAGCAGACGGGGCACTACGCTGACAAGTGCACGCAGAGGCCGCTACCTCCACCACCACCTCGTCCCAACACAAACCAGGCAATGGTGCGCGCTCCCCTGCCTAAGGCCTTCAACTCCAACAACAGGCCTGTCGGGAGGACCGCAAGGGTGAATCATGTCAAGATCGACAAAGCTGAGGAAGCTCCTGACGTCGTTCTCGGTACATTTCCCGTAAACTCTATTCCAGCTAAAGTGTTGTTTGATACTGGAGCATCACATTCTTTCGTGTCAAAGATCTTTGCGACAGCAGTTAAACTCCCCTTTGTTGGTTTGGGTTCCCCGTTAGTAGTAAACTCCCCTGGAGCAACTATGCAAACGTCTAAGATCAGTCACAGAAATCAAATCCTAATTGGAGGACACATATTCCTTGCTTCTCTCATACTGCTTGGCAATTCTGACATTGATGTCATTCTTGGTATGGATTGGTTGAAGGCCAATAAAGCTACAATTGACTGTGCTCAGAAGTCAATAACTCTGTTCCACCCTTCTGGCCAGATAGTCTATTCTCCAAATGAATCAAGTTCCATTCAGCTATGCACCCTCGATGCAAAACCTCTTCCTTCAATTGAAAATGTTCCGGGGGTTTGTGAATTCCCTGACGTCTTTCCAGAAGAATTGCCAGGGATGCCTCCGGACAGAGCAGTTGAGTTCGTGATCGAGTTTGAACCAGGTACTGCTCCAATCTCTAAGCATCCATACAAGAAAGCTCCTCCTGAACTGAAACTGTTAAAGGAGCAAATCGATATGTACATGGAAAAAGGTTACATTAAACCTAGTTCCTCGGCTTGGGGTTGCCCAACTCTGTTCGTTGCGAAGAAGGATCACACAAAGAGACTCGTTGTTGACTATCGTCCTCTTAACGAGAAAACCATCAAAAACAAGTATCAAATTCCTCGTATCGATGATCTTTTCGATCAACTTGCTGGAGCCTCAATATTCTCAAAGTTGGACTTGAGAATGGGTTACCATCAGATAAAGATCAGAAAAGAGGATGTCCCAAAAACAGCCTTCACAACTCGCTACGGTCTTTACGAATTCACCGTCATGTCCTTTGGTCTCACCAATGCACCGGCGACTTTCTCTCGACTCATGAATTCTGTCTTCCATGAATACCTCGACAAGTTCGTTGTGGTATATCTTGATGACATTCTGGTCTACTCAAAATCCGAGGAAGAGCATGAAGAACATCTTCGTCTCACTCTCATGAAACTTCACGAGCATCGTCTATATGCCAAGTTCTCCAAATGTGAGTTCTGGATTCCAGAAGTTGCTTACCTTGGTCATATCATCTCTGCCAAGGGCATAGCCATTGATCCAGAAAAGGTTAAAGCAATTGTTGATTGGAAACCTCCTAAAACGGCGAAGCAAGTAAGAAGTTTTCTTGGCTTGGCTAGCTATTGCCGTCGTTTCGTCCAAAACTTCTCCAAGATTGCTAAACCTCTCACTGATCTCACAAAGAAGGACAAGAAGTTCGTTTGTTCTCCACAATGTGATGAAAGTTTCAATCTCCTGAAGACTAAACTCACTTCTACACCAGTTCTGGTTGGCCCAGATCCTACCAAACCTTTCCAAATATTCTGTGATGCATCTCTCCAAGGTCTAGGTGCAGTTCTTATGGAAGAACGTCAAGTTGTGGCTTATGCTTCACGTCAGTTGAACGCACATGAGCTCAATTATCCCACTCATGACCTTGAACTTGCAGCAGTTGTGTTTGCCCTCAAGAAATGGAGGCAATACTTGTTGGGTAATCGCACTGAAATCTTTTCCGATCATAAGAGTCTGAAATACATCTTCACTCAACCAGATCTAAACCTCAGGCAAAGGAGATGGATTGAAAAGATTAAATACTTTGATCTTACCATTTCTTACACTCCAGGCAAGGCTAATGTTATGGCCGATGCTCTCAGTCGCAAGTCATATTGCAATAATCTCATGATCATGGAAAGCCAACCTCCTCTTCATGAAGAATTCCAGAAGCTGAACCTTGGTCTTGGTCCTCAAGGTTATCTTGCAAACTTGACAGCCAGTCCAACTCTCGAGGATAAGATTCGTTCTAAACAACTTCGTGATGCTGAAATCAAGAAGATGGTAGAACACATCAAAGAAGGCAAGGAGAAATTTAAGTCCTTCTCAATCGATGACAAGGGAACTGTGTTCTTCGAAGGACGCATTGCAGTTCCTCAAGTTCAAAGTCTCAAAGATGTCATTCTCAAGGAGGCTCATGAAACTCCTCTCTCCATACACCCTGGAAGTACAAAGATGTACCAGGATCTCAAGACCCTGTATTGGTGGCCTGGCATGAAACGTGAAATTGCTCAATACGTTTCTGAATGCGACGTTTGTCAACGTGTTAAGGCAGTCCATCAGAAAACAGCCGGTCTTCTCCAACCTGTGAAAATCCCTGAGTGGAAGTGGGACATGATTGAAATGGACTTCGTCACTGGTTTTCCAAAGTCCAAGAAGGGCAACGATGCAATCTTCGTTGTTATTGATCGTCTTACTAAAGTAGCTCACTTCTTTGCTGTCAAAGAAACAATCTCAGCTAGCCAGTTAGCAGAGCTCTACACAGCAAAGATTGTTCCTCTTCATGGTGTTCCATTGGAAATAAGCTCAGACCATGGAAGCATATTCACTTCTCATTTCTGGAAAAGCTTTCAAGAAGCATTGGGCACCAAACTTCTGTTCAGCACAGCTTATCACCCTCAGTCTCAAGGGCAAGTCGAAAGAGTCAATCAGATTCTCGAGGATATGCTCAGAGCATGTGGTCTCTCCTTTGGCATGAAATGTGAGGAATGTCTCCCATATGCAGAATTCTCCTACAACAACAGCTTCCAGGCAAGCCTAGGCATGGCACCGTTTGAAGCTCTCTATGGCCGCAGATGCAGGAGTCCAATCAATTGGTCTGGAGCTGGTGAACGTTCACTCTTAGGCCCTGACATTGTTAAGGAAGCCGAAGAGAAAGTTCGCATCATCCGGGACAATCTCAAGATTGCTCAGTCTCGTCAGAAAAGCTACTATGACAGCAAGCACAGGGATATGATTTATGCACCTTGTGACAAAGAATATCTCCGTGTAACTCCCCTCAGAGGCACTCATCGTTTTGGTGTGAAAGGAAAGCTTGCACCAAGATACATTGGTCCTTTCAACATTCTCTCAAGGCGTGCGGAAAATGCCTATCGTCTTGAACTTCCAGAAAAACTATCCAAGGTGCACGATGTGTTTCACGTGTCACAGCTCAAGAGGTGTTTCAAAGATCCAGATCGTGCAGTTGATCATGATTCCATTGAACTGCAAGAAGATCTATCTTATGAGGAGCACCCTATTCGAATTCTCGATGAGACCGAGCGTAAGACTCGCAACAAGAGCACCAAGTTCTTGAAAGTGCAGTGGTCCCATCATTCCGATAAAGAGGCAACATGGGAGACCGAAGAGGATCTTCGCAAGAAGTATCCAGACCTTTTCTCTTCTCAGTAGGAATCTCGGGGCGCGATTCCTTCAAGGGGGGGCGTTTTGTAACATCCCAAGTATGAAAACAAACCCTAGAATGTTTGCTTCTTGTTTATTTATTGTTTTGCATCATGGCATCTTAATCATTGCATTTGTTTTCCATTTGTTTCAATCTGTTTTCCTTTGTTTTCCCATTTGAAATTCAAACAATATTCAAATGTTTTGTTTCATACTTGCTCTGTTACAATTTTTCCAAATAAAAAGTTCAAATAAAACATCCATTTGTTTCCATTAAAATGAAAAGCTCAAACTATTGATTTGTTCTTTTTAATAATTCACTTAATTCAAATTGCATTCAAATTCAAATTAAACTTCCAAACAGCAACCATTTTGAAGTTCTGAAAATTACAAAAACAAAATCAATCACTTGTTTCAAATAAAACTTGAATTTAAACACTTATTAAGTTGCTTAAGTTCAATTATTCCATTAATATTAAAATTCAATTAAATTTCAAACAAATTACAAACAGCAATATTTTTTGAATATTTTGGAAAACCAAAGCTTGCACAATGTTGCTGCTACAATAAATAATTGTTACAAATTTATCCCTAAATTTTCTAAATCCCAAGACCTATATTTCTCTTCCTTTTTCTTTTCAGCAAAAAAAAAAAAGAAACAGCAGAAAAAAATAAAACAAAACCAAAAGAGAAGGGCAGGCCAGTGGGCAGCAGGCCCAGCCCACCAGCCCACCGACCCAACTTACCTTTTCGCTGTCGTCCCTAACCTTCGTACGGCAGCAATCTGCGCGTGTCCACGTCTGCAGAGCGAGGAGCAGACGGCCAGCAGCGGCTCGCCCTCGCCCTTATAAACCTAGCCTCGAGCCCTCCCTGCTAGCCCTAGCCCCTACACCTCTCTCTCCCTAGCTGCCGCAGCCGTTTCCCTCTCTCTCCGCTCGCAATTCCTCTCTGTATCTCACCGCACCCGAGCCCCCACCTCTGAATTCCGGTGATCGTCGCCGTTGCAATGCCCAACGTCCGGGCTAACTGCGGGAACCGATCCCCCGCAGCTTCCTTGATGGAGGGATGATAACCCGGTAGGCCAACACCAAGGTGTAACTCGGCCCGATGGACGCTGCGCAAGATCCGGCTAAGGATAAAGGAGCTTCTGGAAGGCCCAAGTTCGTAGGCCTCGTAACCTGGATTGTGGGTTATGGTAAGGAAAGTTAGGGTTTTTCGTATGCGGTGTCCGGGTAGGGTTCAGGGTGCGCCTTGGAGGGCAAGCCAGGGGGGTCCGGGTGCTTTATAAACCGGCTCCTCGGTCTAGTTTAGAGATCCAAGAGTTCTAGCAATATCGCTTGATATCGAGCATCCAGTGTAACACGAGAGTTGAGTTAATATATCGAGATCGGAGACTCGGCGACTTGATTGCCCGCTACCAGATCGAGTTCCATCATGTTTTCCTCTGAGCTAAACCCTCTCCCAGATGCCTGTGTCGTCTTGCCCCAAGATCAGTTACCCCCGGTAACGTCTGCCGTGATTATCCCACGACAGTTGGCACCCACCGTGGGGGCTGCGTCCAAAGGTGTTTACATCACGGGAGAAGCTCGGAAGAACATGGAGAATCTAGTCATCGGCGAGATCTACATCGACCACGAAGGAGAGGAGATGGTGGACGATTCCGGCTGGGGGCCAGAGTCGGATCACCTCGAATCCGGATCTATCATGACAATCGGCCAGATCAGCGTCTTCATCGGTATGGTACGTACTTCCGGTTCGATCCCTGATGACTTTGGGTTTGATTCTGTGTCAGGGAAGACCAGCTATATCCAATCAGATGGAGAAGAATCAGTTGGGACAACAAACCCGACAGAAGATCCCACCACGAAGTGGGAACAGCCGGAGGAGCCGGCATGGACCCCGCATGGCCGGGTCGAGAAAGAAGATGATACCGAATCTATCCTGCATCTACTGGAGAACCGGTACGAGGAACACAGCAGCGAAGAGGAGCAATATGGATTCACGCCAAGTATTGTGCGCCAGGTTGCGGTTTACACAGCTCCCGCGACCAATCTCAACCAAGAGAACGTAACCGCGGCCGCAGCCGGGGCAGCGCAAGCATTGACCCAGCAGCAGGGACCGGCTAACGGAAACACGGTTTTGGCCCAGGTTGACGGAGAGTCGGCATCGGTTACCAGTCAAGCGCCAGAAAATGAGTTACACGCGAACACGTTTGGATTCCTAGCAAACCGGACACCAGGAGCGGGTCCTTCCAATCCACAACATCCGGCCTTGTTCGACAACAATCTGATCCTAGATCCGACAGTTCTTGCCACAGTTATCACTCCAGAGAACGCGGCGGAACGTGTTAGGGATTTGGACGTAGCCCGTCGAGCATTGGAGCAGCAGAGAAGGCAAGTAGAGGCAGAAAGACAAGGGATGGCCACGCGACAACGCGAGCTGGATGCACTGGAAACCCGGCTCCGAGAGGAAACAACTAGAATACATCAAAGGCACCAAACCAGATTACCAGCATTGGGAGGAGTCATAAACCCGGCTGCACTATTTATCACGCCCCAGGATCAGCCGATCCCAGCGGCAAATCAAGGAACCGCCCCCAGCCGACAACCGGAGGAGTACAACCGGTAGACACGCAGGCCGGGTTACCCGTACCACAGGCTGGAGTTACTACCGGCAATACTGTACCACCACCACCACCACCATCACGTTTTCGCACACCAGCGGGTCATTACAACAATCCCATGGACAACGTATACGCGGCAACGCTTGCACTGAATCAAATCCCCGTGAGAGAGTCACCCCACGCAGAGGAGACCCGGCGGGCGATAGATATGCTGCGCACTGCGGTGGCACAACAAGTTAATTACCAGGATCACAGAAGCGGAATGCATGGGACACCATATGTCAGCCAACAGCGAGGTAATGCCGGCAATATCCAGACAAGTTCGGCACGGCGGAGGGAAGAGCAGCAGCAAATGCCGCCTCCTCCACACATTCAGGCAGTACCAGCAGCATTAGCAGCACAGGCCATCGTGGACAGTTCCAGAGCCAGGAGAGCCGTGGCCGAGTCTACGGCACATGGGCCACCAGCAGTACCGCGTCCAGCTGTACCCCCTGCAGGATCACACGTTTCCCGAGTAAGACCAGCTTCGACCATTCTTGCAGGACCTAAGTGTCTTTCGGATAGCATCAGGGTTGAACCTTACCCGGAAAAGTTCAAAGAACCGGGTAAAGTAGTGAATTATGAGCCGACTATGGATCCGGAAACATGGTTGAGCAGTTATGAGATGGCCATGTCGATTCGCAATGCGTCCGAGAATCTTCAAGCCAAATTCATGTATCTAATGATGTCAGAGGGAGCAGCAAAGTTATGGTTCACCAATCTACCGGAAGGATCTATCAAGTCATGGGAAGAATTGAAAACTGCGTTTATCAAGCACTTTCACGGGACGTGCAGAAAGTTATTCACTATTGATGACCTAGAGCGATGTGTTCAGAAGAAGGGAGAATCGGCGCGCAGCTGGGTGCGCCGGGTTATGGAAATACTTCATTCATCTACAGATATTCAGCCCAAGGATGCGCTGCAAGCTATGGCAAAGACCTGCAAGTACACACCTTTAGTACAAAAGCTAACTCGCATGAAATCTAGCCAGAATGCTTCAGAGGTTACGATGGGAGAACTGATGGATGCATGCAACAAGCACGCCGCAACGGACACTACGGAAGAGGAAACTGACCATAAAAAAGCAAAAGTAAACACAAGTAATAATGGAAGAACCGGTAATGGATCAGCGCCGGGTAACAACGGAAACAGCCAGAACAAGCGCCCGTTTGAGGGAGGCTTCGAGTTTGTCGCCAACACTGAAGCCGGATCTTCAAGACCCAGGGCAGAAGGAAATTTCAATACTGGAAATCACAATGGAGGAAACTATCAAGGGCCACCAAGGCCGAGTAATAATTGGGACATCTTCAGAATGGCATGCCCGAAGCACAGCAGAAACGGTAGGCCAGCTAACCACTCCTTGGAGCAGTGCGCCGACCTACAGAGGTGGAAGAATGAGGAGGTGAACAGAGCCATGCGAGGTGCAGGTCGGGGAGGAGGACCGGGTCCAGGTGGAAACCCGGGCAGCGGCCCACCCCCAGCCGGTAACCCGGCAGTCGGAAATCAAGGTAACAACCAAGGGGGAGCTGGAGGTTTCCAGGCCAACCCCAAGCAGTTGGGTCAATATCACGTGCATACTACAGGAAGTTCCAACAAGGACAAGAAGATACTGAAACAGGCGGTAAACTCGGTGTCTTCGGCTGTTCCAAGATACCTGAGGTGGTCAGAACAGGACGTAACATGGATCAGAAGGGATCACCCGGAAAGAATAGAACACCCGGGAGTTTTAGCATTGGTAGTTGCACCGCAGGTCAATGGGTATGAGCTGAAAAAGGTCCTGATGGACGGTGGAAGTAGCATCAATATACTATATTGGGAAACCTTTCTACGCATGGGTCTCAAGGAGTCTCAGCTACAAAAAAGTTCAACAATTTTTCATGGGATAGTGCCGGGTCACTCAGCGTGCCCCGAGGGAAAAATCGCATTGGAGGTAGCTTTTGGGGAATCAAAGGATAATTATCGAGTTGAGTGGCTCACTTTCGAGGTGGTCAAATTGCGCAGTCCTTACCACGCGCTATTCGGAAGGCCGGCTTAGGCCAAATTCATGGCTAGGCCGTGTTATGTGTATCTACAGCTAAAAATTCCGGGTCCTAAACAGACCATCACCATACATGGAAGCCGGGACATAGCGGCTGAGTGCGACGAAGGAGATGCAGCAATGGCTGAACAAGCTTGTAGAAAAGAGGAACTCAAATATTACCGGGCTCAAGCAGACTCGGATGACAGAACAGCCTTGAAAAAGCCGAGTACTGAAGGCGAAAGGGCAAAACTCAAGGCAGCACGAGATACCAAGATGGTGGCTTTCATCAAGGGTGATTCACTCAAACAATCCACCACAAAAGAAGAAATTGCGCAGCCGTTCACAGCCAGCCGCGTCATGGAAACGCCTTATCCGGATTGGCTGGCAAACCCGGTACTCATAGTAAAAAAGATCAACAAGTGGAGAATGTGCATCGATTACGTCATTTCCGGACAGAATCCCAAGAAGAACTAAAACAATGTAACGGGCAGCAGGTTTCAGACGCACTCTTTTCCTATCCAGGGTACCTAAGGGGACTGGAAGGTTTTTAATGAGGCGGCCTGCTGACCCAAACTTTCTCGTATCAATAAAGAGATGGTTATCAAGTCCTATTTTGTTATGATCTTTACTTCGGTTACAGGTAAGCATTATTTATAGCTATCAATACATCAGTATCATCAAGTATGTTGCACATATATAGGTCCTGGGGGCTGATTGCTTGAACAGCACAGCTACAAACCCAAGGACCCGGCCTTGATGCCTATGAGTTATAAGGGCCGATTACTCGCAAACGAGTACGACTGCAATCTTATAACCGGACAAAGGAGCCAAATTTTCTTGACTTTTCTTACTTAAGCTCGATGTGACTCGCACTAAAGTGGCATGATTTGCTCGCTTACGATTACAATCAGCCATGAAGCCCAATGGGACTTGCCTGACCCTGTTTTCGTATAGATGTAACAACATGGTATCCACGCGAAAGCCGGCTTACAGTACAAGATAGTCAAAAGGGTCATCTAAACCGCAAGTTATGCAGAGTACAGGGCTAATAGCCGGAAACTCAACGTTTATCAAGCATAACTTCAAGACCTATGTGAAACGGCTCTGGGCTTGGGCTTAGCAGCAAACAACTTGTTCCCTTGGAAAAACCATACATCCCAGACTCGGCATTTTGGGTCTTGGGGACTGGGGATTCTAAAAAAATGAAAAGTTGCTTAGTTGCTAAAACTCAAAAAACCCAAACATCCGAGTCTTGGGGACTTGGGGACTTAGAGAAAAGTCCGCTTGTCAAAATCCATGAAACTCGGAAACCGAGTCTCACAAAAGGAACCATAAAGAAAGCCGGATATCAAGAATAAACTAAAAAACCAGACAAATATCAAGTTCATCCAGAGGCCAGAAGAGGCACGAGGTATATCAAGGAATTAAAGTACGTTACAAGCCTTGGTACTAGTATCAAAGGTGCATAGGTGCACCGACAAAAGAATATCTGTTTCGAACAAAAGTATCGAAACGACCGAGGTATCGTGATGGCATTTGTTTACTCGGCTTCTTGCATAGGGTCCACACCCTTTCCCTTCCCCTCCGGGTCTTGGTCCTGGGCTTGCTCCGCAGCTCTCCCAGCATCGTCACCCGGATTCTTCGCATCAGGACGGACAGGCGGGAGGACAGCCGGTGTAGAGGTGGTTGGCTCTGATCCTAACTCGGCCTCCCTCTTCGCGGTTTCTTCCCTCTTCCTGGCCGAATTGGCAGCCCATTTCTCCAAAATGTCGAACGGTGGGGGTGCTTCCTCCTTCACGATTTTGTCGTCAGCATCGTACGAACTCATAAGCGTGCGCAGATCCATACTATTGGCCAAAGTGGTTGCCGAGTGGCGCACCGCGGATTGTACAACCTTGAAGTCCTTGGGCCCAAACTTGGAGCCATCCGCTCTGAATTCTGGAAACCCGGATATAACCTTTGCCGGCTCAAGCTTAGGAAAATAAGCCTTAGCCAGTGCAAAGGCCCGGGTCATACCAATCCGGCATGCCGAGCGTTTCCAGATCTCGATCCATGCAGGCACGGTGGAGCAGGCTTGGATAAGATTTTCTTCACCCGGATATACCTCAGTTGGCCACTGCACGGCGTCCAATATCCACTTGGTGCCGGCAAAGAAAGTCCGGAGCACAGTCTTTAAAGTCTTAGCCTTTGCAACAACATCTTCTTCTGGGGCTCCAAGGTTAGCACCTGCAGTTGAAGTAAAGAAAGGCCATATCAGTAATTCCGAGTATCATGTAGCAAAATAAAGGCATGAAGGCAGTCAGCAGCAAGAAACTTACTAAGCAAGATACGGTAAGTATCGGCTATTTGTTCCGATAGCTTTTTCAGGGCGGTTCGAGCAGTGGTGCACCTTTTCTTATATTTGGAAACATTTTTCTTCAAAGTTTCCACTTCATCCTCAAGGGCCTCTCTCCGCTTTACCTCGGCAAGCAGCAGTTGTTCGGTCTTGAGCAAAAGTTCATCAGACCGGGTGGCCTGAGCCTGTGAGAAACCAAAGTATAAGAATTAGTCGGGTATCATGGCAAGCCGATTATTGCGCAGAATACCGAGCACAATTTCAACAAATTATACTCGGCACTTGGGGACTAGATGGATAAGAAGAGATATTAGGTAACATTACCTGGTGCTCCGCTGCCATGCGCTCTAGCACATCTCTCTCCGAGGCCTTCATAGCAAGGAGAGTTCTCATCATCTGGTCAAAAGTATCATTGCCCAAATGGGAAGACCCGGGATCTTGGGGACTTGGAGAAGGGGCTCTCTTCTTGAAAGAGGGTATACGGGTCGTCCGAGTATCGGAGTCTGGTGCCCCTCCTCCCATGCCCAAGCCCGCAGTTTCTTCCTCCTCGAGTACGTGCGAGGCTATGGGATACTCGGCCTCTCGGTCGGCCGGGTTTATTGGTGACACTTGTTGTTCTTCTCCGCCAGCTGCGGCATGCATATCATCAGTCAGGTTCTCCTTACCTGGGTCGTCAGTTTCCATATCATCTTGGTCGCTGACAGTGATCGTGGCCCTGCGGGTAGTATAATTAAAGCAGTTAACGTATAACTGGGAAAAAGTGATGAAAAAAGTGTTAAGGCATCAGGAAAGGAACTTTACTCGGGGTTCACCACGTAGTCTGTGGGGAGCTCACTGCTGGACCCGGATGAAGCTGAAAAACATCAAGCAAGACATAAGATTATCCTGTAAGTTGATGGTTCAGAAAGGCGTTGATACCCAAGAAGGAATTAGTCAAATACCAGCGCGTTGAGCCGGAGACGACGAAATGCCCGGATTAAGAGCGCCATCACCCGGAAAGTCCCGAGTCACCCGACGCTTGGTCACGAGCGGTTCCTTCAAATACGACCAAGTGGATAATTTCCGGTTTAGTTCGTGCATGTTATCAAAGAAATATGGTTTAGAGACAAGGAAAAGGTATGGAACCTTGAAGACGACCCCTTGGGGTTTTCTCTTTGCTCCGACCTTGACTGTTGGCTCAGCGTCGTCCTCGTCACTCGCTGATTCCACCTTGCCTTCAGTTTCTTCTTCGTCGTCCTTCTCTTCTTGTTCTGAAAGTTATCAGGATTTACAATCGGAAAATGAAGAACGAGCAATAGCAATTTCAAAAAAGCTAAGTGAAACTCGGAATGTACCTTCATCCGAGTTAACGGCGTCTTCTTTCTCCTCTGGAGTTTCAGAGCTAGGAGGAGTTTCAATCTTCCAAAAAGGATCATCGGCCTGAGATGAAGATATAAGAATAAAGGTTATTGGCCATACCGAGTGGAAAGTGTGAAGGTAAATATATGGAAGCCGAGTCTTTACCTTGGGGGCCGGGTTCTCACGCGTGAAGGGTTCTAACCCGGCTATATTCCGGATTACCTCCAACTTCTCTGTCAAGAAGCTCTTGATAGTCTTGTTGGTATCTCCGGCTGCAAAGCTATTGGTGGAGTATCGGAGCGAGTCCGTGGTATGCCCCGAATACTCGCACATTAACTTTGTGCGGATGGAGTTGGGTTGGATCCGGAAATCGACCCAAGTCTTTACCAGGTTGAGCCCAATGAGACCTTGGGCCGAGAGAATAGTTATTTTGGCCAATAAAGGTTGAATCGCCTCCCTGTCCGAGTCAGGGGCAAAGGCGTTGAAGGTCTCGGAGATATCGAGGAGGCCCTCTGAATAACCCGGCAACCTCTTTTCGCCGGGAGGGGAGGTGTCCCGGCAATAAAAATATGAAAGTTGCCAGTGTTTGACGTGGGAGTTAAGAATGAGGGGTGGCATTAGAGAATTCTTGCGGCGCTGGATAGAGACCCCGCCGCAAGCGAGAAGTGCCCCGTCACCGCTTTCACGGCACGATTTGCACTGGAAAAGTTCGATGAAGAGAGCCAAACTTGGCGAAGTGCACAAGTATGACTCGGAAAGAACAATGAAGTGGGAAATATTTAACACAGAGTTAGGCCCTATGTCAAATATCCGGAGGCCATAGTGGCTCAGAACATCTCGAAAGAAAGGGTGACCCGGAGGACGGAACCCCCGGGTCACGTGCTCTACAAAGCATATTACCTCATCATTGGCAGGCGTGGGCCGGGTCTCGTCACCCGGCACCCTCCAATGGATATCCTTTTGAGAGGGGAGGGCTCCTAATTCGGCCAGTTCTTCTAACTTGGCCTTCGTAACCGTGGACCGCGCCCAGTTGGCGGATATGGAGTTGGTGGTCTTGGCCTTGGCCGGCTGTTTCCCCTGCCTCTTGGGAGCCATGGGATTAACCTGCAAAGCACAAGGTAGAAGGGTACCATAAATAAGACTCGGAAACCATGAGTCGTCCGAATGTTTGCGAGTGATAACGAGAAAACATGGAAGCAAAAAATTATCCGAGTATCATTCTGTGAAGCAAGGTTGCAAGTTATCCGGGTATCAAATATCGTTACAAAAACTATGAACGGTTTACGTGTTGAAAGGTGTTTGGGGAAGATGGATGGTTACCTATGTATCTACTGCAAACAAAAGAGCCGGAAGAAGAGAATTTTCCGGGTGTCAACGGCAAGCGCGGAAATTTTGGACGGCCCGAGCCTAGATTGGAGATTCCATTTCTAGATTTGTGGTGAAATTAGTGACTATGGGCGGTAGGGGAGTAAAGTGAAGTCTATATTCAATCTGTTGGATGAGTTACAATGAATTCGAGCGACCTAATTCGGCGTGACCAGAAAAATGACCGGCGGGTTGATTAGATCTAATCTGAAGTAAATCGAGAAATTGCAAGCACAAGTTAATGGATATGAGAGACTTATTGGAGGAGATCGAAGTGAAGCCCGACGGAGGCAAATAGTACAAGCTTGGTGCCCCTTTGCGATTCCCGGCGGGCAGGTCGGGGGTGCGGTGGCGGAACTTGGCGGCGGCACGGGGCGAACCGTGGCGGAGCGCAGCCGGCGGCAGATTGGCTCTGGTGACACGCGTGAAGTCTCCATGATGATGTTCTGTGAGTTTGGGTGCGGAGGCGAAGAGAAAGAGGAAAGGGGGGAAATGAGCCGTCGTGGTTAGGTTTACCTCTAAGCACTTATTTATAAGGGTGTGGGGGATAAACCTAGCCCAACGGGTGGCAGCCGGAAATTTCGGGTTAACGGCTATTTGCCTGGATTCTGTGGGGTGTGCTTTGAGTGCTGAGCGCGATATCCGGACGGAAATAAGAAGGAGATCTTCTCCGCAACATCAGGGTCAATTATCGAGTAAAGTTAGCCGGATCCTTAACATTCTTATCAGGGTGTTAACCCGGGAAGATAAGTAAAGACTTGGAGAAAGCCGGGTTACTATATGGCCACCGTGGAATTAGGCCTAGCTATTTACCAAAGCTAGTTAACCCGGCCTCCGTTGAAGTTATAAGTTTGATAATTTTGCAGGGAATAGCATGCGCTTCAAAGGGAATCTCGTGAATCCCAAGCTATTCTGGGGACTTCTGATGGAGGGATGATAACCCGGTAGGCCAAACCCAAGGTGTAACTCGGCCCGATGGACGCTGCGCAAGATCCGGCTAAGGATAAAGGAGCTTCTGGAAGGCCCAAGTTCGTAGGCCTCGTAACCTGGATTGTGGGTTACGGTAAGGAAAGTTAGGGTTTTTCGTATGCGGTGTCCGGGTAGGGTTCAGGGTGCGCCTTGGAGGGCAAGCCAGGGGGGTCCGGGTGCTTTATAAACCGGCCCCTCGGTCTAGTTTAGAGATCCAAGAGTTCTAGCAATATCGCTTGATATCGAGCATCCAGTGTAACACGAGAGTTGATTTAATATATCGAGATCGGAGACTCGGCGACTTGATTGCCGGCTACCAGATCGAGTTCCATCATGTTTTCCTCTGAGATAAACCCTCTCCCAAACGCCAGTGTCGTCTTGCCCCAAGATCAGTTACCCCCGGTAACGTCTGCCGTGATTATCCCACGACAGTTGGCGCCCACCGTGGGGGTTGCGTCCAAAGGTGTTTACATCACGGGAGAAGCTCGGAAGAACATGGAGAATCTAGTCATCGGCGAGATCTACATCGACCACGAAGGAGAGAAGATGGTGGACGATTCCGGCTGGGGGCCAGAGTCGGATCACCTCGAATCCGGATCTATCATGACAATCGGCCAGATCAGCGTCTTCATCGGTATGGTACGTACTTCCGGTTCGATCCCTGACGACTTTGGGTTAGATTCTGTGTCAGGGAAGACCAGCTATATCCAATCAGATGGAGAAGAATCATTTGGGACAACAAACCCGACAGAAGAGCCCACCACGAAGTGGGAACAGCCGGAGGAGCCGGCATGGACCCCGCGTGGCCGGGTCGAGAAAGAAGATGATACCGAATCTGTCCTGCATCTACTGGAGAACCGGTACGAGGAACACAGCAGCGAAGAGGAGCAATATGGATTCACGCCAAGTATTGTGCGCCGGGTTGCGGTTTACACGGCTCCCGCGACCAATCTCAACCAAGAGAACGTAACCGCGGCCGCAGCCAGGGCAGCGCAAGCATTGACCCGGCAGCAGGGACCGGCTAACGGAAACACGGTTTTGGCCCAGGTTGACGGAGAGTCGGCATCGGTTACCAGTCAAGCGCCAGAAAACGAGTTACACGCGAACACGTTTGGATTCCTAGCAAACCGGACACCAGGAGCGGGTCCTTCCAATCCACAACATCCGGCCCTGTTCGACAACAATCTGATCCTAGATCCGACAGTTTTTGCCACAGTTATCACTCCAGAGAACGCGGCGGTACGTGTTAGGGATTTGGACGTAGCCCGTCGAGCATTGGAGCAGCAGAGAAGGCAAGTAGAGGCAGAAAGACAAGGGATGGCCACGCGACAACGCGAGCTGGATGCACTGGAAACCCGGCTCCGAGAGGAAACAACTAGAATACATCAAAGGCACCAAACCAGATTACCAGCATTGGGAGGAGTCATAAACCCGGCTGCACTATTTATCACGCCTCAGGATCAGCCGATCCCAGCGGCAAATCAAGGAACCGCTCCCCAGCCGACAACCGGAGGAGTACAACCGGTAGACACGCAGGCCGGGTTACCCGTACCACAGGCTGGAGTTACTACCGGCAATACTGTACCACCACCACCACCACCACCACCATCACGTTTTCGCACACCAGCGGGTCATTACAACAATCCCATGGACAACGTATACGCGGCAACGCTTGCACTGAATCAAATCCCCGTGAGAGAGTCACCCCACGTAGAGGAGACCCGGCGGGCGATAGATATGTTGCGCACTGCGGTGGCACAACAAGTTAATTACCCGGATCACAGAAGCGGAATGCATGGGACACCATATGTCAGCCAACAGCGAGGTAATGCCGGCAATATCCAGACAAGTTCGGCACGGCGGAGGGAAGAGCAGCAGCAAATGCCGCCTCCTCCACACATTCAGGCAGTACCAGCAGCATCAGCAGCACAGGCCATCGTGGACAGTTCCAGAGCCAGGAGAGCCGTGGCCGAGTCTGCGGCACATGGGCCACCAGCAGTACCGCGTCCAGCTGTACCCCCTGCAGGATCACACGTTTCCCGAGTAAGACCAGCTTCGACCATTCTTGCAGGACCTAAGTGTCTTTCGGATAGCATCAGGGCTGAACCTTACCCGGAAAAGTTCAAAGAACCGGGTAAAGTAGTGAATTATGAGCCGACTATGGATCCGGAAACATGGTTGAGCAGTTATGAGATGGCCATGTCGATTCGCAATGCGTCCGAGAATCTTCAAGCCAAATTCATGTATCTAATGATGTCAGAGGGAGCAGCAAAGTTATGGTTCACCAATCTACCGGAAGGATCTATCAAGTCATGGGAAGAATTGAAAACTGCGTTTATCAAGCACTTTCACGGGACGTGCAGAAAGTTATTCACTATTGATGACCTAGAGCGATGTGTTCAGAAGAAGGGAGAATCGGCGCGCAGCTGGGTGCGCCGGGTTATGGAAATACTTCATTCATCTACAGATATTCAGCCCAAGGATGCGCTGCAAGCTATGGCAAAGACGTGCAAGTACACACCTTTAGTACAAAAGCTAACTCGCATGAAATCTAGCTGGAATGCTTCAGAGGTTACGATGGGAGAACTGATGGATGCATGCAACAAGCACGCCGCAACGGACACTACGGAAGAGGAAACTGACGATAAGAAAAGCAAAAGTAAACACAAGTAATAATGGAAGAACCGGCAATGGATCAGCGCCGGGTAACAACGGAAACAGCCAGAACAAGCGCTCGTTTGAGGGAGGCTCTGAGTTTGTCGCCAACACTGAAGCCGGATCTTCAAGACCCAGGCAGAAGGAGATTTCAATACTGGAACGTCTGGCGTTTAGCAAGGGGGGTCCGGGTGCTTTATAAACCGGCCCCTCGGTCTAGTTTAGAGATCCAAGAGTTCTAGCAATATCGCTTGATATCGAGCATCCAGTGTAACACGAGAGTTGAGTTAATATATCGAGATCGGAGACTCGGCGACTTGATTGCCGGCTACCAGATCGAGTTCCATCATGTTTTCCTCTGAGCTAAACCCTCTCCCAAACGCCTGTGTCGTCTTGCCCCAAGATTAGTTACCCCCGGTAACGTCTGCCGTGATTATCCCACGACATTCCTCTTCGTCATCGACACCTCCGCAAGCACGGAGAGGGTCCACCGCGCCGCCGCCGTCCGTGTTGTTGTCGCCGACGACCACCTCTGCCCCGAGCACTGCTCCTCCCTCTGAATCCCTCGAGGTGAGCATCACTTCCCTTCCCTCTCCCTCCTCTCTGCATCACTTCGCAAGCACGAGCACCAGCGCATCCACGGCAACACGAGCAGCAGCGCAGCGCGGCGAGCACGCAGTCATCGCCGGCGTCCACCTTGCTGCCACTATCGGAAAAGTTCAGAAAACGAACCTGCAAAATTCAGTTACCGCGTATCTGAATATTATCCTCACCGCACGCCCTCTACTGACAAGGATCGAATTGCCACCGCAGTGGCAACGCAGCAGCGCACGCGCACGGGAGGCCAGGGTTCGATCCCTGCCTCCCGCGAATAAAATCCCACCTTTTTCTTTCGCGAGGAGCACTGACAGGAGGGCCCCCCTGTCAGCTGCTGTGCACTCACGCGGGCCACCGTGGCCCAGGGGCCCCTCTGTCAGTGGCTTGGGCTAGCCACTGCGAGGTAGAAAAGGTTTTTCTTCCTTTTCTTTTAATATAAGTCCAAATCTTTTACAGAATAGTCCCTAACTTTAAAATACAAATAACTTTTAAATTCCAAATCCAAATAATACAAATAAAAGATGTACACTGAACCAAATTTAATTCTCTACCTATTTAAACCATTTGTTTTCTGTTTTGAACATTTCAAATTGTTTCAAATTTCAAATTCAAACAAATCATTTTAAATTTGGTTAATTTCATAACTAATTCAAACTTAATTCAAATAACACAAATAAAATATGTTTTCCATGCCATTTTGAACCACCTTTTCAAATATAAAATTGGTTTCATGTTTTGAATAATTAAAATTGGTTAAATAATTTAAACCTTGTTTAAATCATTTAAATTTTCTAAATTCATAACTTGCTCAAATTAAATTATTTTTGAACATATAAAATATGTTTTCAAACCAGAAAAGTATAAACTTTTCAAATATGAATTTGGCTTAATGTTTTTAACAAATAAAAATTCAAATAAATTCATACTTGAATTAAATTCATTTAAATCTTGTTTAAACTTGTTTAATTCATAAGTAATTTATTTTAAATCCTTTTTCAACAAGTGAAACATGTTTTCCACCTAAAATTTTGTGTACTTTCCAAATATGAACTTTGTTATCTATTTTGAACAATTAAAATTGGTGAAAACAACAAATGCTGTTGCAACACCTTTAAGGAACCAAAATTCCATAACTTAATAACTAAAATCCTAAACTTGGTAAACCTTATTTCAAATTGTTTCTAAGGTTGTTTTCTTACTGTTTTCCTCATCCATGCATCATGCTAATCGAGTTACACCTGTTGGTTAGTTGTAAAACAATTATTTCAACCTTAATTCATGGGCTTTCCATATGTAATCCAAATTGCATATGGGCCCATTTAATCATGTTATGTTACCATGTCAACTATTTCATTTTGATGCATCAATTAAATGGACATGCATCATCCCATGATTGTGCACTATGCCATGTTATTGATTGTTTGTCTCTCTGTGTTGTTTGTTTGCTTCTTCTCGAATAGACGACGACGTTGAGACAGACAAGGCTTACGACACCCCTTCAGAGGATCTAGCTCAGTACCAGGCTGCTGAGTTTGCAGGCAAGTATTCACTCACATGAACCATTATGTTCCTTTCCACATTGGATACCGATACTTTCCGTTGTCTATTTCTGCTAGCCTTATGAATCGTTGCTTGTGTTCGATCCTATCACATGTTATCCTTTAACCCTGATATAGCCTCACCCCCACACCTATAACCCCTTTGCTTGTTGCCCGTGTCTTACTAGCATGCTTAGGGTTGTTTTTGCTCGAGTCTGTTACCCGTTACTTTCTGTTACTATATCTCATTATGTTCTGGGGCTCGATGTTAAAGCAATCAACCTATTAATGCTTTGGTTAATAATAATTTGATGATAAGGCACCGGCAGGAGGCCCGGCGTGGTTTTGAGGCCTGCTAGTGTCGACCCTAATTAGGAAAAGGGTCTTGTCTACTGATCCATGATGAGCGCACTAACCGCATGTGGGAAGCGTGTATGGGCTCCCCCCTCAATTTGATTCGATTCGCATCTCGTCCAAATCGCCACACTTAGTTCGGGCTTTCCATTTGATGCACTCATATGCAGGTACGAACCCGAGGCCAGGGTGGAATTTTTGTAGTCGGCATTTAGGGCGGCGTGGTCTTAGAGTGCTATGAGGGTCCCCCTTTTCTTCGTGGGGGCTCGATTAGCCGCGCACGCACAACACATGGTTCTTTGGGCTTGATGCGAAGAAGAGTTGAGTTGTGTTGAGTGCCCCGCTTGGTGGGAGGCATTCCATCTGGCGGGTTATTCTTACGTGTACGGCCAAATTGGTGCACCCCTGCAGGGATAAATCTTCTCGAGAAGCCGTGTTTTCCGCGGTTATGGTTGACTTGGTGAAAGTACTGGCTAACAAGTACTCAGAACAACTTACACCTAACTAATGCTAACTTGACTAGTAATAGCCTTATTGACACAAAACTTGACCCATCATTAATCCAACGCTGTGAGTTATCCTCGGATTGCTTCTTTGGATAAGGGGCGAGATCCAGGATGGGTTTGTTTGGAGTTAGCTGTTAGTTGGTTACGATATGCTATCTTATCTCCTTTCTGTTAGCCGGAAGCTGTAGCAACTCTGTAGTTGGTTAGAGCAGCCAGCTGCCGCATCTTTTGTATCACCCTTTCTTCCGTTGAACCCAAAGCATCTGTGCTTGGTGTTGACGGGTACACTTTGGTGAACTGTGAGTCTTGCTTGCCAGTACGTTTATGTACTGACCCCGTTGGGGCTGTGGTTTTCGCAGACTACGTTTCCGAGGATCCCCATGGAGGCTACTACGTGGAGTATGATGAGGCTGCTGACGAGTAGATAGCGGACCCGGGCAGGATCCGAGACATCGTGGATGGGCTCCGTCTTTTCGTTTCCGACCTCTTAGGCCTATTTGGATCTTGTCTGTACTCAGACATTTTGGATGCTTCCGCTGTGTTGTAATGATGATATGTTGGGACATGTGTCCTCTAGATGATTGTATTTGCTATCTCTGCTCTAGTGAGAGCTATTTGCAACTTATTTCTATTTATTTGTGTCTTAGAGATCTGTTGTGCTATCATCTTGTTAAACGCCGTTGATGTACCATGTGTGTATG
Source organism: Alopecurus myosuroides (assembly GCA_028641055.1). NCBI lineage: Eukaryota > Viridiplantae > Streptophyta > Magnoliopsida > Poales > Poaceae > Alopecurus > Alopecurus myosuroides. The sequence continues at coordinate 118,851,628 of CM054063.1, read as the reverse complement.
GTATGAAGTACGTCAATGGTAGTATCCTGATTTCTATGGGATGGTTTACGTAGACGATGAACAGTAGGGGTTGGTTGTCACACATACGTGTGTTGGCCTACTCGTAAGAGATGCGGGTGCCGGTAAGCCCCGTAATCCAATCATCTACTGTTCAACGGAACTGCGAGTATCCTCTAGAAGTCCGGGTGTGACAGTAAGCGTGTAATGGGGCGAATCCGAGTGCGAGTAGAGCATGGCAGCGGTGGGGTGGGTTGCGGTAGTGGGAATCCGATAGCAACTAGGGTAGTGGTGCGGTAGCGTTTTGGTAAGTTTTTGTGCCGCGGCAGGATTACTAGATGGAATCGGATTGGAGTGGTATATGGCACTAGGAAGCGGATTTTTTTGAGATTTTTTATATGATTTCGACTAAATGAACAAGAACCCTAGATCTAGCCGAAAATATGAAAACTAAAAAGATAAAAAGCAACACAAAATCTAACACAAAAACAGCACTAGTAATTGAAAACTAAGGTGATATCTAGGCTAAGGCAATGAACTACACTATTTTTGTGGGGCAATTTTCTGGATAGGAAATAAAAGACTCAAATCTAAAGGGAAATTGATAGCTCACCGAGGCAACCTGTAAATCTGATACCAAGATGATAAGGGGTGGCCCAATCTTCTCAGTGAACTCACAGATAACTTCAATATGATAACTAGTGCGCCACTAAGAACTCTCCCGGCTCATCCTTGATGCCAATGCAAAAGATAGCAACCCCAAGGATATTCTCAACTCCACACTCTTGCACAAGTAATCCACCGACTACAAGTGGTCCTGTACCGTCTTATTCCTAGTGGAACAGCAGGTATCACGTAAAGTTTGCAGATGAACTTCCAGATGAAGGCTTACAAGCTGATTCAATATAGAGGTCTAGGGTTTTTGGGTTTAACGTAGTCTAGCCCTCCAACTCGTAGGAAGGGGGTATATGAGAGGGGAGGGGTGCGGCCACAAGCTGTCTTGCGCAAGCAAACCCTCTCCTACTCGACTTGGACTCCTATACCTAACACAAATAGATACAAACCGACCCAATTAAGTGGGATTCGGCCAAATTGGTATACAAACCAATCCTAACACAACTAGGACTTGTATATGGCGCATAGATCCTCTTTGTGCGTGCCCTCCTCTTGCCTTGTCCATCCATGAGTGTGGAAGAACATAATAGCATTGTTTTCCACACTTAGTGCATTTGACCTTGTGGAGGCACCATCCCCTTGTCATCATAACATTTGTTATTGGTTGTTTTCACCATGCTAGCACTTGATCTCCATCTCCTCTTCTAGCCCATCTCCATCCATGTGTATCTCCTCTTCATGATCTCCATTTATGTTTGTGTTATCAATAAACCTAAGAATACATAGATGCAAGGATTTAGGTAGTATAAAGTTCTCACAATTATAAACATTATACTCAAGTAGGAGTGAATTCACCTGTTGTTGTAATAGCTTGGTTCTTGATCTTGTCATTGGATTAATCCTTACTTCATTAGCTTGTATAGGAGCATCCTCAAGTGTAAAAATAGGTGAAGAACTAGGGATGTCCTCATCAGATTGTATTGCATCTAAGCATTCATCTTGAAGTATTACCAAGTCAAAGTTGCGTGATATCTTGTTATTCCATTGGGAATAGGTGGATACATGACCACTTGTAATCTTTGATTACTTGTGCAAGGGTGTGTAGTTGAGAATATCCAAAGGGCTTGATTGTTGTTTCATCTCGCAACAGGGGTCATCCAAGTGAGAGGTCTCAGTGTAGCACTAGTTATCACAAAATCCAGAAAATCCACAAAAATAGAGAGAAGCTCATTGAGAAGATTGGGCTACCCCATATCATCTTGGTATCAGATTCTCAGGTTGCCTCGGTGAGCAAATTTATCCCTAGTTTTAGATGTATTTATTCCTATCCAGAAAAAGCCATACAAAAATATTAGGTTTAGTTTGTGCCAGAGCCTAGATCAACACCAATTTGCATCTACTAGTTGCTGTTTCTTGTTGATTTGCGTTCCTGTTTTTCTTTTTCATCTTTTTAGGGTTCATCGTGTTCATCTCTTGATTATCTTCTACTCAAAATCCCAAAAAAATATTGGTACCGAGTTGTTCTGTTGCTATCGGGTTCCTAGTTACACGCGTGCGCTTCCACTTGTTTTCGGACTCCAAGCAAAAACGCGTTTTGTCTCAGCCTTACCAAAACCACGGGCGTTTTCCAATTCACCACCAGGCACATCACCTGTCCCGTGTCTTATTCCACCAACTACGCGCAAACAACCAACCACAACCGGCCAAATGAGTGATCCTTGCCGCCCTTGCTCGCGCTCGAACGAGTATCGGAATTGGAGTCCGAGCTACGCGCCAAAACCACCAAACAGCGCTGCGTCCCCGCGCGCCTCCTTTTTCGCACCGGACAAAAAAGTGCCGCGCGCACGTATCGAAGTCCGACCGCAAGAAGCATTGCTGCTTCCTCTTTTCGCTTCCGGCCGCCTGGACGTGGTCCACCGTGAAACGCGCCAAAGTCTCTGTCCCGGTCGGACTCCGAGCAACTACCAGGCGATACGCGCCAATCCCACGAACTCGCCCTCAGCATATTTCCGACAGCTACAGAGAAACAGAATCCGTCTCGCGCGCGTTGTGGTTCTAAATCCCAGGCACTCCTAGCCAAACAGAGTCGTACCGCTACCGGCCAAAATCACTGCCATACCCCTCCAAAACCACACCCCGCACACACACGCAGCAAGTCCACACAACTACGCACACAAACCTCTCCGCTTTCTTTAGTTTTTTCCTTCGTTTTTCTTCCTGTTTTCTCTGTAGGTTTCCAGTCTGATCTTTGATAAGCCTTAGCCACAACCATTCTACAGCAAATTTTAGGTACCACAACCCAAAGACTAGCTGTTTTATTGCTCTAACAGGCTGCTCAATTTGATCAATTCTTGTCCATATTTTCTGCTCCTAGTTGATTCAAAGGCCATTGAAAAAGTATAAAAAAATAGAAAGAGAGAAAAAGCAAAAGGAGGCCGAGACATACTATCACTAGTGGAAGCTTATCATCTTGGATATTTTTGTGGACATTTGAGCAATCTTGTGCCTGTTTTCATAGAGTATTTGCTAGTGTCTTCTAGTGCTTGCAATAACTCTTCCATATAATTGCTAAGCCACATCTGTCTCCCAGAGTAAGTGTGTTTCTTTAGTATTTTTCATCACATTAAGCAGTGCATTGGAGTTGTTATTTTGGTGTTGTTAGGAATCCCAACCAAGCCCCACCAAATACCCTGTTTTGCATTGTAAGACTTGAGAGCCTGGTTATTCTCTTCTCACACTTGACACGGTTTTCATTGGTACTTGTTGGTAAGTTGATCCTATTCACTTTGCAACAGTAAGTGAAGCACTTTCTTTGCTGGTTTGAGTGAGTTGTGAGAGGCACCACAACCCATTGATTATTTTGTTTTCACTAACATATTAATCACGAGTTATGCTAGTGAATCTTCTGTGCAGGATAACAAGGAGGAAGCTGATTTAATGCCTAAGACCAAAACTGGTGAGGATATATGTACATGGGCAAATTTTAATACTTTTAGAGCAGGATTTGCTAATCGGATTGAGCAAAGAATTGAGAAGAAAATTGAGCAATATGATGATGTACTCAGGAAGGATTTGAAAGTGATAATAGAGGCACAAAAGGAGGCTGCTAATTCAGCGCATGTTCTTCAAGAAGCCATGACTAATCTCACAAGAGAAATTACCAAGATATCAACACAATTACAAAGAGCTCATCTAGCTACTGATAATGAGGATGGCTGAGCCATAGCATATGGAGGCCGTGGGAATTTTCCACCTAGAAGGTTGCCATTGGTTGACAACAATAGAGAAGAGGATGGCCTTGGGAAACCAAAATTATTTGTGCCTACTCTCACATGTGATAATGATGATATTGAGGAGTACTTGATGTGGGAATTGAAGATATAAAAGTTATGGAGATTGCATAATTACACTGATGAGAGGAAAATGAAGCTAGCATCTTCTGAATTTGATGGTTATGCTCTCTTGTGGTGGGATGGCATCATAAGGATGAGGGAAACACAACATAAACCAGAAATTACTACTTGGGCTGAGATGAAGCAACTCATGACAGAAAGGTTTGTTCCAACAAATTATATGAGGACTCTCTATGACAAATTACAGCATTTGAAACAAGGAACAAATTCAGTGGATCAATATTACAAAGAGATGGAATTAGTGCTACAAAGAGCTCGGGTGTTTGAAGCAAAAGAGCAGACATTGCAAAGATTTCTTTCAGGAATGAACTTTCAAATTAGATGCATTGTGAGGCATGTTCAATATAGCAATATGACAGAATTATTTCATCAAGCAAGGGAGGCAGAAAAGATATTGGCCGAGGAGGTTACTATGGCTCCAAGGAGAATTTTTCCATCAAGATCTTCTTCTTTTACACCTCCAACACCTCAACCCCCCAAATTCGAGACACTACACCTTCTAAACCCGAGACAAGCATCACCAATACAAAGAAAACAACCCAACCAGCAGCTAGTGGAAGTGGTTCTACTCAATCAACAGCAAGACATAGAGATATGACATGCCATACTTCTAGAGGAAGAGGGCACTTTAAGAGAGAATGTCCTAACAAGAAAATTATGGTGATCAATGCTAATGATGAGTATGAGAGTGGAGATGATGCTGATCCTAATGGAGAGGATACATATTATGATGATGATGATGGTCCTATTAATGCTTTTGCTACAAATTATCCAACCATTATTTGCACCAAGTCTTTGAGTATTATTCGTAGCAACGATGAGAGCCAAAGATGCAATTTATTTCAAACCAAAGCAATTGTTGGTCCTAACATGGCTTGCAAGGTGATCATTGATGGAGGGAGTTGCAGAAATTTAGCAAGCAAGGAGTTATGTGCAAAGCTAAGATTGAATTACAATCCACATCCATATTATATTCAATGGTTAAATGACAAGGAGGAAATCAAGTTATGTCATATGGTGAGAGTGGAATTTCAGATTGGACCATACAAAGATACAATTGAGTGTGATGTGGTTCCCATGTCAGTTTGTGATCTATTATTTGGAAGACCTTGGAAATTTGAAAAGAAGGTTACACACAATGGGAGAGCAAACACATACCAATTGAATTGGAATAATAAGGATATTATTTTGAGGCCTATGACACCACAACAGATTGTGAATGAATCAAGACAGAAAATAGAGGTGAATCTAGAGAAGGAGAGTGAAAACATAAAATCTATGGGCGAAGACAAGCCTAGACCGAATGATAAGGGGTGGCCCAATCTTCTCAGTGAACTCACAGATAACTTCTGATTTGATAACTAGTGTGCCACTAAGAACTCTCCGGCTGATCCCTGATGCCAATGCAAAAGATAGCAACCCAATGGATATTCCCAGCTCCACACTCTTGCACAAGTAATCCACCGACTACAAGTGGTACTGTACCGTCTTATTCCCAGTGGAACAGCAGGTATCACGTAAGGTTTGCAGATGAACTTCCAGATGAAAGGCTAACAAGCAGTTTCAATCTAGAGGTCTAGGGTTTTTGGTTTTAACGTAGTCTAATCTATTCCACACGCAGGTGGTAGCTATATATGAGGGAAGTGTGCGGCCACAAGCTCCTTGCGCAAGCAATCCCTCTCCTACTCGACTAGGACTCCTATTTTGTAACACATATGGATACAAACCGACCCCACACACAAAGGGGTGCGGCCATATTGGTATACACACCAATTGGACTCGTTTTGGAAACTGGCAGAAAACTATTCGTGTCTTGTTTCGGTCACCACGGCTTGCACGAGTCGAATTTATTGATGGGGCCGGATCCATTGGAAAGCCCATCAAATTCTCAATCCGTATTGTGCTCGTTTGCTGTATTTGGAGCCCGTATGAAGAATCCATGACTATTTTAAATTCGGGACTCCTGGCAGTCCGAACTGACACATCATTTCCTTGTAGTTGTTTTCCATGCCTCCTTCTTTTGCTCCTTTCTTCCTCTTCTCCATCCATGTTTGTGTTATCAATAAACCTAATCATACATATCATAGGCTTAGGTAGTATAACGTTCTCACAAACACAAACATTATTTATTACTAGGAAAGAATTCACCTTATAATAAACATGAATGAGACTCAATATTTCCTTCCAACTCAAGCATGAATAAACCTCATGGACCTCTATTATGTCCATATCATCCTCCCTTTCTTCAAGACAAGCCGTCCTCGGCTTGTAGTAAGCTGAAAGTGGAAGAAACAAAAAGAAGAACGTGTATGCACAATACAAATATCTATAATGAGGTGCATTAGTTGTTATCATATCATAAAATTGTGCCCTAGATATGTGACCACGAATTTGGCTTAAAAACATCACATAATTGTCATAGCACTCCATAAAATAGCAATCACAATTGCAAATATAAGGGAAGCTCAATAAATCATGATCAAAATGAGAATCATATGTGTATATATTTTTATTGTTTAGTATCAATTCAAGTGTTCTCAAAGAAGATCTATGATCAAATTTATGTTTATTAATACACTCAAAGGTGGGAACATGCTTATTATTTTCATCATGAAAATTGCAACTTAATTTGCAAATATAAGTGAAGAACAATTTATTAGCACATGTATGTGACAATTATTGTGGCAAACCAAACATATGTGTAAAATCATGCTCATATGTAGGAAGTTGTAGCTTATTTACCCAAGGTGAAACAATGTTCAATTCGGCCACTTTATCACAAGTTATGCATATATGATCCACCATAAAAATTCCACTCATGTTATAGTCACCAATCAAGTTAAAAGTGAAAGAACAAACATAATTGCTAGAATTGACATATGAAATTTCAGCAACCTTTTTCATAGCACTTTGCACATTAATTGATTCATTTAACATGATGTAATCCACAATATCATTAGGTGGTATTTTAGCAAGTACTTCCTTATGTGAAATCAAAACCACATGATTAAATTTCGAAATTAGCACATTATCACATGTAGATGGACTATCTATGCTTGTTAACTCACAAGAATCAACTAGCAATTTAGTGGGTTCACATAATTCAATACTTAAGAGGGGTAATACGAAATCAGCACCTTTATCAATAGCATCCTCCTCAGAATAATTAGGTACCAATTCAACTATCTCAAGTGATGATGCAGGTTCTACTTGTTGTGGCTCCCTTTCTTCAAAAGTAACCTGCATATCACAAGAAACAAAACTAGGCACAATGGTATGCTCCTCCAATGGATGTGATGGTGGTGGTGGTGCAGGTTGTACTATAGGCTCCCTTTCTTCAAAAGCAACCTGCACATCACAAGACACAACACTAGGAGTAGACATAGTTACATTAGTAGAAACAGCCTCATAGGTCTTCTTAACCTCTACAGATCTCATAACCAATGGTTGATGTCTAATTCTTTTAAATGTTGTAGGACTTTCATGAAATATCCAATCTCTCTTATTATTCCAAAAGAATTGTAAATCAGGATAATGGCTATCAAAATTAACCTTATAGCTATTGCACCACATAGAACCCAACAAAAGGTGACAGCAACTAAATGCTCTAGGAAGCACATAACACCTAATGTGCACTGTATGATCATAAATAGTTAACGGAATCCAAGTAGCATGAGTAATGTGAAGTGGAGCATCATTAGTTTTTAGCATAAATGGACTGCGAGTTGAATAAGTTGTCAACTGGAATGCTTCAACAACCTCAATATTAACAAAATTACCCCTTGTACGCTTATCAAGAGTAATAGCAACAGTACTACCATTGATGTCTCCTCTGAAGTGGAACAAATTCGCTGCAAGTATTCCACTAGAATCCTCCTCCCAGAAAGCATCACTGCACAAAGAAGAACTAGAAAACTCCATTGATTAACTTGTTAGTAACAAAATAACAATGGGATGTGGTGTTCTCTCACAACTCACTCAAAAATCTAGCAAGACAATAGATTATCTTACCGTTCCAAAGTGAATAGAAATACTTACCAACAAGTAGTGGCAACTAATATGCTTTGATGTGAAGAAGAGAATACCCAGGGTGTTAACAATCACAAGACAAACAAGGTATATGGTGGGGCCTGGTATGGATACCTAACAACACCAAAATAACAATCCTATTTGCTGTCCAATGTGATATAAAAAGCACGGGAAACACACACCAAGTATGGAGACAAATGTGGCAAAGCAAATATATGGAGGAAATTTTGCAATGCACTGGAAAGACACTAGCCAAGCTCAAATAATATTCAGGCACAAGATTGCTCAATGGTGTGTCAATATAGCAATGATGAAAAATAGCTCCACAAATATATCAATGTATCTCAAGGCCTTTTTGCTTTTTTTTTATATACTTTTTACTGGCCAAATAACAACACTGGGAGCAATACTATCAAGTGACAACAATGCTATGAACAATGTGACACAAATATATGATAAAGAGCAGCCTGAAAACGAGCAATAAAACAGCTAGTCTTTTGGGTTGTGGTACCTAAATTTTGCTGTAGAATGGCTGTGGCTAAGGCTCACAAAGATCAGCACAAAATTCCTAGTGATAACTTGCTGTTTTGTGGACTTGCTACGGATCTACTACTAGTTCACAGCGAAACGCGCACGTTGCAGGTGTTTTTTGTTGCGACAGTACGAATTATGACCGAGCCAGATTGGCGTGTGCGCGCAAAAGCCAATGTGCGATCGGCGCTTTAGGGGAAACCGAGTCCAGGACAAACAGAAAACAGCGAGCAGCAGGCGCGAATAGGAACAGCAAACACCTGGTGGATGCGGGGAAACCGACCGGAACTGGGATTCTGGCGCGTAGCGATTGGTTGGTAGCGCGTGGATCGATTCCAGCTGGAAACCAGCGCAGAACGAGGTGAGCAGCGCGAAAACAAAACAAACCAGCGCGGCCAAGGTGGACTTCGATGTGCGGCAGAAACCCGCGTGGAGCGAACGGTGGGCTTTGGCGGTTAGCAGATGGAGCAATTATGGCGCGTGGGTCGCTCGTCCGTCTGGTCCAAGGAAAAACGCGCGCGCAGGCAGAGATCTGCACGGAAACCGCGGAACAGGTGGTTGGCGGTGGAGTCCTGCGCGTGGTCACCACGCGGAATTGTTGTCCACCGCAATGATTACGAATCAACGCGTGGCCGGTGGTTTCCTTGGCACGCTGCGGATCGAGCGAAACGCGTGAGGCGGCGATTGGGTTATGGGAGTGCGGGGCGACGCGGTTTCGCGGACTTCCGTGTCTCGCCCAACAAAAGGAGACGCGCGATCACGCGCGGTTCTGTCGGGCTCGGAAACCGAGAGCAAAAGGAAAAGCGCGGATATCGCGCGTGGCTCGCGCGCGCGGGACGCGGTTAGCGAATCGCATGGATTAGTTGGTGGCGCACGGAAATCGATGTGCGGCGGAAAGAAACCACAGAGATCAGCGATTTTGTCTGGTAGTGGATTGATGTGGACTCTTTTGGCAGGTATTGGGTGCATCGCAAAAGCAAATATGGCAGGTATGGATCTACGGAAGGCAGGCGGTGGAATTTTTGGGTATAGACCTAAACGAAATAGAAGAACACGATCAACCCTAAACGATGAAAAAGAAAAAGGGGAACGCAAATCAACAAGAAACAGCAACTAGTAGATGCAAATTGGTGTTGATCTAGGCTCTGGCAATGAACTACTCTATTTTTGTGGGGCAATTTTCTGGATAGGTAACAAAAACACTCAAAGTAAAGGGAAAATATGATAGCTCACCGAGGCAACCTGTAAATATGATACCAAGATGATAAGGGGTGGCCCAATCTTCTCACTGAACTCACAGATAACTTCTGATTTGATAACTAGTGCGCCACTAAGAACTCTCCGGCTGATCCCTGATGCCAATGCAAAAGATAGCAACCCAATGGATATTCTCAGCTCCACACTCTTGCACAAGTAATCCACCGACTACAAGTGGTACTGTACCGTCTTATTCCCAGTGGAACAGCAGGTATCACGTAAGGTTTGCAGATGAACTTCCAGATGAAAGGCTAACAAGCAGTTTCAATCTAGAGGTCTAGGGTTTTTGGTTTTAACGTAGTCTAATCTATTCCACACACGGGTGGTAGCTATATATGAGGGAGGGGTGCGGCCACAAGCTCCCTGTGCAAGCAATCCCTCTCCTACTCGACTAGGACTCCTATTTTCTAACACATATGGATACAAACCGACCCCACACACAAAGGGGTGCGGCCATATTGGTATACACACCAATTGGACTCGTTTTGGAAACTGGCAGAAAACTATTCGTGTCTTGTTTCGGTTACCACGGCTTGCACGAGTCGAATTTATTGATGGGGCCGGATCCATTGGAAAGCCCATCAAATTCCCAATCCGTATTGTGCTCGTTTGCTGTATTTGGAGCCCGTATGAAGAATCCATGACTATTTCAAATTCGGGACTCCTGGCAGTCCGAACTGACACATCATTTCCTTGTAGTTGTTTTCCATGCCTCCTTCTTTTGCTCCTTGCTTCCTCTTCTCCATCCATGTTTGTGTTATCAATAAACCTAATCATACATATCATAGGCTTAGGTAGTATAACGTTCTCACAAACACAAACATTATTTATTACTAGGAAAGAATTCACCTTATAATAAACATGAGTGAGACTCAATATTTCCTTCCAACTCAAGCATGAATAAACCTCATGGACCTCTATTATGTCCATATCACCGAATGGAAAGAATAAGGGAGTGAGCCTTTTAACTAATGAAATATTTTCTCTTCCTAGTGTTGTTTCTTGTGTGCAGGTTGCTTTTGAAGAAAGGGAGCACAAAGAAACATCACCACCACCACACATATTGGAGGAACATGCCATGGGTCCTAGTGTTATTGCTTGTGATATGCAGGTTATTTTTGAAGAAAGGGAGCTACATCAAGCACAACCTGCAAAATCACTTGATATTGATGAATTGGTACCTACTACAACTGAGGAGGATGCTATTGATAAAGGTACTAATTTCGGGTTAGAAAACTCAAGTATTGCATTATGTGATTCTACTAATTTGCTAGTTGATTCTTGTGAGTTAACAAGCATATATAGTTTACAACCATATCATAATATGATGAATTCGAAATTTAACAATGTGGTTTTGATTACACATAAGGAAGTACTTGCTAAGATACCATCTAGTGATATTGTATATTCTATCATGTTAAACGAACCAATTGATGTGCAATGTGCTATGAATAAAATTGTTGAAATTGATTATGTTAATTCTAGCACATATGATACTTGTTTCAATTTTAATTTGATTGGTGATTATAACTTGAGTGAAATTTTTATGGTGGATCACATATGTATAACTTATGATAAAGTGGCCGAATTAAACATTATGTTACCTTGGGTAGATGAATTACAAATTCCTACATATGAGCATGATTTTATACATATGTTTGGGTTACCACAAAATTGGTTGGATACATGTGCTATTAAAATATACTTCACTTATATTTGCAATTATGATTGCTATTTTATGAAATTCTATGACTTTTATGTGTTGTTTTCATGCAAAATTCGTGATCATATATCATATGCACAATTTTATGATTTACTAACAACTAATGAATCCCATTATAGATACATATATTGTGCATACACGTTGTTCTTTTTGTTTCTTCCACTTTCAGCTTATCACAAGCCGTGGACGTCTTGTCTTGAAGAAAGGAAGGATGATAGGGATACGCCTGAGGGTTATTGATAACACAAACATGAATGGAGGAAGACCTCAAGGCATACTGGAAAACAAGATGGAGATGTTGGGAAACAAGAGTACAAATGGTGAAAACAATTATTCCAGTGATGAAAGAAAATGTGCAAGTGTGGAAAAACAACTCCAGAAATGTTCTTCCACACTAAGGAATGGTGAAAACAAGAGGAGGGCTCCCCATTGAAGATCAATGCGCCATATAGAAAGTCCTAATTCAGTTAGGCATGGCCTGTATGCCATAATGGCCAAACCCCCTAAAGTTGGGTCGGTTTGGATCCCTTCCTAGTACAAGTAGGAGTCCTAGTAGAGTCCTCCTAGTCCAAGTAGGAGTCCTAGTCCTAGTAGGAGAGGTGCTTGTGTAAGGAGCCCTCCACCTATATATACTCCCCACTTGCGTGTGGAAGAGGGAGAACAAGTTAAACCAAAAGAAACCCTAGCCTTGAGATTGTATTGCTGCTAAGCATTCATCTTGCAGTATTACCAAGTCAAAGTTGCGTGATATCTTGTTATTCCATTGGGAATATGGGGATACATGAACACTTGTAATATTTGATTACTTGTGCAAGAGTGTGTAGTTGAGAATATCCAAAGGGCTTGATTGTTGTTGCATCTGGCAACAGGGGTCATCCAAGTGAGAAGTCCCAGTGTAGCACTAGTTATCACAAAATCCAGAAAATCCACAAAAATAGAGAGAAGCTCATTGAGAAGATTGGGCCACCCCATATCAGATAAATTGTGTCTCTCCACGAACTCTCCGGCCAATTCCTGATGCCAATTGCAGCAGCAACCAATCCCTTCGATATTCGTAAATCCACACACTTGCACGAGCAGCCACTGACTACTAGTGGTCATGTATCAACTAATTCCCAGTGGAATAGCAGATAACACGCAAAACTTGCAGAGTAACAATTCCTGATGAATGCTTCAAGCAGTCAACAATGGAGTTCTAGGGTTTATGTGTAAAGGTAGTCTAAACCTCTTCAACTCGCAGGTGAGAGGTTATATGAGGGGTAGGGGGTGCGGCCACAACCTCAATTGCGCAAGCACAACCCTAAACCAACTAGGACTCGAACCAACTTATGTTTGGACTCAACCTAAGGGGTACAAACCGACCCATAGAGGGATTCGGCCACTTGGGCACGCGGGCCCTTATTCCACACGTGTGGGAGGACCTAGGACATGTCCTTGGTGCCCCCAATAACATATAATGCGCAACACAATTAATTGTGGGCTGGTGCACCATAGGACATGTCCTCAATGCTTCCAACTCCATCCAATTCAGCTCCTGGCTTCTCCTTCTTGCTTGTGCTGCCATGATCAACTCTCTCCGTGTGTTATCCCATGCTTGGCTCCATCGCTCCATGGTCCTTGCCTCCAATAATGCTTGTGTTATCAATAACCTGAATCATACATAAATGCAGGGATTTAGGTAGTATAAAAATCTTATAGCAACAAACATCATAACTTAGTAGGAGTGAGTTCACCTGCTGTTCTATTAGTTTGGTTCTTGATCTAGTCATTGGACCAATCCTTACTTCATCATGCTTCTCTTGAACAGCAACATCATCATCAACAGGAGGAGTAACAAATGTACTAGGGATGTCCTCATCAATAGCAGTCACAACAACCAGGAATAACAAGTACATGATCTGTTGATCAACAGCAACAACGAGAAATAACAAAATAGCAATCACAAGAACATCTAGATGAGTACTAGTAGCAAAAAACAAGAGGAAAATTGTCTTTAACCTGGAGTAATGGAACACCAGCACGTGGCGGCGGAAGGCAAGCTTAAGAACGACGATCTTTTTTCTTTCTCCGACTTGTGGGATGTGTACTCAAAATCCAGGCCCATGAACTTGTCTTCTCCGCTAGCAATACACTGCTAGTACATGTGTAGGACTCGCTGCACCTCGGCGGGGTCGTTGGTGTAGGTCGCGTCGATGTTTTGCTGGCCGTGGACGTCGACCTGCATCGTGTGGCTGAAATACTTTTCTTCATCCATGGGGACTTGGAAGTTGAAGAAAGTGGAGCGCTTCAAAGAAGAAGATAGCGGAGTGCTTGGAAGAAGAAGAGAGTGGAGAAGATGAGTGGAAAACACGGGAGTATTAATTGTGGAGAAGACGCAAATTTCCATGGGCCGTGTTGGTACATTAACGATGCAAAGTTGTACTAAGAAGTCACTAGTTTGTGGGCCTAAACTAATAAACTTAATTTTTATTTATTTTACGGAGTGGTGCGGGTCGAATTGTCCAATCGAAACCTAGTCTACGCGTCGGCCTAGACCTAAGGCCCATTTATTATTCTCCTCGGCGGAGAAAACCCTCCTCTTTCACACGCCTCCCTCGACACGTGGTTCGCCGCCTCCAGCCACAACTCTCGCTGCCGGAACGGCTCCCTCTCTCATACTTTGACCACGCAGTCTACTGGACGCTCCTCTACGACCAATGGCGCCAAGCAAACACATGCCTACTCTCTACACCTCACGTTTCCACTTGAATAGCAATGATCGTGATTATCAGATCAAGATCTTATGGTTTTCATTTTTTTTGCAGTGTCAGTTTGTTTTGACAAACTAGGGATATGTGGCAAGGAGACCATGACTCATGATTAATTCGTCATAACCCTTGCAGAGGGATTTGAGGGGAATACAGTAAGGATTCTAATATACTCATGTACACATGGGATTTTATTTATTTGTGGTTATTCATATGTAATATATGTAGCATATCTACCAGTCTTAGTACTCATTATGTCATGTGTTAATCATTCATGTAATATACGTACCAGATATAGCTAGCAAAAAGGTTGTGAGTGCGATCTCTATTAGTCATGGACGTGTTTTTTTTTCAAGTACCTACATGTAATTTTGATACTTGAAGGTAGGAATCTGAAACTACGAGTGCATTTTCAGGTATTTGCAGTACATGATTGTTTCTTCAATGTCCAATTATAGGAATAAGTACAAACAGTTAGTCTTGTAGGATATATCTCTACTTCTAGTAAGTCCAATGTTCTACTGGCTCATAATGTAATAAAATGCAAGCTCTTATTTAGGTGATCCCTTGCTACATCAGATCACATGCATGCTACTCTCCCATTCGAGAACACAAGTTTTCAAGCAACAGCGAAAACCAAGAAAGATTTCTCATTCAGTGTTTAGCTTAGCAGCATTGATGGGATAAACTTTTTGAATGGAGAATCTTGGAAAGAATTAAGCAGAGTTTACAAATTTAA
The DNA here is from genome assembly GCA_028641055.1 of Alopecurus myosuroides. Taxonomy (NCBI): domain Eukaryota; kingdom Viridiplantae; phylum Streptophyta; class Magnoliopsida; order Poales; family Poaceae; genus Alopecurus; species Alopecurus myosuroides. The sequence continues at coordinate 118,836,577 of CM054063.1, read as the reverse complement.
GGTTGGTACGGAGCTAATATTCAGAACTGACAGACGTCGCGGCCAAACTGAGGTCATAACTGGAAATGACCCAATCATCCATCCATGTAAGTTTCCTACTTAATTCAAAAAAATTATGTTGTGCACATAACCATGACTATATTACTTGGTTGCGACATGTGTTCTCCACTAATTTCAGTCGTATTAAATTTATACAGCATAGTACCAGATGTCCCCTAAGAGGCGTCCCATTATTGACTCACTCTCTAGCACTGATGTCACCATTATTAACTGGAGGATGATGTAGACGGTGATCGACGATGTTGAAAACTTGGATTACATTGTTCTGTTTCACTGAGCTGGAGAGTATGAGGAAGGATAACTGGTTGTCGGAGGGCTGCATCCTCTGAATTGGACCAACAGCGAGAACTTCAATAATCATGGGGTAAATCTTTAAGAACACATCTTCTCTTATGCGCAAAGTACTATGTGAGTCCACATATATATATATACGTGTACACTCATTGTATTTTACTTTCTTTTAACATCTTTATTTTCCGCTAGTTGTTCTCTTGACTTTAAGTCTGTGCATGCAATAGAAAATCTCAAGCCGTCTGATTCCTGCACATATGGAGAGAAATGGTACCATCACAATTGTTTGTCACCCGAAAACTGAGGTGACATCGAAATATTCAATTTCTGAGCTTGATGGTCGCTTTTGCGTGAGCGGGTGGAAAGAGTTCATGGCGAAGGAAAGTCATCTCAAGAAGAGTGACAAGATGATGTTCTTGCTATACCAGGGGACTGAAGGGCTTTACTTGTTTGCTACCCATGTGCCTGAAATTGGTATGTACTAGGAAGTAAGTGATGATGGTTTCTATGTGCAAATATATGTATGCATCCCCGTTGCTAGAATAAAAATCCGTGTTAAGACTCTATATTAGATTGTCGAATTCTGGATCAACTAATACGTTATGTTTTTGAGTTTTACTACTTGCATGATGGCATTTTGTTTTTTATGCTAAGCTTTTCCCTTTTTTCTTTACTTGCAAGTTTATTGAATAATATGGCTCCTATAAATGTAACAAGGGGGCAAACCACGCATGCTCAATGGGAAAAAATATCCGGTGATACTAGCCCTTGCATGCTCCCATGCTACCATTTAAAAAAAATCAACTTTAGATGTTTCAAAAAAATTCCAGAAAAAAATCTTAATGTTCACACAGAATATATCCACATCATGTGTACAAAATTCAGGTCCAAATTCGACCTACACATTGAGAAACAAAAAAGAATATTACTTTCAAATCTAGACCTGAAATTATTACAGATTGTAGAAATATTTCATGTGAACATTCATAATTTTTCCTAAATTTTTTTGAAACATCCAAACTTGTTTTTTTCGAAACGGTAGCATGGGAGCATGCAAGAGGCTGGTATCACAGGATATTCTCCCCATGCTCTGTCGAAATAGGCCGAAGCCCCTCTATATTAATATAGCAACCGCCCGATACAACAGTTTTGGTACAACACCGGCCGGGTCGACAGCCAACACACGCCAAAGAAGAAAAAAAAGGAGACAAAAGCGGATCGAAGAAACGATAATGACCCTCAACCGCTGTGCCCACCTACAAACTACCACCACGCTCCTAGCACCGGGATGTCAAGTACCAATCAGCACCTTCAACAAGGAGAGTCGTGCTGCTGCCCGGACCAGCACACTGGTCCTAGGGTTTCCGATGGCACATCGGGGCGGCGGATGAAGGGTAGCCACGACGCCCTTCAGGAAGGGAGCATGTCACCCTATGGTGGAACCGCGTCGGTGTCGGTACTCCGACAAGGATTTCTTCCGAACACACTCTCACCACCATCCCTGACGATCCGTCGCCTAGAAGCCCCGTAAGGGCGAGCCTCGCAACCACCAGACCAACCGTCCACCAGCATGCGCCAGAACAGTGCAACAACATGGAGAATCAGCGATTCCAGCCTTGACACCCATACCAAAAGACACCAAGGTACACCAGAGCTGATGCAAAGAGGATTAGGGAATCAAAACGAGTATTAGCATTGGCTTCATCATTAAGGACCAGTTTATGAAAGATCAAAAGTGGTGGCACGGTTCACATAATCAAATTTTGAGGAAAACCATTTTTACTCTAATTTAATCGATTGGTAGCTCTAATCGAGATCAGAACGCCGCTACTCACATGGATTGCCGTATTTTTCGCATAGTACTTAAAATTGAACTTTCTTTGGACCAAAGCAAGTGTACCAAAAAATCCAATATTTTTTAATGGAAAATTCATTGCGTACTTCCGTGTACCAACTGCCACACACACGAACTCGTTCTTTTCATCGCCACACGCACGGCGAGTCCTCTCCCTCTCCACTCCCGATCCGCCGACGCCGCCATGGATACCCCTCTCCGCCCCCCGATCCCCCACCGCCGCCACGCCTAGCCCTCTCCCCGGCACCAACGAACGACCTCAACCATGGGGCCGCCTCTACCACCACCGACGGAACGACGCCACGACAAACGATGCTGCAACCACCACTGTCGTCATCCCAACCTCGTCCATGCGCTGTCTTGCCGTTGCGCCACATGTGCGTTCCCCGGCCGCCGTAGCTTTCATTGTTAGGTTTAGATGTAGATTGAGTTAGATGTTAGATGATTATTGTTAGTTTTAGGTGTATATCGACTTACAGATTAGATTTTCATTGTTAGGTTTGTGTGATTTCAAAAACATAGATGTATATTGACTTAGAAATTAGATGTTCATTGTTAGATTTAAGTTTAATTAGCCACCAGAATTGGATGTACATTGTTAGATTTAAGTTGATTTTAGATTGTTAAATGGTTACATAGATGTGTATCTGAATTCAATGTATGGAATGAACTACCGCAGGCAATGGATGTATGTGAACATTGTGGCTACAACGAGTGCATGAACAATAAATTTACCATTGTTCTGCCAGAGGGGTTTGAAAACAGAATGGTATACTTTCGGTTTATCTACATTTTGAAAACTGGCCAAAAATTTGTACTAAAAAGGTGTACTTCTTGTTTTTTTAAAGATCATACCTTGCAGATACAGGCATGACTTTTTGGAGCATATTCACGTTGCAGTTTGGGACCACCCTAGAACTCTCGAGGTGAACTTGGTGAGCTTCAGAGTGCCAGACCACCAGCACAAAGTTCTTGTCACAAATGAGGTCAGAAAAACATACTTCAGTGGTCATCAATGGGGGAAGCTCGTGGAACGCTACCAGATGGACCCAACAGGGAGATTGACATTCTATCTCGATGGAGGTGATGTGTCCACCTACTTCCTCTACGATCAACCTGAGGATGCTGACAACACTGAAGATGATGTCCCCTTAGCTGTTGAGGATACACATGTTGTCATTATTCAGTCAGATGATGAGTAGCTTTCGTAGTTGTAGGTGAGAGTTCTATCTTTATGCAAACTTTCACATTATATGTTAAGGGTGAGTACCTATCTAGTTGAATCCATGAATGTTTATGCAAGCTTTTTTAATGGTCGTTATGTTATCTCATATTGAATACCGTTTGTGTGCTTCTAGTCAATATTACATGCCATGTTTCACTGATTTCTATAGGATAGTGTCGTGGCCTATGACATCAACGCCACTGATTATGTATTAACCTGTGGCGTGTCAGAAACACGCCAGTGGACACCTAGATAGTACTGGCGTGTTGTTCGACGTCACTACTTCGATTTATCACCGACGTGATAGCAGTGGCGTGGGAGTTTCATGCCAGAAAAGAAGAAAATTCCACAACACTAACAGGGCTGTTCCTACTAGTGTTGAATATCAATACACCAACACATTTAAAAATATAGAAATGAATAAATTTAATCATAAAAGGAAACTAGTAAAACTTAATATATCATTTATAATACTTGAACGTTATTGACAAGGGAAAAATATACTATTCACACGGCAAATGGGTTGTGAAGACAAATTGTCAATTTTTAGGCCCATACTCGGGTTTGGCCATTGGCCGAGCAAAAGGGCTAGCTCCGCCAGGTCTCCTCCAAACTGCCCTTCCCCCACACGACGGCGCCGTCCTATCCGCCCTCAAACGACTTCGCCGCCGTCTCGGCCCTGCGCGACCGACCAATCCGCCACTACGACCCCGCCGCCATCAGAATTCGATTAGCGTAAACTATTGAAATGCCGCCCATGCTGCCCTGCCGACTTGTACTCAACCTATCTCTGCTGCCTCCGCTGCTTGTGAGACGAAATTACAAGATTTGTACCAATATTGATAAAATCCTTTCTTTCCATCCTGACGGCTCGATGAAGTTAATGGCGATTGCAATTGCTGTCAGATATACTAGCTGCTTAGGTTCACATATGAGTGTCTTTTTTATTAGTTTCAGGTGTAAGAGTTAGTTTAATTTTCATTGCAATTTCAGGATTTCAGGTAAGAGAAAAATGTCACAAGACAAGAGCTAGATGGAGAAGGATAGAGATTCTGTGGAGTGGCAAAGTGGCATGAAGAGTTTCTTGGAATTTTGTTTCGATGGTGCTCACATAGACTCAAGAATCCCTTGCCCATGTACGAAATGTCTGAATAATGCTCAAAGAAATAAAAAGGTTGTCCTTATGCACTTGCTTCAGAATGGGATGGATCCGTCCTACACTAATTGGGTATACCATGGTGAACAAACCGACAAGGACAACATGGCTAAAGATTCTGATGATGAAGACGTTGCAGATGGTGATGATGGGATATGTGACATGCTCCAAACTCTCATAAGGGCCACACAAGTGGGAAGTAATGCAGGAGACACCAGTGGTGATGGAATGAAACATGAGCCAAATGCATCTGCAAAGGCATTCTACGAACAATTGGAAGAGAGAAAAACATCGTTGTACCCAGGTTGTGAGGAGGTCACAAAGATATCTTTCGTTGTGAAGCTTTACCAAATCAAGTGCATGTCTGGGATGACCAATAGAGCATGTGACTTAATGCTACGGATGTTCACGGAGGTGCTGCCAAAGGGTCGCTACATTCCTACTAATCTCACACAAGTAAGGAAGGTCATCCGAGAGTTTGGTCTGGATTACAAGAAGATACACGCGTGCGATAATGATTGTGTGCTATTCCATAATGAGTATGCTGATGCCCAAGAATGCCCTGTCTGTCATACGTCTCGATGGGAATCTATTCCTACCATAGACAAAGACGATTCATCGATCCGTAAATCAAAGAAGCCAGTGCCACGGAAGTTCTATGGTATTTCCCACTCATTCAAAGACTGCAAAGGCTGTACATGATAGAAGATATGTCAACTGATATGAAATGGCATAAGGACAAATGTACAGATGATGGTGTAATGAGGCAACCTGCAGATTCGAAGATCTGGAAACACCTTGATGAAAAATATAGTCAGAAAGAATTCGCAAAATATGCTCGAAGTGTTCGGCTTGGCCTTGCTTCAGATGGATTCAACCCCTTTGGGCTCATGAGTATATCACACACTACATGGCATGTCATTCCGATCCCATATAACTTGCCACCATGGATGTGTATGAAATAGCAAAATTGGATAATGTCAATAATTATTGCAGGACCAAAGTCAGCAGGAAATAACATTGATGTGTACTTGCAGCCTTTGGTTGATGAACTGTTAATTCTATGGGAGGATGGTGCTGAAGCATATGATGCTGCAACTAAAGAAAATTTCACGTTATATGCATGCGTGTTCTGGACCATCAATGACTACCCGGCTTACGCAATGCTGAGTGCTTGGAGCACAAAAGGCAAGCTAGCATGCCCTTACTGCCACAAGCATACAGAGTTTTATGTCTCCAGTATGGTAGAAAGCATTGCTACATGGGACATCGATGTTTTCTGCGGAAAAACCACAAATGACGTCGAAACAAGGGTATGTTCAACAACAAGACAGAACATAGAGAAGCCCCGGTGCCACTTACAGGCAAGGAAGTTCTACAGGAGCTTGATAGCATTCAGCATGAACCATTTGGGCGGTCAAATAATAGAAAGCGACCGGAAACTAAACCCTGGCATAATTGGTGGAAGAAAAGTGTGTTCTTCCAGCTCCCGTATTGGAAGAACTTGCTCGTGAGGCATAATTTTGATGTTATGCACATCGAGAAGAACATTTGTGACAACATTCTGGGGACTTTGCATGAGCTGGATGGGAAATCAAAGGATTGTATGAAGGATCGGCTTGATTTGGAGTACTTGAAAATTAGGGAGGATCAGCATGCAAAGCCCACCGGCAAGGATAAGTACACAATGATGAAAGGCGTGTATGCTTTAAAAAAAGAAGAGAAGATGACGCTTCTCAGGTTTCTGCAGAGCATACGGATGCCTGATGGCTATGCTTCACACATTAAGCGACGTCTGGTCCTCGAGCAGTGCAAGTTTAGTGGACTCAAAACTCATTACTGCCATGTTATATTACAGAAACTTCTTCCTATTGCGTTGCGCAAGCTTCTGCCAGAGAATGTCCTTACCCCGTTGCTTCAGCTGAGGAAATTATTTTCTAATTTATGCTCCAAGGAGTTAAGGGATGATGATTTGGAGACTTTGGGCAACCAAATTCAAGAAATTCTATGTCAGCTAGAGATGATCTATCCACCAGCTTTCTTTGATATTATGATGCATCTCCCAATTCATCTAGCTCAAGAAGCATGGCTTGCAGGGTTGTATAGTACAGTTGGATGTATCCGGTTGAGAGATACCTGCATATGCTAAAGGGATATGTGCGTAACAAGGCTCACCCAGAAGGTTCGATTGCAGAGGGGTACATACTTGAAGAGTGCATGACGTTTTGCAGTCGATTTGTTCAAGGCATGCCTACAAAAATAAGTCAGTCCGAACGCCATGCAGATGGAGCTAAAGATGAAGCACCAAAAGGGATTAGCATAATGAGTACAGTTGATTACTCCAAGAAAGGTTTTGCCCGTGAATCACTCTCTTTGGAAGCTCTGAATCAAATGAGGCACTACATGATAACAAACCGCGAGGAAACCGAGGCATGGATTCAGTAAGGATACTTATATATTTGTTTCATATCATGATATGCATTAATACTTTGGTGATGATGTAACCATATATCATTTCTTTTTGAAGGAAACATATTGACGAGCTCACAAAGAACAATTTTCCTAATCCTAAAAAGAAACACAAGGAATATTTTGTTGGCTGGTTTCAAAGATGGGTAAGTTACTTTAACATTTTCAGAAATGTTCCTCGTAATAAAAAACAATGGTATACATTACACTCACACATATTCTATTCCATGAAACAAATCACACAACTCCATAAAGATGGGAAGGTCAGCAGTCTGTTGTATACACTAGCTAAACGGCCTGATCAAATTTCTCGTGTGTTCAACCGTACAGTACTGAATGGATATTATTTTCGGAATCAATGCGCAAGAAAGCACCAGCAGTACTGATTATTATGGGATGATAAAGAAAATCATATTTCTTGACTTTCCTCCTGATAAGGAGCTTGTTCTATTGCAGTGTGACTGGTTCGATGTGCCTCCTGCCAATAGAAATCAGAGTAAGGAGTATAAGAAGGAAAAATATGGAATCATTGACCTTGACACTATTGTACACCGTTTCAAGGAAGACCATTACATTCTAGGCATCCAAGCTGCACATGTTTTCTACGTGAGAGATGTGAAGAACCCTAATTGGGCAAGTGCTATAAAAAATAATCCACGCAATTTGTTTGCTCCTTCGGTTTTAAATGCTGCAAACCTTGATGATGCTGTAGAAGGAGATGGACGTGGTGATGCAGATATATAGGATGTCTTCGATACAGGAATTATAGTTCCAGAATTTACCGTACCTGACGAGATGACTAGTTAGTGCAGAAATGATGATGAAGGAACCATCGTTGATGTTTCAGTCATAAAAAGTATAAGACCTGCTGAGTTTGACGAAGATCAAGTCGAATATAATGCTGATACAAATGACGATGAGGCTTACGTAAATGATGGCCATGTTGCTCCTTTGTTACAAGATGAATTGGATGATGACCATGGATTCTTTGTGTAGGCTGTCTCTGCACTATTTGGCTTAAATGTTTTACCATGAACATGCACAAATTTATGTGCCTGAAAGATCGTGTAATAATATAATTTGAGTTTAAATGCTCCAAAGTTTTAGTGTTTAGTAATTATGATTTTCCATGCTAAATGTACTAGTGAAATTGCGTCTTATATGAGTTCTTGATTGATTATTAAGTATTGTCACTTATTGCAACATAAGTAAATGCTAAGTGCTGCAGAAATTCAGTTGTTTGGACCTACAAAGGTTCCGCTTGTGGATATATTAAATAACTATAACAGTATTGCATGAATTTGTCTCTGCTCAACTGGCTTTGTTGACTTGGCTCGAACTGTGAGATCATTTGTTCGACCACCTTTGAACCAAAATGTTATCATCATATTTTATTTGTTTCTCCAGCTGACTGGTGGGACCAGAATAATTTGTCCAAAAAAAAATCCGGTGACAGAAGTGAAGATACTAGAATTTATCGTTATAAAAAAATCTTTGAAATATAAATGGGCTAACTGAACTGAGATACTGGACCAAAAATGAACCGTAGTCCTAAGAAAATTGCAATATTGATCAAGGGCCACGGCCCATGAGGGCCGATAAGCTACGCTGTGAATGTCTCGTTGCAAAAAACTTGTTCATTTTTGCAACAGCAGGGTGATTGTTGCATTATGTTTAACCTATTACCATACGACCCAAATTGCCGCAGTAAACAATAGTTATTGCCGCATGATCAAATTGAGGCGAAAAACATATGATATTGCCACACGAACAAATTTGGTTGCAATAGTTAGCAATTTTTTTGCAACAATATTTGTAACTACCACAACACAACACATATGTTGCAATATATGACCGAATATCACCATGAATGCTTATTTCGTTGGAAGACCTTGTATCTAAGGCGACAAAATGACTGCCTCATGCAACGGAAATACTCTTTCGCAAAAAAACGCGATTGTATTTCAAACGCAGTGCAGATCGTGGCAATAGGAGGCCTCTACCGCAGCAAATGATAATTTATCGCGACCAAAAAGAGTCGTGGAAATATGACTGCCCTATCACAACAACCGGAGACTTCGTCATAATTTTTGATTATATCGTAACAAAAAATACCCGTAGCGATAGATTTCGTGGCAAGAGACCGATTTTCCTGTAGTGTGTGCTATTTACATGCAAAATTCGTGGTCCCATGTCATGTGAGAATTTTTATCATGTGCACACAACTAATGCACCCCATTATAGATATGTATATTGTACGTACACTTGGTTCTTTTGTTTCTTGCACGTTCAGTTTACCACAAGCCGCGGACGTCTTGTCTTGAAGAAAGGGAGGATGATGAGGATATAATAGGGGTCAGTGGTGATTATACATGCTTAATTTGGAAGGAAATATTGAGCCTCACTTATGTTCATTATAAGGTGAGTTCTTTGCTTCTAATAAATATTGTTTGTGTTTATAAGAATGTTATACTACCTAAGCCTATGTATATGTATTAGCAGAGTTATTGATAATACAATCATGAATGGAGGAAGAGCTCAAGGCTGGAAAACAAGATGGAGATGCTAGAAAACAAGAATACAAACGGTAAAAACAATTATTCAAGTGGTGCAAACAAATGTGCAAGTGTGGAAAATAACTCCAGGAATGTTCTTCCACACAAAAGAATGGGGAAAACAAGAGGAGGGTGCCCCATTGAAGATCAATGCACCATATAGAAGTCCTAATTCAATTAGGCATGGCCTGTATGCCATAATGGCCGAACCCCCTAAAGTTGGGTCGGTTTGTATCCCTTCCTAGTCCAAGTATGAGTCCTTGTAGAGTCCTCCTAGTCCAAGTAGGAGTCCTAGTTGAGTCCTAGTCCTAGTAGGAGAGGTGCTTGCGCAAGGAGCCCTTGTGGACTCACCTCCACCTATATATACTCCCCACCTGCGTGTGGAAAGCTCAAAACAAGTTTAAACCAAAAACCACTAGCCTCTAGATTGTATTGCTTCTAAGCATTCATCTTGAAGTATTACCATTGCAAAGTTCCGTGATATCTTGTTGTTCCACTTGGAATAAGGGGAAACATGACCACTCGTGATCATTGATTGTGTGTGCAAGAGTGTGTAGTTGAGAATATCCAAAGGGGTAGATCGTTGTTGCATTGGTAACAGGGAGGTCTCAGTGTAGCACTAGTCATCAGAAAATCCACAAAACGTCCACCATAAATAGAGAGAGTTCATTGAGAAGATCGGGCCACCCCATATCACGACAACTTTGTCTTGGTTCAACAATCTGCGCGAACATTGTACCGGTTAAGAACACCGGCCCTACTGCTAAAGTTGGAGGTGGCGCGCGCCTTCAATTTCGTATCTTGACCCTTCCTAGTCAGTGTCCTGCGTCAGAGAGGGTTCGGGCCCCTGTGGATCCAGTGGACAATGCTCCTTTTTGGCACGGCTACCACTAGTGTCTTAATCAATGGCACGCCTGGTTGCAAGTTCGCACATGGTAGGACTTCGGCAGGGGGATCCGATATCCCCTTTGTAGTTCATCGTGGTCATGAACGTGGTGTCCGCCATATTTGGTGTTGCGGAGCGCGGCGGTCTTATGTCTGACCTGCGGCAGCTTGGGATCCGCCACAGGGTGTCCCTATACGCGGACGACGTGGCCGTCTTTACTAAACCCATCTCGGCCGAGCTGAAAGTCGTGCATGATATCCTGGTGTGATTTGGTTATGTTTCTGGCCTCCGTCTCAATTACGCCAAGAGCGCCGCGTTTCCGATCAGGTGCACGGAGGAGCTGATCGCAGAGGTTGTGCCGGCGTTGCCATGCCCGGTTGGGACGTTCCCGTGGAAATATTTAGGCTTGCCGATGTCCCTGTCCCGGCTGCGAAAAGGGGACGTGCAGCCTCTTGTAGACAAGCTGGACAACAAACATCCATTTTGGAAGTCCAAGCTCCTCATCAGAGAGGGTCGCATGGCGTATACTCCGGTCGTCCTCACGGCGTCTGTCGTCTATCAACTCTGTTGGGGGGATGATAACCTGGTAGGCCTAGGCCTGGGACGAGACCCGACCAAAGGGGACCTACACGAGACCTTGCGCTGTGGTGCTGGTCCAGGTGTTATTACTGGGCTAGTGGTCGTGTTGATGACCCGGCCCGAGGGAAGAGAAGTTCTAGAAGTCTTGAGAGGCGGTATAGACCGTGGAATCCGATTAGGACTCTAGCCATATCTTGTAAGGAAAGCCAGGAAACCGGGTGTTATATAAACCGGTTCTCCTGGCATAGATCGGAGAGATTAAGAGATTTCGAGTGGAAACCCTAGATTCAAGATATACGAGTGCTAGTATTTGTAACCCTAGATTTGGGGTCTCGGTGACATTGCAGTCCGAGCCTCTAGATCGATAGTTAATAAGATCCCAGCTGGAAGTAAGCTATTATCTCCAATGGAGAGGCTGAACGGGGATAATCCTTGCGTCCAATTCGAGCTAAACCCTCTCCCAAACACCAGAGTCGATTTGCCCCAAACTAAGTTACACCCGGTAACGTCTGCCGTGACTATCCCACGACAGTTGGCGCCCACCGTGTGGCCTACATCCAAAGGTGTTTATATCACGGGAGAAGCACTGGAAAGCATGAAGAACCTTGTTGTCGGCAAGATCATCACCAACCCTGAAGGAGAGAAGATCGTCGACGATTCTGGCTGGGGGCCAGAGTCGGATTCGATGGAAACCGGATCTGTCATCACGATCGGCCGCGTCAACGTCTTCGTGGGTATGTTACGTACGCCGGGTTTAATTGCTGACAATAATGAGTATGATTCTGTGTCAGGGGCCGCCACTCGCGTTCAGTCGGATGGTGAAGAGTCGGTAGGCACGGCAGAACCGGAGGAAGCACCCACCACGAAGAGGGAACAGCCGGAGGAGCCGGCATGGACCCCGCGTGATCGGGTTAATGAAGACGACGATACCGAATCTATCTTGCATCTGCTCGAAGATCGGTATGAGGAGGATAGCTGCGAGGAAGAAGAGTATGAATCATCACCAGGCATTGCGCCTGAGTCGCGGTCTACACAGCCCCTGCGATAAATCTAAACCAGGGGGATGTGACATTAGCCACGGCTGGTGCGGCGCAAGCACTGGCCCAGCAACAGATGCCGGTTAATGGAGACCCGGCTGGAGCCAGGGTCGATGGCGAGCAAACATCCGTCACCAGCGAGACAGGCGAGACTGCTCATCACAGGAACATGGTCGGATTTAGGACGAACAGAACAGCCGGTGCGGGAACATCACATCCACCAAATTCGGCTCTATTCAGCAACAACTTGATCTTGGATCCCACAGTGTTAGCTACGGTAATAACCCCGGAGAACGCAACGGCCCGGGCCAGGGACCTGGATGTAGCCCGCCGAGCGTTGGAACAACAAAGGAGAGACGTAGAGGCCGAGAAATTACAGATGGCCGCGCGTCAACGTCAGTTGGATGAGTTAGAGGACCGTATACAGGCACAAACGACTAGGGTATATAATCAGAGGCATCAGACGAGATTGCCAGCAACAGGCGGAGCCTTACAGCCGACCGCATTGTTTGTCACACCTCAAGATCAGCTGATCCCAATTGTGAACCCAGGAACCGGGTATGCAGGAGCGACGCTCGGAGGACAACCGGCGAACGTACCGGCTACCCGTTGGGGTGCCCGGAGGCAATATTGTGCAGCCACAGCCATCACGATTCCATGCCCCACCGGGTCACTTCAACAACCCTTGTGACAACATGTACGCCACAACTTTAGCGCTCGACCGTATTCCACTAGGAGAATCACCTCAAGCAGTAGAGACCCAACGGGCTATAGAGATGTTACGCACCGCGGTGGCTCAACATGCCAATTACCCGCACAACAGGAGCGGAATGCATGCGACGCCATATATCAGTCGGCAGGAAGGCAATACGAGGAACATTCAGTCGGCATCAGCACGACGGAGGGCAGAGCAGCAGCAAATGCCGCCTCCTCCACTCAGGCCAGCGGCTCCAGCGGTTTCAGCGGCACATGTTATTGTGGATAGCTGGGCAAGGCGTGCGGCCAAGTCTGCGGTACGAGATCCGGTAATTGGTGCGCCTCCCGCTGCGGCAGCCAAGGTTTCACACGTGTTGAGAGTAAGGTCAGTACTGACAAACTTAGTCGGACCCAAATGTTTATCAGACGCTATTAGGGTCGAGCCTTATCCGGATAAGTTCAAGGAGCCAGGTAAAGTTGTCAACTACGAGCCCACCATGGACCCTGAGACCTGGTTAAGCAGTTACGAGATGGCTATGTCTATTCGGAACGCTTCAGAAAAGCTCCAAGCCAAGTTTATGTATCTCATGATGTCCGAAGGAGCAGCTAAATTATGGTTCAATAACTTGCCTGAGAAATCTATTAGTTCATGGAGTGATCTCAAGTCGGCTTTCGTCAAGCACTTTCATGGAACTTGCAGGAAATTATACACGATTGATGACTTAGATCGGTGTGTGCAGAGAAAGGGAGAATCGGCACGCAGCTGGGTGCGCCGAGTTATGGAGATACTCCACTCTTCCACTGATATCCAGCCAAGGATGCGATACAAGCTATGGCGAAGACATGCAGATACACGTCCTTGGTGCAAAAATTAGTACGCATGAAATCTAGCAGGCACGTTTCGGAAATTACAATGGGAGAGTTGATGGACGCGTGCAACAAGCATGCCTCCACTGACACGACAGAAGAAGATATCGAGGACAAAAAGGGGAAGTCTAGTGCGAACAATAATGGAAGAACCGGAAACGGGATTGCACCAAAGAATAATGGAGGTAGCAATGGTAGTAATGGGAACAACCAACATAAACGTCCATATGAGGGAGGCTCCGAGTTAGTCGCCAGTGCCGAAGACGGGTTTGCAAGACCCAGAGCGGATGGAAACTTTAACGGAGGAAACTTCAATGGAGGAAACAATTATCAAGGACCACCCCGTCCGGCTAATCACATAGAAGCTTTCAAGATGCCTTGCCCGTGCCATAGCAGGAATGGAAGGCCGGCTAATCATTCATTGGAACAATGTGTAGATATGCAGAGGTGGAAAAATTAAGAAATACAGAAGGCTCTGCAGGGTACAGGCCGGGGAGGAGGACCGGATCTGGGTGGAAACCTGGGCAACGGACCACCCCCCGCATGCAACGCAGGAGATGGAAATCCAGGTCATTATTAGGGTGGGGCAGGTGGTTTTCGGGCCAACCCAAAGCAGTTAGGAAAGTATCATGTTCACACTACCGGGACTTCCAAGAGAGAGAGGAAGATACTCAAAAGAGCTATGGTGGGAGGGATCAGGAAGTAACATGGAGTAGCAGGGATCTCCCGGAAGCAATAGAACATCCGGGTGTGTTAGCTTTGGTGGTGGCGCCGCAGGTCAATGGCTACGAGCTAAAGAATGTTCTGATGGATGGCGGGAGTAGTATCAATATCTTATACTGGGAAACCTTTTTGCGTATGAGGCTCAAGGAGTCTCAGCTGGAGAAAAGGTCCACAATTTTTCATGGAATTGTGCCAGGACACTCGGCCTGCCCTGAGGGAAAGATAACGCTAGAGGTTGCTTTTGGAGAATCCAAGGATATTACAGAGTGGAGTGGCTCACGTTCGAGGTGGTGAAGTTGTGTAGTCCTTATCATGCATTGTTTGGAAGGCCGGCTTACGCCAAATTCATGGCAAGGCCGTGTTACGTGTACTTACAGCTGAAGATTCCGGTTCCTAAACGAATCATCACTATACATGGGAACCGGGCTGTGGCAGCAGAGTGCGATGAGGGAGATGCGGCACTTGCAGAACAAGCTTGTGCAAAGGAGGAACTCAGGTATTACAGGTCTCAGGTAGACCCGGAAGATCGAACTGCTCTGAAGAAACCAAATACTGATGATGAGAGAGCTAAGTTCAAGGCAGCCCAAGACACAAAGATCGTGGCCTTCATTGAGGGCGACTCTTCCAATCAATTTGCCATAGGTTCAAACCTGGATAGCAAGGAGGAAGGCGCGCTTATCGAGTTTATTCGCGAGAATCAGGATGTTTTTGCTTGGACACCTAGTGATATGCCGGGTATCTCGACTCAACTTGCTGACCACAGCTTACACGTTGATCCCATGTCCCGGCCAGTGAAGCAGGGTTTGAGGAAAATGAATGAGGAAAGAAGAAAAGCTATAGGAGCAGAGGTAGCCCGGCTCTTGGCGGCCAGCTTTATGATGGAGGTTTTCCACCCCCAGTGGTTGGCAAACCCGGTTTTAGTGCTGAAAAAGAATAACGAGTGGAGAATGTGCATAGATTACACGAGCCTCAACAAGCATTGTCCAAAAGATCCGTTTGCCCTTCCAAGGATAGACCAGATCGTAGATGCAGTGGCAGGAAGTGACCTGCTGTGTTTTCTGGATGCCTATTCCGGGTATCACCAGATAAAGCTCAAAGAGGAGGATTGGGAGAAGACGTCTGTCGCACCCTGGCTTCTAAGGGATACTCATCGTACGAACTGGATAGCAGGTGCTTGGATTATGGGGCATAACTGCTCCCACGTCCCAGCTTCCTGGTAGGCCTGCGCTTATGCGCGACAACACAAGCCCGGCTATTCCACCGTCGATGTAAACTATCCACTAGAAGTCATAGGCACTACTGTCGACGTACTTCATATCAATCACGCACGGTACGTCAACAGCTTTGAACGAATGATGATCACAACTTATCTCTAAGACACAAAAGATTGAAATAAGGTTGCAAATGGCCTTCACTAAGGCAGAGATAGCAAATACAATCATCCAGAGGACACATGTCCCAACATAGCATTCATTACATCAGCGGAAGCAATCAAAGGGGTCTGAGTACAGACAAATCCAACAGGCTTAAGAAGCCGGAGAAAATAAAGAAGACGAAGCCCATCCACGTAGGTCCTGGATCCAGCCCTGGTCCAGCTAACTACTCGTCTGCAGTCTCGTCAAACTCCACGAAGTAGCCATCCTGATGGTCATCGTAGCCGTAGTCGTAGTCTGCGTAAACCACAGCCCCAACGGGGTCAGTACATCCAAGTACTGGCAAGCAAGACTCACAGTTCACCAAAGTATAACCCGTCAACACAAGCACAGATGACTTGGGTTCAACGGAAGAAAGGGATATATAAGATGCTGCCACTGGCTGCGCTAACCAACTACGGAGATTCTATCACTTCCAACTATCAGAAAGGGGATAAGATCGAGTATTGTAACCAACTGAAAGATAACATCAAACAAACCCATCTTGGACCTCGCCCCTTATCCAAAGAAGCAACCCGAGGATAACTCACACAGTTGGATTAATATGAATCAAGTTATTATGACAATAATGCTATTACTAGTCAAGTTATTAAGCATGGGGTGTAACATGTTTGATCATTATGTTTAAGTTGTCCTGAGTACTTGTTAGCCAGTACTTTCACCAAGTAATCCATAACCGCGGAAAACACGGCTTCTCGAGAAGATTATCCCTGCAGGGTTGCACCAATTTGGCCGTACACGTATGAATAACCCGCCAGATGGGATGCCTCCCACCAAGCGGGGCACTCAACACAACTCAACTCTTCTCCGCATAAAGCCCAAAGCACCTTGGGCGCACGGCTAATCGAGCCCAGAAGAAAATGGACCCTCATAGCACTCTAAGAACGTGTCCCCCTATATGCCGACTACAAAAGTTCCACCCTGCGCTGGGCTCGCAAAAACATGCATGCGGCAAATAGAAAGCACGAACTAAATGAGATGATTTGGACGAGATGCGAATCGAATCAAATTGAGGGGGGCGCCCATACTCGCTTCCCACATGCGGGTAGTGCGCTCATCATGGATCAGTAGACAAGACCCTTTTCCTATTAGGGTCGACACTAGCAGGCCTCAAAACCACACAGGGCCTCCTGCCGGTGCCTTATCATCAAATTATTATTAACAGTAATAACATTAGCATGATTGATTGATTGATTAAACATCGAGCCCCCAGAACATAATAAAGATATAGTAACTGAAAAGTAACGGGTAACGGACTCGAGCAAAACAACCTAAGCATGCTAGTAAGACACTGGCTCAATCAACAGGGTTGTAGGAGGGGTGATGAGGCAATATCAGGGTTAAAGGATTCATGTGATAGGTTCGTAACAGAAACAACTACCACTAAGGCTAGCAAGATATAGACAACGGAAAGTATCGGTAACCAGGGTTGAAAGGAACACAATGGTTCATGTGAGTGATAACTTGCCTGCAAACTCAACAGCTGGGTACTGAGCTAGATCCTCAGAAGGGGTGCTGTAAAGGTCGTCTGCCTCAACGTCGTCGTCTATTCGAGAAGAAGCAAACAAACACAACAGGAATGTAAACAATCATTGCCATGGCATTGTGCACAATCAATATGATGCATGACAAATTAATAGTGCAGCAAAATAAACTGACTAACATGATAGCACAAATTAAATGGACCCATATGCAAGGGTTGCATATGGGATTTACAAATATTTAGTAGGTGATAGTTGTTATCATGATGCATGCATGATGAGGATGACAAGATAACAACAGATAACAATAAATAACAATGATAGATGCAAAGGAAAAGGAATAAAACAAGTTTAGAACTTATTTATTAGGTTTGGAAAATTTTGGTTACTTAAACATGCCACATATACAATTATTGTTTTCACCAATTTAAAGTGTGCCAAGCAATTAACAAAATTTATATTTGAAAATAACATCAAATTTTAGTTGGGTTACATGTTTCACATTTTGAAATTTGAATTAGGATGAATTTATTATGATTTAAACAATATTAAACAAGTTTTAATTGAATTTAAAACAAGCCTAAATATTAATTGAATTTTATTTGTTCAAACCATAAATTCAAATTCACATTTGAAAAGTTCACACTTTGGTGGTTTAAAAACATAATTTGCATGTTCAAAAATATTTTATATCAAGCAAGTTATGATTTTATCAAATTTAATTGAATTAAACAAGTAGTAAATTATTTAGGCAATTTAAATTGTTCAAACAATGAAACAAATTTTATATTTGAATAGAACATTCAAAATGGTGTGAAAAACATATTTTATTTGCCCTATTTGGAAATAGTATGAATTATTACAAATTGCATTTGAATTATTCCAATTTGAATTTGAAATGTATTTTGAAAACTCAAAACAGAACACAAATAAGTTATTTGGAAAGATTATTAAATTTTGAGCAGAAAACATATATAACTTTTAATTATCAGAATTATAGATTAAAAGTTATTGAATTTCAAAGTTTATTGTTTATTCTGCTTATTAAAAGAAAATAGAAATTAACAGATTTGTTTTAAACATTTGTTACCGCACTGGAAGCGTACCCACACGCTGCCAGTGGGCCCCGTGGCCTTGTGTGCATGCGTGGCAGAGTGAGACGCTGACAGGGGGCCCTCCCTGTCAGCGAGAGAATCAAAAAAAGGGGGGATTTATCGAGCGGAGCAGGATTCGATCCTGCGCCCTCGAGCCCGTGCGCAGTGGTGCGTGCCAGTGAGGTGAGCGAGCCGTTTTGTCAGTAACGGGGGCGCAGACAAGGTAAAGCGTCAACGTGCTAACTGAAACTCGAAACTGCGCGCGTTATCTGAACCTATCTGACGGATACTTGGTCGCCGTCGACGATCTGACGCCGGTGATGTGCTCGTGGTCGCTGCTAGGATGCAGATGTGCTCTGGACGCGGGCGTGCTTGCGTGCAAGACATAGAGGGAGGGAGGAGAGGCACGACGAGCTCACCGGCGGCTGTCGTCGTCGCAGAGATTCGTGGCAGCGTGGCGACCGTCGACGATGGCGTGGATGGCGGCGGTGTTCTACGTCGTCCACGGGCCAGCGGCGGTGTCCAACAGAGAGGTGGAGAGGTGGCGGTTTCGTTCCCGGGTCTAGTTAGGAGGGTGGAGGTGCGAGGCGGCGGTGGTGGCCGGAGATTCAGAGAAGATCCTCTCCGGTGAGAGGTTGCAGAGACGAGATCGACGAGGGAGAAGGCCAATGCGGCGGCGCCTCGAGGGGAGAGAGAGAGCTAGGGGCTAGGGTTGGCGCTGCGGGTCAGTAGGGGGCTAAAATAGGGTGCAGGGCGCGAGGATGGCCGTCGCTCGGCCGCGGTAGTCGACGTGGCTCCGTTGAGATGGTTGCCGTACAGGAGGATGACGGAGGCGCGACCTAACTGAACCGGTACGCGCTCGCGTAGCGGGCTGGGCCGCGCTAGTTAGGGGTTAGCGGGCTGGGCCGGTCGGTAGCTAGGTTAGCTGCTGCGCTTTGCTTTTTATTATTTTTGTTTCTTCTGTTTTTTTTTTTGTAGCTTTTGCTTTTGGTAGAAAAACATAGGTTTTTGTTCATAGAAAATTTTGGAAAAATTAGGATGAATTCCTTAGTTGAAAAGCAAACATTTGGTAGCTTTTGTTTTCAAAATTTTAAATGTTTGCTTGCTGTTTAAAATTAAACCCAAATTAATTGAAATTTGCAATATTAATTAATTATAAGAAAAACAAGGCATTTTCAATAGGGTTTCCCCTAGGGTTTTAAATGATTTTAAGAATACAAATGTGTGGTGAATTGTTATGGTTCCCAATAGATACTGATTTGAAACTTGGTTTGCATTTGAAAATGTTTTAGAATTATTTGATTGGATTAATGGTTTGATTAAACCAACAATTTAATAAGTGAAAAACAAGGAATAAAATGGTTGTTTTTATTTGTTATTTTTATTCCAAGAGTTGTAACAGAGCAAGTATGAAAATACCCATTTGAAATTTGTTTGAGTTTGATTAAGAAAACAGGATAAAACAAATGCAAAACAAATAGTAACAATGCAAACAATAATAAAACAAATGCAATGAAATGATGACATGATGCATTGCTTGAAATAAAACAATAGATCAAACATTCTAAGGGATGTTTCATACTTGGGATGTTACAAAACGCCCCCCCTTGAAGGAATCGCGCCCCGAGATTCCTTACTGAGATGTGAAAAGGTCCGGATACTTTTTGCGAAGATCCTCTTCGGTCTCCCACGTTGCCTCTTTATCGGAATGATGCGACCATTGCACTTTCAAGAACTTGGTGCTCTTGTTGCGAGTCTTACGCTCGGTCTCATCGAGAATACGAATAGGGTGCTCCTCATAAGATAGATCATCTTGCAGTTCAATGGAATCATGATCAACTGCACGATCTGGATCTTTGAAACACTTCTTGAGTTGTGACACGTGGAACACATCGTGCACTTTGGATAGTTTTTCTGGAAGTTCAAGACGATAAGCATTTTCTGCACGCCTTGAGAGAATGTTGAAATGACCAATGTATCTTGGTGCAAGCTTTCCTTTCACACCAAAACGATGAGTGCCTCTGAGGGGAGTTACACGGAGATATGCCTTATCACCAGGTGCATAGATCATATCCCTGTGCTTGCTATCATAATAGCTCTTCTGACGAGACTGAGCAATCCTGAGATTGTCACGAATGATACGAACTTTCTCCTTGGCTTCCTTAACAATGTCAGGGCCTAAAAGTGAACGTTCACCAGCTCCAGACCAATTGATTGGGCTCCTGCATCTGCGACCATACAGTGCCTCAAATGGTGCCATGCCTAGGCTTGCCTGGTAGCTGTTGTTGTAGGAGAATTCAGCATATGGAAGGCAATCCTCCCATTTCATGCCAAAGGAGAGACCACATGCTCTGAGCATATCCTCGAGAATTTGATTGACTCTTTCGACTTGCCCTTGAGACTGAGGGTGATAAGCTGTGCTGAACAGAAGTTTGGTGCCCAATGCTTCTTGAAAACTCTTCCAGAAATGAGAAGTGAAGATACTTCCACGGTCTGAGCTTATTTCCAATGGAACACCATGAAGAGGAACAATCTTTGCTGTGTAGAGCTCTGCTAACTGGCTAGCTGAGATAGTTTCCTTTACAGCATAGAAGTGAGCAACCTTAGTGAGACGATCAATAACAACGAAGATTGCATCGTTGCCCTTTTTGGACTTTGGAAACCCAGTAACGAAGTCCATTTCAATCATGTTCCACTTCCACTCAGGAATTTTTAGAGGGTGGAGTAGACCGGCTGTTTTCTGATGGACTGCCTTAACACGTTGACAAACGTCGCATTCAGAAACGTATTGAGCAATTTCACGTTTCATGCCAGGCCACCAATACAGAGTCTTGAGATCCTGGTACATCTTTGTACTTCCAGGGTGGATGGATAGAGGAGTTTCATGAGCCTCCTTGAGAATGATATCCTTGAGACTTTGAATCTGAGGAACTGCAATGCGTCCTTCGAAGAACACAGTTCCCTTGTCATCAATTGAGAAGGACTTGAATTTATCATTGCCCTCCTTGATGTGCTCTACAATCTTCTTGATTTCATTATCACGAAGTTGTTCAGAACGAATCTTGTCCTCGAGAGTTGGACTGGCTGTCAAGCTAGCAAGGTAACCTTGTGGGACAAGACCAAGGTTCAGCTTCTGGAATTCTTCATGAAGTGGAGGTTGGCTTTCCATGATCATGAGATTGTTGCAATAGGATTTGCGACTGAGAGCATCGGCCATAACATTAGCCTTGCCTGGAGTGTAAGAAATGGTGAGATCAAAGTCTTTAATCTTCTCAATCCATCTCCTTTGCCTGAGGTTGAGATCTGGCTGAGTGAAGATGTATTTCAGACTCTTATGATCGGAAAAGATTTCAGTTTTGTTACCCAACAAGTATTGTCTCCATTTCTTGAGGGCAAACACAACTGCTGCAAGTTCAAGATCATGAGTGGGATAGTTTTGCTCATGTGGGTTCAACTGACGTGAAGCATAAGCCACAACTTGACGTTCTTGCATAAGAACTGCTCCTAGGCCTTGGAGAGATGCATCACAGAATATCTGGAAAGGTTTGGTGGTATCTGGGCCAACTAGAACAGGGGTGGAAGTGAGTTTAGTCTTCAGGAGGTTGAAACTCTCATCACATTGTGGAGTCCAAACGAACTTTTTGTCCTTCTTTGTGAGATCAGTGAGAGGTTTAGCAATCTTGGAGAAGTTTTGGACGAAACGACGGCAATAGCTAGCCAAGCCAAGAAAACTTCTGACTTGCTTCACCGTCTTAGGGGGTTTCCAGTCAACAATTGCCTTAACCTTTTCAGGATCAATGGCAATGCCTTTGGCAGAGATGATATGACCAAGATATGCAACTTCTGGAATCCAGAACTCACATTTGGAAAACTTGGCATATAGACGATGCTCGCGAAGTTTCATGAGAGTGAGACGAAGGTGTTCTCCATGCTCTTCCTCGGATTTTGAGTAGACTAGAATGTCATCAAGATATACCACAACGAACTTGTCGAGGTATTCATGGAAGACAGAATTCATGAGTCTTGAGAACGTTGCCGGTGCATTGGTGAGACCAAAGGACATGACGGTGTATTCATATAGACCGTAACGAGTGGTGAAAGCTGTCTTAGGAATATCTTCCTTTCTGATCTTTATCTGATGGTACCCCATCCTCAAGTCCAACTTTGAGAATATTGAGGCTCCAGCAAGTTGATCAAAAAGATCATCGATACGAGGAAGTGGATACTTGTTCTTGATAGTTTTCTCGTTGAGAGGACGATAGTCAACCACGAGTCTTTTTGTTTGATCCTTCTTGGCAACAAACAGAGTTGGGCAACCCCAAGCGGAGGAACTAGGCTGAATGTAACCTTTGTCCATGTACATATCGATTTGCTCCTTCAACAATTTCAGTTCAGGAGGAGCTATCTTGTATGGATGCTTAGAGATTGGAGCAGTACCTGGCTCAAGCTCGATCACAAACTCAACTGCTCTGTCCGGAGGCATCCCTGGCAACTCTTCTGGAAAGACGTCAGGGAATTCACAAACCACCGGAACATTTTCAATTGCAGGAAGGGGTTTGGCGTCGAGGTTGAACAGCTGAACAGAACTTGATCCATATGGAGAATAGACTATCTGGCCTGAAGTGTGGGAGAGAGTTATTGACTTTTGAGCACAGTCAATTTTATCTTTGTGGGTCTTCAACCAATCCATACCCAGAATGACATCAATGTCAGAATTTCCCAGCAACATGAGTGAAGCAAGGAATATGTGACCTCCAATTAGGATCTCATTGTCCATGCTTATCTTGGAAGTCAACATTTGCGGTCCCGGAGAGTGAACAGTCATTTGATTGCTTAGCGGAACCAGAACTAGGTTGTATGCTTTTGCAAAAATCTTTGACACAAAGGAATGCGATGCTCCAGTATCAAACAACACTTTAGCTGGAATAGAGTTTACGGGTAATATACCGAGAACGACGTCAGCAGCTTCCTCAGCTTTGTCGGCCTTGATATGGTTCACCCTCGCGGTCCTCCCGACAGGCCTGTTGTTGGAGTTGAAGGCTTTAGCCGGGGGAGCACGAACCAATGCCTGGTTGTTGTTGGGGCGAGGAGGTAGGGGTAGCTGCTTCTGAGTGCACTTATCAGCATAGTGTCCAGTATCCTTGCACTTGTAGCAAGTGACGACACGAGAAGGACCTGGCCTTGGCTGCCCCATTGGAATCCTCTGACCCTGCATCTGAGATGGGTTGGGTGGGCGGGGACCAAAGCCTGGAGAAGCTTGGGCATTTGGA
This sequence comes from Alopecurus myosuroides, assembly GCA_028641055.1. Classification (NCBI taxonomy): domain Eukaryota; kingdom Viridiplantae; phylum Streptophyta; class Magnoliopsida; order Poales; family Poaceae; genus Alopecurus; species Alopecurus myosuroides. The sequence goes on along the minus strand of CM054063.1, from coordinate 118,812,900 downwards.
GCCCGAGTGACAGCACCATTTGGCACCCAGATGCGGCGCTTCTGCGGAGGGGTGGTCATGTTGGAGGAGGAACCACCCTCACGCGAGTGCTTGCGGGACTCTTCGAACGCCTTGCGCCCATTCTCCTCATTGAGCGCGGTGTTCACAAGCTCCACGAAGTCCTTGCACTTGATGTTGGTGAGAGCGTACTTCAGTTCTGGGTTAAAACCTCGGCGGAACCTTGCCATCTTCTTGGCTTCAGTGGACACTTCGTCACCAGCGTACCGAGCGAGACGATTGAACTCGTTCTGGTAGCCGAGGACGTCCAGCTTGCCCTGTCTGAGAGAGCAGAATTCCTCACGCATCCTTTCCATGAGACCATCCGGGATGTGGTGCTTCAGGAAGGCATCCTTGAAACATCCCCAGGTGATAGGAAAGCCAGCTCTCATGGTTTGGTAGTTCTCCCACCAAGTAGCTGCCTGACCCTTCAGTAGGTAGGTGGCATACTTGACCTTATCTTCCTCAGCAACATGAGCAATCTCCAGAGCCCTGTTGATCTCCCTGATCCAGTCATCAGCATCCAGAGGCTCACGTGTTGCCACGAAAGCTCTCGGCCCCACGCTCAGAAACTCCTTAATGCTGACTCGAGGAGCATTCTGGTTGTGGTGCTGGTTAGCCTGGATCTGGGCCATCTGTGTCACCACTTGGGTCATCTGAGCTAACAGTTCCCCCATTAGTGGTGGCGGAGGCGGGTTGTTCCTGGTTGGAGGCATCCTGAACAGAAATTCATTTTAGCACAACAACAGAAAAGGATAGACTTGGTAACCGAAAGATAGATTATTCCGACGCATGAATAGATAACCAACAGGTACATCATCACATGTTCAAATACATCAGAATATCTAACAGACCAATACATGGTTCGAATGCCAAAGGATAACTAAACATAGCTAGGAATGGATACATCGGTACTCCCATGCTCATCACGCAGGACGGCGGTGAGTAGTACGACGAGAGATACGGTGCGGAGGAATCCCACGGAAGTAGGTATGACGACGATCCCTGTAGATAGGAACTGCTCTGAGAGCAACTCTCGGTGTGGTGAAGTAGAAAGCGTCGTCTCCCTGTGCTCCATAGCGGGGAATCCCTGTGTAACCAGCTCCGAGGTCGAGAAGTGGGCCTCTGATCGGCTCGTAACCTCCAGCATCTGGCAGAGGAAAACCAAGTGTCTGAGTGAAACGCGCAAAGCGCTCGTCTCCAACGAAGTCTGTGGTGTACGTCGCCAGACGAGTCAACGCCAGATAGAGCTGCTCCCTGACTGAGGCTAACTCCTGAGAAAGTGTGGAAGCAACTGCGTCACTGTGCCTCACGAACTGGGCAGTGGTGTGCAGCCTGGAGCTATCAGACTCGTAGGTATCCAGGTCGCGGTGGACAGTGAAGTGAACTCCCGCTGCCGTGATGTAACCACGGGGGATGTGACGATAGATGGAATCATCAAACCCCCAGTAGTCAGCACGGAGAACGGTGAGACTCACGTACGCTGCCTGCTGCACGGCCATATCCACCGTGGAACCTACTGCCTCGTAGCGGTGGGCAATGCTCCTGCCATCATCCGACAGAATGTAGACGATAGCCCGGTAGCAAGTCTGGTCAAACTCTCGCTGCTGCTCGTAGACCTGGTACTCCGGTGCCCAATGGAACCCCAGATAGGTAACCATGTCTCTCAGCATCTCCGGATAACCGGCGGTGCTCTCACAGCGAGTCATCCGAACCACCTGCGGGTAGAACCTGAGATCCATCTGCAGATGATCGGGGAAGGTTTTGATTAGACTCCGGTAGATGAAAAAGGATGTGGAAAACAACAACAAGGTTCAACGGACGATAAGGATGTTGAAAAGAACATGATATCGAAGCAACATCGGGAAAACGAGACCAAAAGTCCTGAGGTACTAAGGAGAACCCAAAACACGTGAAATCCTAACTTGAAAGTTTAGGTGAGAACAGAAAACAACGTTGCACTTCCTTACCAGAAAAAGGGTGGGTGGGTGGGGAAAGAAGAAAAATGGCAGAATTCCTACTCTCACGTTTCATTTTTCCTGTATAGCTACAAAATAGTTTCTAGACTCAACTGCGACCAGTAAAAAGGGATCCTACAGGCAGACAGGCTCTGATACCATTTGTCGCACCCTGGCTTCTAAGGGATACTCATCGTACGAACTGGATAGCAGGTGCTTGGATTATGGGGCATAACTTCTCCCACGTCCCAGCTTCCTGGTAGGCCTGCGCTTATGCGCGACAACACAAGCCCGGCTATTCCACCGTCGATGTAAACTATCCACTAGAAGTCATAGGCACTACTGTCGACGTACTTCATATCAATCACGCACGGTACGTCAACAGCTTTGAACGAATGATGATCACAACTTATCTCTAAGACACAAAAGATTGAAATAAGGTTGCAAATGGCCTTCACTAAGGCAGAGATAGCAAATACAATCATCCAGAGGACACATGTCCCAACATAGCATTCATTACATCAGCGGAAGCAATCAAAGGGGTCTGAGTACAGACAAATCCAACAGGCTTAAGAAGCCGGAGAAAATAAAGAAGACGAAGCTCATCCACGTAGGTCCTGGATCCAGCCCTGGTCCAGCTAACTACTCGTCTGCAGTCTTGTCAAACTCCACGAAGTAGCCATCCTGATGGTCATCGTAGCCGTAGTCGTAGTCTGCGTAAACCACAGCCCCAACGGGGTCAGTACATCCAAGTACTGGCAAGCAAGACTCACAGTTCACCAAAGTATAACCCGTCAACACAAGCACAGATGACTTGGGTTCAACGGAAGAAAGGGATATATAAGATGCTGCCACTGGCTGCGCTAACCAACTACGGAGATTCTATCACTTCCAACTATCAGAAAGGGGATAAGATCGAGTATTGTAACCAACTGAAAGATAACATCAAACAAACCCATCCTGGACCTCGCCCCTTATCCAAAGAAGCAACCCGAGGATAACTCACACAGTTGGATTAATATGAATCAAGTTATTATGACAATAATCCTATTACTAGTCAAGTTATTAAGCATGGGGTGTAACATGTTTGATCATTATGTTTAAGTTGTCCTGAGTACTTGTTAGCCAGTACTTTCACCAAGTAATCCATAACCGCGGAAAACACGGCTTCTCGAGAAGATTATCCCTGCAGGGTTGCACCAATTTGGCCGTACACGTATGAATAACCCACCAGATGGGATGCCTCCCACCAAGCGGGGCACTCAACACAACTCAACTCTTCTCCGCATCAAGCCCAAAGCACCTTGGGCGCACGGCTAATCGAGCCCAGAAGAAAATGGACCCTCATAGCACTCTAAGAACGTGTCCCCCTATATGCCGACTACAAAAGTTCCACCCTGCGCTGGGCTCGCAAAAACATGCATGCGGCAAATAGAAAGCACGAACTAAATGAGATGATTTGGACGAGATGCGAATCGAATCAAATTGAGGGGGGCGCCCATACTCGCTTCCCACATGCGGGTAGTGCGCTCATCATGGATCAGTAGACAAGACCCTTTTCCTATTAGGGTCGACACTAGCAGGCCTCAAAACCACACAGGGCCTCCTACCGGTGCCTTATCATCAAATTATTATTAACAGTAATAACATTAGCATGATTGATTGATTGATTAAACATCGAGCCCCCAGAACATAATAAAGATATAGTAACTGAAAAGTAACGGGTAACGGACTCGAGCAAAACAACCTAAGCATGCTAGTAAGACACTGGCTCAATCAACAGGGTTGTAGGAGGGGTGATGAGGCAATATCAGGGTTAAAGGATTCATGTGATAGGTTCGTAACAGAAACAACTACCACTAAGGCTAGCAAGATATAGACAACGGAAAGTATCGGTAACCAGGGTTGAAAGGAACACAATGGTTCATGTGAGTGATAACTTGCCTGCAAACTCAACAGCTGGGTACTGAGCTAGATCCTCAGAAGGGGTGCTGTAAAGGTCGTCTGCCTCAACGTCGTCGTCTATTCGAGAAGAAGCAAACAAACACAAAAAGAATGTAAACAATCATTGCCATGGCATTGTGCACAATCAATATGATGCATGACAAATTAATAGTGCAGCAAAATAAACTGACTAACATGATAGCACAAATTAAATGGACCCATATGCAAGGGTTGCATATGGAGAAGGATCCATTGAAATAAGTGGAACAACTGATTTACAAATATTTAGTAGGTGATAGTTGTTATCATGATGCATGCATGATGAGGATGACAAGATAACAACAGATAACAATAAATAACAATGATAGATGCAAAGGAAAAGGAATAAAACAAGTTTAGAACTTATTTATTAGGTTTGGAAAATTTTGGTTACTTAAACATGCCACATATACAATTATTGTTTTCACCAATTTAAAGTGTGCCAAGCAATTAACAAAATTTATATTTGAAAATAACATCAAATTTTAGTTGGGTTACATGTTTCACATTTTGAAATTTGAATTAGGATGAATTTATTATGATTTAAACAATATTAAACAAGTTTTAATTGAATTTAAAACAAGCCTAAATATTAATTGAATTTTATTTGTTCAAACCATAAATTCAAATTCACATTTGAAAAGTTCACACTTTGGTGGTTTAAAAACATAATTTGCATGTTCAAAAATATTTTATATCAAGCAAGTTATGATTTTATCAAATTTAATTGAATTAAACAAGTAGTAAATTATTTAGGCAATTTAAATTATTCAAACAATGAAACAAATTTTATATTTCAATAGAACATTCAAAATGGTGTGAAAAACATATTTTATTTGCCCTATTTGGAAATAGTATGAATTATTTATGAATTATTACAAATTGCATTTGAATTATTCCAATTTGAATTTGAAATGTATTTTGAAAACTCAAAACAGAACACAAATAAGTTATTTGGAAAGATTATTAAATTTTGAGCAGAAAACATATATAACTTTTAATTATCAGAATTATAGATTAAAAGTTATTGAATTTCAAAGTTTATTGTTTATTCTGCTTATTAAAAGAAAATAGAAATTAACAGATTTGTTTTAAACATTTGTTACCGCACTTGAAGCGTACCCACACGCTGCCAGTGGGCCCCGTGGCCTTGTGTGCATGCGTGGCAGAGTGAGACGCTGACAGGGGGCCCTCCCTGTCAGCGAGAGGATCAAAAAAAAAGGGGGGATTTATCGAGCGGAGCAGGATTCGATCCTGCGCCCTCGAGCCCGTGCGCAGTGGTGCGTGCCAGTGAGGTGAGCGAGCCGTTTTGTCAGTAACGGGGGCGCAGACAAGGTAAAGCGTCAACGTGCTAACTGAAACTCGAAACTGCGCGCGTTATCTGAACCTATCTGACGGATACTTGGTCGCCGTCGACGATCTGACGCCGGTGATGTGCTCGTGGTCGCTGCTAGGATGCAGATGTGCTCTGGACGCGGGCGTGCTTGCGTGCAAGACATAGAGGGAGGGAGGAGAGGCACGACGAGCTCACCGGCGGCTGTCGTCGTCGCAGAGATTCGTGGCAGCGTGGCGACCGTCGACGATGGCGTGGATGGCGGCGGTGTTCTACGTCGTCCACGGGCCAGCGGCGGTGTCCAACAGAGAGGTGGAGAGGTGGCGGTTTCGTTCCCGGGTCTAGTTAGGAGGGTGGAGGTGCGAGGCGGCGGTGGTGGCCGGAGATTCAGAGAAGATCCTCTCCGGTGAGAGGTTGCAGAGACGAGATCGACGAGGGAGAAGGCCAATGCGGCGGCGCCTCGAGGGGAGAGAGAGAGCTAGGGGCTAGGGTTGGCGCTGCGGGTCAGTAGGGGGCTAAAATAGGGTGCAGGGCGCGAGGATGGCCGTCGCTCGGCCGCGGTAGTCGACGTGGCTCCGTTGAGATGGTTGCCGTACAGGAGGATGACGGGGGCGCGACCTAACTGAACCGGTACGCGCTCGCGTAGCGGGCTGGGCCGCGCTAGTTAGGGGTTAGCGGGCTGGGCCGGTCGGTAGCTAGGTTAGCTGCTGCGCTTTGCTTTTTATTATTTTTGTTTCTTCTGGTTTTTTTTTGTAGCTTTTGCTTTTGGTAGAAAAACATAGGTTTTTGTTCATAGAAAATTTTGGAAAAATTAGGATGAATTCCTTAGTTGAAAAGCAAACATTTGGTAGCTTTTGTTTTCAAAATTTTAAATGTTTGCTTGCTGTTTAAAATTAAACCCAAATTAATTGAAATTTGCAATATTAATTAATTATAAGAAAAACAAGGCATTTTCAATAGGGTTTCCCCTAGGGTTTTAAATGATTTTAAGAATACAAAATGTGTGGTGAATTGTTATGGTTCCCAATAGATACTGATTTGAAACTTGGTTTGCATTTGAAAATGTTTTAGAATTATTTGATTGGATTAATGGTTTGATTAAACCAACAATTTAATAAGTGAAAACAAGGAATAAAATGGTTGTTTTTATTTGTTATTTTTATTCCAAGAGTTGTAACAGAGCAAGTATGAAAATACCCATTTGAAATTTGTTTGAGTTTGATTAAGAAAACAGGATAAAACAGATGCAAAACAAATAGTAACAATGCAAACAATAATAAAACAAATGCAATGAAATGATGACATGATGCATTGCTTGAAATAAAACAATAAATCAAACATTCTAAGGGATGTTTCATACTTGGGATGTTACAAGGTCATTCATAACCCCCTTTGGAGCCTTTTTTTACAAAACCATGACCTTTGGATTGAAAAACGCTGGCGCAACATATCAGCGGTGCATTCAGAAGTGTTTCGAGGATCCGATTGGGCGCAATGTCCATGCTTACGTTGATGACGTAGTGATCAAAACAAGGAACACAGAAAAATTCATTGATGACCTGAAAGAGACATTCAAAAACCTAAGGAGATATCAAATGAAGCTCAACCCAACAAAATGTGTATTCGGAGTTCCTGCGGGAAAATTACTCGGTTTCATCGTTTCTGAGCGGGGAATCGAGGCTAACCCGGAGAAGATCAAAGCTATTTAGAGCCTAAAAAAGCCAGAGGAATTGAAACATGTCCAGAAACTTACAGGATGCGTGGCAGCACTGAGCCGGTTTATATCTCGGCTCGGAGAAAAAGCAATACCCTTATACCGACTCTTGAAGAAAACAAACAAATTCGTATGGGATCAAGAGGCAGATGAGGCATTCGAAGCCCTTAAGAAGCAGTTGTCTGAAGCACCGGTTCTGGCAGCACCGGGTCCCAAAGAGCCCATGTTGTTATATGTTGCGGCCGGGCCTCGGGCAGTTAGTGCGGTGGTCGTGGTTGAGCGCAAAGAGGATGGAAAGGATTACCCAGTGCAATGGCCGGTTTATTATGTAAGCGAGGTCTTATCAGAAGCAAAACAGCGGTATCCACATTGGCAGAAGCTGGTTTTTGGGATATTCATGGCCAGTCGGAAATTGAAGCCGTATTTTCAAGAACACCCCATTACGGTGGTAAGTTCCATATCCATGGCAGATATCATAAGAAACTCGGATGCTACAGGAAGGGTAGCCAAGTGGGCTATCGAGATGGGTGATTATCATATCAATTACGAGCCCCGATCTGCAATCAAGTCTCAGGTGCTGGTAGATTTTGTTAATGATTGGACTCAGACAAGCGTACCCTTGTTGGTGCCAAGTTCAGAATCCTGGGTTATGCATTTCGACGGCTCCAAGATTTATGAAGGATCAGGAGCCGACGTCGTGCTCACATCTTCCAAAGGAGATAAGTTACGCTACGTCTTGCAAATTCACTTTGATTGTTCTAACAACGTAGCTGAGTACGAGGCCCTGTTACATGGATTGTGTGTAGCAAAGGAGATGAACAGTAAGCGTATAATGTGCTACGGAGACTCGGATCTTGTTGTACAACAGCTCTCAGGAACATGGGACAGGAATTGACCGGCGAAAGAACGAAGCTGCAGATGCCCTGTCGAGACTCGGCTCCCGTCGAGAGCCGGTTCCGCCTAATGTTTTCTTGGATGAGTTATGGCGACCTTCCGTCAAAACCGAGTCAGAAGAAGAAATAGCTCACCAAGACCCAGGAATTTGTGGTCGATGTACGCACTATTCCAGAGTGGACTGAACCGTTCTTGGCGTTTCTATTGCGGGGCGAGTTACCACAGTAGGAAGTCGTAGCCCGGCAAATCCAGAGACAGGCAAAAGGTTATTCTATCATTGGTGGTGAGCTTTACAAGAGAAGTACTACATGTGTCTTTTTACGCTGCGTAGCTCCGGAGGAAGGCCGGCAAATATTGAAGGAAATTCATGAAGGCGATTGCGGACACCATGCCTCCACAAGATCTATTGTGGCCAAGGCGTATCGGCATGGTTTCTTTTGGCTTACAGCTTTGGCAGATGCAGAACGTTTGGTTTCAAGGTGTGATGGATGCCAGAGGTATGCTCGGCAAATCCATGTACCGACTATGGAGCTGCGGACAATCCCATTGACCTGGCCATTTGCGGTTTGGGGTATGGATATGGTAGGCCCTTTCCATATGTCTCTGTGCAAAAAGACTCATTTATTGGTAGTCGTGGATAAGTTCACAAAGTGGGTTGAGGTTATGCCAGTGACGAACTGTGAGGCGGCCACAGCTGTGAAATTCTGGAAGAAGATCATATATCGGTTTAGATACCCCACAGCATAATCACAGACAATGGAACCAACATGTCCTTAGGAGAGATGGAAAAGTTTTGTGGAAACAATGGTATTAGACTTGACGTAGCCTCGGTAGCCCATCCGCAAGCCAATGGTCAGGTGGAGAGAGCAAACCAAGAGCTACTACGTGGGTTAAAACCACGACTGCGAGTCCCGTGTCTCAGAGCTGCTAGGGCATGGGTGGAGGAGTTACCTTTTGTTGTTTGGGGCATGATAAGGGGTGTCCCAGTCTTCTCAGTGAACTCACAGATAACTCCAGTATGATAACTAGTGCACCACTAAGAACTCTCCCGGTTGATCCCTGATGCCAATGCAAAAGATAGCAACCCCAAGGATATTCTCAACTCCACACTCTTGCACAAGTAGTCCACCGACTACAAGTGGTCCTGTACCGTCTTATTCCCAGTGGAACAGCAGGTAACACGTAAAGTTTGCAGATGAACTTCCAGATGAAAGGCTTACAAGCAGTTTCAATCTAGAGGTCTAGGGTTTTTGGATTTAACGTAGTCTAACCTCTCCTATGCGCCCCAAGGGGTATATATGAGAGGGGGTGCGGCCACAAGGCTGTCCCTTGCGCAAGCAACCTATTCTACTTGGACTAGGACTCCTACTAGGACACAAATAGATACAAACCGACCCCACACACAAGGGGTGCGGCCATATTGGTATGGAAACCAATCCTACTACTACTAGAACTCCATATGGCGCATTGATGCTTCCTTGTGGGCGCCCTCCTCTTGCCTTGTCCATCCATGAGTGTGAAATAACAATATGGCATTGTTTTCCACACTTAGTGCATTTGACCTTGTGGAGGCACCATCCCCTTGTCATCATAACACTTGTTATTTGTTGTTTTCATCATGTTATTGATTGTTTTCCATCTCCTCTTGTAATCCATGCTCATCCTTGTGTATCTCCTCTCCATGATCTCCATTCATGCTTGTGTTATCAACAAACCTAAGAATACACAAATGCAAGGATTTAGGTAGTATAAAGCTCTCACAATTATAAACATTATATTCAAGTAGGAGTGAATTCACCTGTTGTTGTAATAGCTTGGTTCTTGATCTTGTCATTGGTCCAATCCTTACTTCATTAGTTTGTATTGGAGCATCCTCATGTGTAACAATAGGTGAAGAGCTAGGGATGTCCTCATCATCCTCCCCCTCTTGAAAAGGCATCGACCTCGATGCTAAATCATCTCCATGGTAAGGTGTCAAATCAGCCACATTAAAAGAATTACTAACACCAAACTCATCAATTGGGAGGTCATTCTTGTATGCATTATCATTGATCCTTGAAATAACTTTGTAAGGACTAGATCCTCTAGGCATCAACTTTGATTTTCTCTGTGTGTGAAATCTATCTTTTCTAAAGTGCACCCACACCATATCTCCTGGCCGAAAAATCACTTCTTTCCTCTTCTTGTTCACCCTCTCGGCCACATGCTTTCCTCTCTTTTCTATAGCCTCTTTTGTTTTCTCATGTATCCTCTTAACAAAATCAGCCCTCTTTGATGCCTCCATATTAATTCTCTCATGTAAAGGAAGTGGTAATAAATCAAGAGGAGTAATAGGCTTGAAACCATAAACCACCTCAAAAGGACATAGTTGAGTAGTTGAATGCACAGCTCTATTATATGCAAATTCCACATGGGGCAAACACTCCTCCCACTCCTTCAAATTTTTCTTGATCATACCTCTTAGCAATGTGGACAATGTTCTATTAACCACCTCGGTTTGTCCATCAGTTTGGGGGTGGCAAGTAGTAGAAAATAATAGCTTAGTGCCTAGCTTACCCCAAAGTGTCTTCCAAAAGTAACTCATGAACTTGACATCTCTATCTGAAACAATGGTTCTTGGCACTCCATGTAATCTCACAATTTCTCTAAAGAATAAATTTGCAATGTGAGAAGCATCATCACTCTTGTGGCAAGCAATGAAGTGAGCCATCTTTGAAAATCTGTCCACAACCACAAAGATAGAATCATGTCCTCTTTTTGTCCTTGGTAAGCCCAAAACAAAATCCATACTTATGTCCTCCCATGGTGTACTAGGTGATGGCAATGGGGTGTACAATCCGTGGGGTTTGAGCTTGGACTTGGACTTGTTGCAAGTAATGCACCTTTGCACCAATCTATACACATCTCTCCTCATATGTGCCCAATAGAAATTTTCAGCCAACATAAGCAATGTCTTCTCTCTTCCAAAGTGTCCCATCAAACCTCCACTATGAGATTCCTGTATCAAAAACAAACGCAAAGAACACTCGGGAATACATAATTTGTTAGCTCTAAACAAGTACCCATCATGTATATGAAATTTTTCCCATGCCTTAACATTAGTACATTTATTAAATGGCATAGAAAACTCATTATCTTCATCATATAAATCTCTAATACCCTCCAAACCCGAAACCTTAATTTCTAAATTTGAGAGTAACATATTTTTCCTTGACAAAGCATCAGCAACTACATTATCCAATCCCTTTTTATGTTTTATGATGTATGGAAAAGATTCAATAAACTCAACCCATTTAGCATGTCTCTTATTCAAATTATTTTGGCACTTTAAAAATTTCAATGCTTCATGATCACTATGTATAATAAATTCTTTAGGCCACAAATAATGTTTCCACACCTCTAAAACTCTCACAAGTGCATATAATTCCTTATCATAAACAGAATAATTCAATTGTGCACCATTTAATTTTTCAGAAAAATAGGCAATAGGTTTCTTTTCTTGCATGAGCACACCTCCAATACATATGCCACTAGCATCACACTCAATCTCAAATTGTTAATCAAAATTTGGAAGCATAAGTAGTGGGGCCGAGATCAACTTCTCTTTTAATGTATCAAAAGCAATATCTTGAGCAACACCCCATTCGAAATTAACACCCTTTTTAGTTAGATCATTCAAAGGGGCAACAATTGTACTAAAATTAGGCACAAATCTTCTATAGAAACTAGCAAGCCCATTAAAACTTCTAACTTGACTCACATTAGTTGGAATTGGCCAATTTCGAATAGCTTCAATTTTTGATGTATCAACTTCAATACCATGCTTTGAAACAACATAACCAAGAAATATGACCTTATCTTTGCAAAAAGTGCACTTCTCAAGATTACCATACAATTTATTATTTCTTAGCACTTGCAAAACTTGTCTAATATGATCAATGTGCTCATGTTCATTGTGGCTATATATGAGAATATCATGAAAATAAACTACCACAAATCTACCAATAAAGTCTCTCAAAATATGGTTCATTAATCTCATGAAAGTACTAGGTGCATTAGTTAATCCAAAAGGCATTACTAACCACTCATATAAACCAAATTTTGTCTTAAAAGCAGTTTTCCATTCATCTCCCTCTTTCATTCTTATTTGATGGTATCCACTACGCAAATCAATTTTAGAGAAAAGAGTAGCACCACTTAATTCATCTAACATGTCATCTAAACGTGGTATAGGATGACAATAACGAATAGTGATGTTATTAATTGCTCTACAATCTACACAAATGCGCCAAGTACCATCTTTCTTAGGAACCAAAATAACGGGAACGGCACAAGGGGAAAGACTAACTCGAATATAACCTTTATCTAGTAGTTCTTGTACTTGCCTTTGTATCTCCTTTGTTTCTTGTGGATTGGTTCTATAAGGAGCTCGGTTTGGGAGAGATGCTCCGGGAATTAAATCAATTTGATGCTCAATACCTCTCAAAGGTGGCAATCCCGAAGGTATATCTTGTGGAAAAACATCCTCAAAATCCTGCAAAACAAGAGAAACACCAAGAGGAATAGGGGTCATGTCATTAGAAACCAAAATCTCTCCCTTGTGAATAAGCACAATAGGGACTAGTGAAGGATCATCCCTAAATTCCCTCAAATCCTCTTTAGTGGCTAACATGCATAATAGGTTCTCTCTCTTTTTACCACTCGAATTGGTTGTACTACCACTCCCCATGGCTTGAATTTTTGGTGTTTCCTCATCCCTCTCTCTTTATTTTTCCACTCTCATATTAATTTTGGATTGGGACTCATTTACAATTTTTTGTGGAGTCATAGGTCTCAAAATAATAGTCTTCCCATGATGATGTAACTCATAAGTGTTTGCTCTTCCTTCATGCTTCACACTTCTATCAAATTGCCAAGCTCTTCCCAATAATAAGTGGCAAACTGTCATGGTCACCACATCAAACTCAATAGTATCCTTGTAAGGTCCAATTTGAAACTCCACTCTCACCATATAAGAAACCTTCATTTGTCCCGCGCTACTCAACCATTGTATATGATAAGGAGAAGGATGTGGCAAATACTTCAAGTTGAGCTTGGCACATAGATCTTTGCTAGCCAAATTCCTACAACTCCCTCCATCAATAATGACTTTGCAAGCCATATTAGGACCAATAATAGACTTTGTTTGAAACAAATTGCACCTTTGATTTTCAGGACTAGGCACCACACTCAAAGAATTTTGTGTGCACACAATAGTTGGCATGGTAGTAGCATAAGCATCCAATGGAGAATCACTCAAATATCCATCATCATCATCAATATCATTAGGATCCACATCATCACCTGTCTCATACTCATTATTCTCATTGATCACCATCACTTTTGTATTTGGACAATCCCTCTTGAAGTGCCCCTTTCCTCCACAAGTGTGACATGAAATATCTCTAGTCCTTGAAGTAGAAGCACTTGAACCCGTGGTACTCACACTAGGTTGTGATGGTTTCTTTGCAATAGAGGTACTAGGCTCGGGTTTAGAAGAATTAGCACCTCGAAAACTTGAAGATGGTGGTGGTGGAGGAGGTGCACTAGGCATAGAAGATGATCTCATGGGAAATCTAGCTCTTGTCCTTGTAGTAATTTTTGCCTCCTCAATAATATGTGCTTTGGCCTCCCTTGCATGATGTAGCAACTCATGTATATCATTGTATTGATGATGCCCAACAATTCCCTTGATTTTATAGTTCAAACCCGAAAGGAACCTTTGCATTGTTTGCTCCAATTGCTCTCTCATACGTGCCCTTTGCATGATTAGCTCCATCTCTTGATAATAAGCATCAACACTCATAGTACCTTGCCTCAATTGTTGCAATTAATCAAATTGTTGCCTTATGTAATTTGGTGGAACAAATCTATCCCTCATGACTCTCTTCATGGTGTTCCAAGTGACAATAGGTAATTCTCCATCTTCTTGCCTCTTTCTCACAAGATTATCCCACCATCTAAGAGCATATCCATCAAACTCAGAAGATGCCAACTTGATCTTTCTATCCTCATTGTACTCATGCATTCTCCATAGCTTCTCAATTTTCAACTCCCATAGCAAGTATTCTTCCACATCCATAGTATCAAAGCTGAAAGAAGGAATTGAGAATTTTGGCTTACCCAACCCATCCTCTCTCGGATTGTCTTGAACCAAATTATTGGGCACTCTCCTTGGAGCAAAATTAGGGGCTCGGCCTTGATGTCCATCATGTCCCCTTTCTCCTCTAGCTCGGCCATGATTAATATTCCTTGCACCAAAAGCTTCCAAACCATTATTAGCATCACTATGGACACTAGCATTGTCATCATCCACAAGAGACAATCTTTCTTGAATCATGGTTTGAAGTCCAGCAAGGGTAGTAGTCATTTGAGCAATTGAATCATTGATTGATCTCACTTCCCCTCTATTAGTCTCGGCCAATTTGTGAGTGGCCTCCATCTTGGTCTCCATAGCTTGGAGAGCCTCATATAAGGGATCACATGCATCTTGTACAAATTGCTTGAGTCCATTATGGTTGTCCAATATCTCCTTTGCCAAAACATCCCTAAGAGCCTCATACTCTCTCCAATTAACTCCCTCCTTATGGTCCTTCTTTTGCTGCACAAGATCACCAGCAGAAAGATCCATTAGTAGGTTAGTGTAATAGAAACAAGTATAGGTTGTGGTGCCTCTCACAACTTACTCAAAAATCTAGCAAGACAATAGGATATCTTACCACTCCAAAGTGAATAGAGATACTTACCACAAGTAGAGGCAATTAAAGTACTTTGGTGTCAAGAAGAGAATACACAGGTTTTTAACTCTCACAATAGCAAACAAGGTTATTTAGTGGGGCTTGGTATGGATACCTAACAATCACCCAAGTAACAATCCTATTTGCTGTCTTTGTGAAGATATAAAAATACCCAAGGAAACTCACACAATAATGGAGACAAATGTGGCAAAGCAAATATATGGATGAATTTTTGCAATGCACTAGAAAGTCACTAGCTAGGCTCTTAATTGACAGGCACAAGATTGCTCAATGAAAAACCAAGTGTCACAATGGCAAGCTCAACTAGTAAACAATAGCAATGATATGGCCTCTTTGCACTTTTGCTTTTCTATTTTCTCTTTTTTTTATACTTTTTTGCTTTTTCTATTTTTTTCTTGTATTTTTCCAATGGCCTTAAACACAACTAGGAGCAATATGAACCAATAAACAAGTGAACACAATGGTGGTGATAAAAATTGAGCAACCTGTCAGAGCACAAAATAGCTATACTTGTGGGCAAGTTCCTATTAAAATGCTGTAGAAACGCTGTGGCTAAGGTTCACAAGATATGGATGTATTGGTCCTAGTGAGAAAACAGGAAATAACAAGGAAAAACAGAAAAAATCTAGGTGAAAACAGCTCACAAATGCTCACGGCAGAGTTTTTCAGCTCACAGCAGCAAAACAGACGCGTTTCTCTGCCACGGCAGCGCGCGCATGGTCCAAACTGCTAAATGGTAAGGGCGTTACGGTGGAATTTGCAGCGCGCGGGTGTTACGTGACCACGACAGAAAACAGGGGCGCACGGCAGCGATTTGCTCAGTTCCTGTGTCGCAGCAGCGCGCGGTGGGAGCGGTGGTGTGGTTTGCTGCGGGCGCGGGCGGTGTTTTGTAAGCGCGTTACACGCGAATCCGAACACGACTAGGAGCGGGTGGCGGCAACGATTTGCGGCAAAACCCTGTCGCGGCAGCGCGCGGGTGGGAATATGGTAAGCAGCGCTGCGGGCTCGGGGGGGGGGGGGGTTGATAACCGTGTTACGATGGGATTCCGAGAGCGTCTAGGCACGGCAGCGGTGAGGTGGAAATCGAAAGCGACTAGGGATAGGGCGCGGCAGGGAATTGGAAGTTTTTGTGCCGCGGTAGGAAACCTAGCTCGGCTCGGATTGGTGGAAAATAGGGCAATGAGCAGCGGATTTTTGTGTGGTTTTTGATAGGTTTTCGGCTAGATGAACAAGAACCCTAAACCTAGCCGAAAGAGATGAAACTAAAAAGATAAAAAGCAACACAAATCTAACACAAAAACATCACTAGTGATTAAAACTAAGGTGATATCTAGGCTATGGCAATGACTAACACTATTTTTGTGGGGCAATTTTCTGGATAGGAAATAAAAACACTCAAACTAAAGGGAAATTTGATAGCTCACCGAGGCAACCTGTAAATCTGATACCAAGATGATAAGGGGTGGCCCAGTCTTCTCAGTGAACTCACAGATAACTCCAGTATGATAACTAGTGCGCCACTAAGAACTCTCCCGGTTGATCCCTGATGCCAATGCAAAAGATAGCAACCCCAAGGATATTCTCAACTCCACACTCTTGCACAAGTAGTCCACCGACTACAAGTGGTCCTGTACCGTCTTATTCCCAGTGGAACAGCAGGTAACACGTAAAGTTTGCAGATGAACTTCCAGATGAAAGGCTTACAAGCAGTTTCAATCTAGAGGTCTAGGGTTTTTGGATTTAACGTAGTCTAACCTCTCCTATGCGCCCCAAGGGGTATATATGAGAGGGGGTGCGGCCACAAGGCTGTCCCTTGCGCAAGCAACCTATTCTACTTGGACTAGGACTCCTACTAGGACACAAATAGATACAAACCGACCCCACACACAAGGGGTGCGGCCATATTGGTATGGAAACCAATCCTACTACTACTAGAACTCCATATGGCGCATTGATGCTTCCTTGTGGGCGCCCTCCTCTTGCCTTGTCCATCCATGAGTGTGAAATAACAATATGGCATTGTTTTCCACACTTAGTGCATTTGACCTTGTGGAGGCACCATCCCCTTGTCATCATAACACTTGTTATTTGTTGTTTTCATCATGTTATTGATTGTTTTCCATCTCCTCTTGTAATCCATGCTCATCCTTGTGTATCTCCTCTCCATGATCTCCATTCATGCTTGTGTTATCAACAAACCTAAGAATACACAAATGCAAGGATTTAGGTAGTATAAAGCTCTCACAATTATAAACATTATATTCAAGTAGGAGTGAATTCACCTGTTGTTGTAATAGCTTGGTTCTTGATCTTGTCATTGGTCCAATCCTTACTTCATTAGTTTGTATTGGAGCATCCTCATGTGTAACAATAGGTGAAGAGATAGGGATGTCCTCATCAGGGCATCAACACTACACCTAACAGGTCTACTCAGATGAGCCCATTTTTATGGTTTATCGTGCAGAGGCGGTTCTCCCAAGTGATATTATCCATGATTCGCCACAAGTGTCGGCTTATGTTGAGGTAGAGAATGAGAGGACCCGGCAAGACGTTGTGGATATGTTAGAAGAGCACAGGGAACAAGCCTTGGAGCGGTCCGCAATATACCAACAGGGTTTACGGCGATACCATAGCCGCCGGGTCAAGACGCGTGTTTTTCAAGAAGGAGACCTAGTGCTACGTTTGGCGCAGTCTAAGGAAGGAAAACACAAGTTATCTCCACCATGGGAGGGTCCGTTCATTATAAGCCGGAATCTACACAACGGATCGTATTATCTGGTGGATGCAAGAGAAGAGTCAGATTATGTCAATGATACTGCTCATACCACCTCTGCCATGCAAGAGCGTGAACGACCATGGAACGTGGCCCAGCTACGTCCTTACTATACTTAGCATAGACTCGGTTTTAAAAATTGTATTCCACGATGTAACAGGCAGCAGGTTTCAGACGCACTCTTTTCCTATCCAGGGTACCTAAGGGGACTGGAGGCTTTTTAATGAGGCGGCCTGCTGACTTAACCTTTTCATATCAATAAAGAAATTGTTAAATCATGATAGTCGTTTTGTTCTTTGAGTTTTGTCAATTTCTTGCATATTTTTCTGTAGATAAATCATGCCCTGTATTTACTGATGAATTATTTCAGTTAAATATGATTTAGTGAGTATAATTTGCACAATTTTTCCTTTCTAGTACCCAAGTTATCTGTAAGCCGGTAGAGCAGAAGGCCTACTGTTGTATAGTACATATATTTAGGTCTTGGGGATTGATTGCTTGAATAGAACAGTTGTACACTAAGACCCGGCCATGATGCCAATCGGTTGTGGGGACTGATTACTTGTAATAAGTACAGTTACAATCTCATAACCTGGACAATAGAGCCATATTTTTTCTTGACCTCTTTCGTTTAAGCTTGATGTAACTCGCACCAAAATGGAGTGTTTTCTAACAGATAAATTCAATCAGTCATGATGCCCATGGGGACTTGCCTGACCCTGTTTTTACTAGAGTTATAGCAACATCGAAAATACATGCGAAAACCGGCTTATAACCAAAAGGGTCAAAAGGATCATGTAAACCATAAGTTGCGCAGGGCAAAGGCAGCAGCCGAAAGTTCATTGCATATTGCGCGTAACTTCAAAATGTATAAGTATGTAACAGCAATAATTCGGGACTTGGGGACTTGAGAAACAAAAATTCTCAAGCTAAGATTCCCAAAACCTAACACCCGGGTCTTGGGGACTTGTGATAAATTCTTCAATCTTAAGGCCAAGACTCGGCATCTTTCTCGCAAAGCATATAATAGATAAAGCTGTGCCACAATGAGTTTGTAACGTGCATATTAAAGCGACAACCAGAAGGGTCATCGAAACCAAAGGAATGTAAACGTATTACAAACCAAAGGAATAGTATCAAAAGTGCACAGGCGCACTATCAAATAACAAGTGTAAAAGGTATATTATAATGCCTATTGGCCGAATGAATGTTTGCTGATAAAAACGAGAACATTACTCGGCTGCTGTAGCCGAGTCATCACGAGTGGTCCTGGCGGCCGGGTCTTCGGTATTCTCCTCCGTGGCTTTCTCTGTCTCCATGTCCGGGTCAACCGCGGAATCAGCGCGAGCTGGAGGAGGAACAACTGGATTCGATGACGTTGGCAAAGAACCGGCCTCGGCTTTCTTCTTGGCGGCCTCTTCCTTGTATCGAGTCAATATATAAAAAGGAGCAGGGAATTCAGAGGGCACCGGTTTATCCTCAGCATTATATGGGGCGGGGGGTAAGCTTGTTTACATCGAGATTCTCGGCAATCAAGCTGGCCGAGTGACGGATCTGAGCATTGATGGCCTTGAGGTCTATTCCCCTGAATTTAAAACCATCAGTGTCAAACTTGGGAAACCCGTTCACAAGCTTTGCTGTCTCAATCTTGGGGTAATAAGCTTTAGCCAGCGGAAGGCCGCGTATCACTCCAACCCGGCATGCTGAGCGCTTCCAGATATCAATCCAGGCAGGGATTGTCGACTTTGCTTCAAGCATTTGGGTTACACCAGCGTAGGTACTGGTCCACTTCACAGCTTCAAGAGTCCATTTTGTCCCTGCCGAGAATTGTCGGATGACAGTCTTGAGTATCTTCAGCTTTTTGAGATCATCATGTTCCCCAGCAACTTCACCCGGACCTGCAGTACAAAAAGAGAAGTAAGATAGTGAGATCCGTGGTCAAGAACCCTCTGAAACGGGAAATCCGAGTGATACTGGGAGATAGTCGAAAATTTAGATGTGCTTTAGCTATGATGGAGTTATAAGTCTCGGCAATGGAAGTTGAGAGTTTCTTCACAACCTCCTCAGCGGCGTGGAGTCTCTTCTTATACTTCTTGCACTACTTGGAAAGCTCCTTGACGTTGGCCTCCACGTCTTCACGGAGTTTTGTTTCAGCTTGCAAGAGTTCATTGGTCTTTGCCAACAGTTCGTCAGTCCGGGTAATGTAAGCCTGAAAACGACAAAGAAACATCAGTCGGAAATAAGATGAAGTTGCACAAGAAAGACTATATAGTTCCAAAGTACCGAATAACTGTTGACAGTTCATTCGGAACTTGGGGACTAGGACGAGTATATAAATAGTACTAGTTAAACTAACCTGATGCTCAGCTGCCAGAGACTCGATAATCTCTTCTTCAGTTGCCTTCAGGGAGCGATACTCCTGACGGGGAGATAATAACCCGGTAGGCCAATTCCAAGGTATAACCCGGCCCAAAGGACGCTGCGCAGGATCCGGCTAAGGATAAAGACGCTTCTGGAAGGCCCAAAGTTTGTAGGCCTCGTAACCCGGATTGTGGGTTGCGGTAAGGAAAGCTAGGGTTTGTAAGCGGTGTTCGGGTAGGACTCGAGCTGCGCCTTGGAGGGCAAGCCAGGTAGGGGGACGGGTGCTTTATAAACCGGCCCTATGCTTAGCTTTGCAGAGATCCAAGTAGTAATCATATCACCGAATATCGAGTATCCATTGTACACAAAGAGATCGAGTTAATAAAGCGAGATCGGAGACTCGGCGACTTCATCGCCGGCTACCAGATTGAATTCCATCATGTTTTCCTCTGAGCTAAATCCTCTCCCAAACGCCTGTGTCGACTTGCCCCAAGATCAGTTACCCCTGGTAACATCTGCCGTGATCATCCCACGACAGTTGGCGCCCACCGTGGGGCATGCGTCCAAAGGTGTTTACATCACGGGAGAAGCTCGGAAAAGCATGAGGAACCTCGTCGTCGGAGAGATCTACGACGACCACAAAGGAGAGAAGATGGTGGACGACTCCGGCTGGGGGCCAGAATCGGATCACCTCGAATCCGGATATGTCGTGACAATCGGCGAGGTCAACATCTTCGTCGGTATGGTACGTACGTTTGACTTAAAAGGACAATATCATGTGCATGTTACAGGAACTTCTAGCAGGGATAAAGAAACACCAAAGCAAACGGCAAATTCGGTTTCCTCGGCCGTTCCGGGATACCTGAGATGGGCGGAACAGGAAGTAACGTGGAGCAGAAGGGATCACCCGGAAGGAATAGAACGCCCAGGAATCTTGGCGTTGGTGGTCGCACCGCAGGTCAATGGTTACGAGTTGAAAAAATTCTTGATGGATGGGGGAAGCAGTATTAACATCTTGTATTGGGAAACCTTCTTACGCATGAACCTCAAAGAATCCCAGCTGCAGAAAAGTTCAACAGTTTTTCACGGAATTGTGCCGGGTCACTCAGCGCGCCCTGAGGGAAAGATCACATTGGAGGTTGCTTCTGGAGAATCAGTGGATAATTATCGAGTTGAGTGGCTCACGTTTGAGGTGGTCAAGTTGCGTAGTCCTTACCATGCGTTGTTCGGAAGACCGGCTTACGCTAAGTTCATGGCCAGACCGTGTTACGTATATTTACAGCTAAAAATTCCGGGTCCTAAGCAGACCATCACCATACAAGGAAGTAGGGATATAGCGGCTGAATGTGATGAAGGAGATTCAGTGATGGCTGAGCAAGCTTGCAGAAAAGAAGAACTCAAGTATTACCGATCCCAGGTGGATCCGGATGATGGAACAGCATTGAGAAGGCCGGATTCTGAGGATGAAAGAGTGAAATTCAATGCAGCACAGGACACCAAGAAAGTAGATTTTGTTGAAGGTGATCCCACCAGGCAGTTTACTATAGGGTCTAATTTGAAAAGCGGGCAGGAAAAGGCGCTGGTGGAGTTGATTCGTTCTAATGCAGACGTATTCGCTTGGACACCCAGCGACATGCCGGGTATCCCCACGGAGTTGGCAGAGCATAGTTTGCATGTGGATCCCAAGGCCAGGCCCGTGAAGCAGGGCTTGAGAAAGATGAATGAGGAAAGAAGGAAAGCAATAGGCGAAGAAATTGCGCGGCTATTAACAGCAGGCTTCATCATGGAAGTGTTCCACCCGGATTGGCTGGCAAATCCGGTTCTAGTAATGAAAAAGACCAACGAGTGGAGGATGTGCATCGATTTCACAAGTCTCAACAAGCATTGCCCAAAGGATCCGTTCGCACTACGAAGGATAGACCAAATAATAGACGCAGTAGCTGGGAGCGACTTGATGTGCTTCCTGGACGCATATTCGGGATATCATCAGATTAAACTCAAAAGGGAGGATTGGGAGAAAACATCGTTCATAACCCCTTTTGGAGCCTTCTGCTACAAAACGATGACGTTTGGACTGAAGAACGCAGGCGCAACCTACCAACGGTACATTCAGAAGTGCTTCGAAGACCAAATTGGACGCAATGTCCATGCTTACGTGGATGACGTGGTTGTCAAGACCAGGAAGGCAGAGACATTTATAGACGATCTAAAGGAGACGTTCAAAAATCTAAGGAGATATCAGATGAAGCTCAACCCGACAAGAATGCGTATTTGGGGTTCCAGCTGGGAAGTTACTCGGCTTTATCGTTTCCGAGAGAGGAATTGAGGCGAACTCGGACAAAATCAAAGCTATCCAAAGTCTGAGAAAGCCGGAAAATCTGAAGCAGGTCCAAAAGCTTACAGGCTGCGTAGCAGCCTTGAGCCGGTTTATATCCAGGTTGGGAGAAAAGGCAATGCCCCTGTACCGGCTCTTGAGGAAATCCGACAAATTCGTATGGGATCAAGAGGCGGATGAGGCATTCGAGGCACTAAAAAAGCAGTTATCTGAAGCACCAGTATTAGCGGCTCCGGGCCCTAAAGAACCTATGTTGTTATATGTTGCAGCTGGCCCCAAAGCCGTCAGTGCAGTAGTGGTCGTGGAACGCAAAGAGGACGGAAAGGGTTACCCGGTTCAGAGGCCGGTTTATTATGTCAGCGAGGTATTGTCTGAGGCGAAACAGCGTTACCCGCATTGGCAGAAGCTGGTTTTCGGGGTCTTCATGGCCAGCCGGAAACTAAAGCCGTACTTCCAGGAGCACCCTATAACAGTAGTCAGCTCAATACCAATGGCGGATATCATCAGAAACTCGGATGCAACCGGAAGGATAGCCAAATGGGCGATAGAGATGGGGGATTATCACATCAGCTACGAGCCTAGGTCGGCAATCAAATCACAGGCCTTGGTGGACTTTGTCAATGATTGGACACACACAGGCATGGCTACCATAGTTCCAAACTCCGAGTCGTGGATCATGCATTTCGATGGATCGAAACAGTACGAGGGTTCAGGAGCTGGAGTGGTGCTAACGTCACCCAAAGGAGACAAGTTGAGTTATGTATTACAGATTCACTTTGATTGTTCCAACAATGTAGCCGAGTACGAGGCCCTATTGCATGGCTTAAAAATAGCTAAGGAGATGAACATTAGGAGGATACGATGCTTTGGAGATTCGGATCTTGTGGTACAACAGGTATCAGGAACTTGGGATAGAAAGGATGCAACTATGGCGGCATACCGCAGAGAGGTCGATAGGGTAGCCGGATGTTTTTCCGGGTATGAGGTGGAGCATATAGACAGGAGAAAGAACGAGGCAGCCGATGCCCTAGCCAGACTCGGCTCGCGCAGAGAACCGGTTCCACCTAACGTATTTTTGGACGAATTATGGCGACCATCAGTTAAAACAGAATCTGAGGAAGAGCTAGCAAATCAAGACCCGGGCTTGGAGCTCGTGGCCACTGTACGCGCTATTCCCGAGTGGACAAAACCTTTTTTGGCCTACCTATCACGAGGCGAGTTGCCGCAACAGGAGGTATTAGCAAGGCAAATTTTGCGACGAGCAAAGGGATATTCTATTATTAATGGGGAGTTATATAAAAGAAGTGCCACGGGGGTCTTCCTGCGCTGTGTGGCACCAGAGGAAGGCCGACAGATCCTCAAGGAGATTCATGAAGGTGATTGTGGGCATCACGCGTCTACAAGGTCACTTGTGGCCAAGGCTTATCGACACGGGTTTTTCTGGCTCACGGCGCTGGCAGATGCGGAACGATTGGTAGCAAGGTGTGACGGATGTCAAAGGTACGCCCGCCAAATCCACGTGCCGGCTATGGAATTACGGACCATCCCGCTAACTTGGCCGTTCGCCGTCTGGGGTATGGACATGGTTGGCCCCTTTCGTATGTCACCTTGCAAAAAGACACACCTGTTGGTAGCTATCGATAAGTTTACCAAGTGGGTAGAAGCTATGCCAGTTACTAATTGTGAAGCAGCTACAGCAGTCAAGTTCCTAAAGAGAATTATCTATCGGTTCGGGTACCCTCACAGCATAATCACCGACAACGGAACCAACATGTCCCTTGGCGAGATGGAGAAGTTCTGTGGCAACAACGGAATCCGGCTTGACGTAGCATCGGTAGCTCATCCACAGGCCAATGGACAAGTAGAAAGGGCGAATCAAGAACTGCTTCGTGGACTAAAGCCACGTCTACGAGTCCCCTGTATCAGGGCTGCTGGTGCATGGGTCGAAGAACTTCCTGCTGTGGTTTGGGGTATCAATACAACACCTAACAGATCCACTCAGATGACGCCGTTCTTCATGGTATACGGCGCGGAGGCAGTGTTACCGAGTGAGATTATTCATGATTCACCGCGAGTGTCATCTTACGTTGAAGTGGAGAACGAAAAGAGCCGGCAGGACGCCGTGGATATGTTAGAAGAACAAAGGGAACAAGCCCTGGAAAGATCAGCGGTATATCAGCAGGATCTACGGAGGTATCATAGCCGGCGTGTGAAAACCCGGGTCTTCCAGGAAGGAGACCTAGTTCTGCGGCTGGTTCAGTCCAACGAAGGAAAACACAGGTTATCACCACCATGGGAAGGACCATTTATCATAAGCAAGAATTTGCACAATGGATCATATTACTTGGTAGACGCAAGGGAAGAATCGGCCACGGTTAATGACACCGCTCATACCACTTCGTCTATGCAAGAAAGAGACAGACCGTGGAACGTGGCCCAGCTACACCCGTATTATACTTAGCAAGGATTATGTTGGCACGTGGAATTGAACGATGTAACAGGCAGCAGGTTTCAGACGCACTCTTTTCCTATCCAGGGCACCCTTGGGGACTGGACGGGTTTTTAATGAGGCGGCTTGCTGACCTAATTTTTCATATCAAATAAAGAGGTGATTATCGAGAATAGAGGTGATTATAAATTGAGTCTTATACTTTCAGCATGACGCGTATATTTAGGTCTTGAGGGCTGATTGCTTGGATAAGCGCAGTTGCAAACTCAAAAGACCCGGCCTCGATGCCTATGAGTTATAAGGGCCGATTACTCGCAAACGAGTACGGCTGCAATCTTATAATCGGACAAAGAAGTCCAAATTTCTTGGCTATTCTTACTTAAGCTCGATGTGACTCGCACTAAAGTGGCATGATTTGTTCACTTACGATTACAGGCAGCCATGAAGCCCAATGGGACTTGCCTGACCTCGTTTTCGTATAGATGTAATAACATGGTATCCACGCGAAAGCCGGCTTACAGTACAAGATAGTCAAAAGGGTCATCTAAACCACAAGTTATGTAGAGTACAGGGCTAATAGCCGGAAACTCAATAATTATTAAGCATAACTTCAAACCCCATGTGAAACGACTCTGGGGCCTTTGCGAATTTAGCAGCAGGCAATTTGTTCTCCTCTAAAAAGTCACGTGCCCTAGACCCGGAAGACCGGGTCAGGGGGACTTGGGTTTTGGAAGGGAAAAATTGCTTAGTTGTTTAACTTCCAACAAACCCAAACATCCGGGTCTTGGGGACTTGGGGACTTAGAAGCAAGTCTGCTTGCCAAACACCCATATAACCCGGATGCCGAGTCTCACAAAGGGAAAAATAAAGAATGTCGGATATCAAGAACAAAGAAAGTTGCATATCAAGGGTAAAGAAGGTTGGATATCAAGGGTAAAGAAGGTTGGATATCAAGAGCGAACGAGTTCAAAAGTAGATAGATTTCAGCCAGAAGAGGCACAAGGTGTATCAGGAGCTTAGAGTGCATTACAAAATTTCACCAAAGAGTATCAAAGGCGCACAAGCGCACCATTCAAATAATAATTGTTTCAGCGGCACATCGGCCGACTAACGAGCACGAAGTGGCAGATATTACTCGGCACTCTAGGCCGCCGGATCCATCTTGGCCTTACCCTTGCCGTCACTTGGGGTAGCAGCCCTACTCGGATCAGCAGCACCGCCGACTCGCGCAGGTGGAGGGACGATAGGTGTCGAGGTAGCGGGCGCAGAGTCGGCTTCAGCCTTCTTCTGTGCGGCTTCTTCTCGCATCTTGGCAACGTCTTCCTTCCATCGGGCAAGCATATCGAATGGCTTGGGGCGATCTGCTTTAATGACTTTGTCGTTAGCATCATATGCAGGAAGAATAGTGTCAATGATCAGGCTATCGGCGATCACACTGGCCGGGTGACGAACTTCCTTTTGAATGGCTTTGAAATCCTTCGGCGAAAACTTGGACCCGTCCTGATTGAACTCCGGAAACCCGGCTATCATCTTGGCCGGTTCTAGCTTTGGAATATAAGCTTTAGCCAGGGCGAGTCCCCGGGTTACCCCAAAACGGCAGGATGAGCGCTTCCAATGCCAAATCCATTCAGGAATGGTGGAGCAGGCCTCCAGCAACTTTTTCATGCTACCCGGCGCAGCGCACGGCAGTCGTAGCTCGTCAAGAATCCATCCAACGCCGGCGCCAAGTTGCCGGATAGTATCTTTAATCAGTTGCAGTTTGGCGGTATCATCTTCTTCTTCAGGGGCAGCTTCACCCGGACCTGTTGAAAAGCAAGGAAAGTAACGAGTAAGAAATCTGGTTATCCAACCAAATGAAATATGGGTCATAATCGCCAGAGTTCAGAAATTGTACCAGTTGCGACGCGATAGAAATCAGCAATCTGCACTGAAAGAGTCGTCAGCCTATCTTCAGCTATATGAGCCCTTTTTCTGTATTTCCTTGTGATTTTTCCGCTTCTACGCGCTTCAGCTTCCGCTGCCTCGCGCAGAGCGGTCTCCTTCTCGATACGTTTGGCAGCTTTGGCCAGTTTCTTCTCAGATTACGCAGCAAAGTCCTAGATGGATAACACAAGGAAAAAGGGTTAATTGGAGCCATTGCACAAAGTTCCAAGCAAATCAATCAGTAATTCACTCGGAACTTGGGGACTATACAAGGATGCAGATGATATTGCTCGGATTTACCTTGTGTTTTGTTATCAAGGCGTCTAAAATATTTTCTTCGTCGTACCTCAAGGTGTAGAGGGCATCAAGCATTTGGGCAAACGTCATGTCTTCAGGACGAATGCGTGAAGGACCGGCAGATTGGTCTTCTGGTTGAAGGAGTTTTCCGACTTTTGGGGTCGAAACCCGGATCGTCTGGATATCCGGGTTAGGGGAGCCCGGCTTGGTCTCTAAGATAATGTCCTCGTCTACCTCTTCAGAGGATTTGGGGGATGCGGTCTTCGGCTTAACTGGGTCCTTGAAGGGGTCTTGTTCTTGCCCGTCCTCAGCCTCATCATCAGCTGCAACATCCGTGTTAATGTGCGGCTCCTCCTCTCCTTGCCTTTTTGCTTCAGGAATTTCCGGGTCATCGGTGGTCACTTGGGCACTAAAAGGGAAAAAGGAAAGAGTGGTTAGTAGTACATATTAAAGAGTTAATAAGTGTAAAAGGACATCAGGTAAAGGACCTTTACCCGGTGTTTATGGCATAATCCGGCGGGAGCTCGCTGCTGGAGGCGGACGAAGTTGTCAATGGTACCGGCTGCGGTACCCGGAATTGCCCAGCGTGTGGGTGGTTAGGAGATGGATGGCGCTGAGGTGGAGGAATGTTGGCTCGGTGAGCAGGGGAAGTGGGGATACCCGGGTTAAGGGGATCGTCCCCCGGGGAACTCCGGGTTACCCTGCGCTTAGCCGAGAGGAGATCCTTCAAGAGTGGTGAGTGTGACAACCGTTCGTTAAGGATGCGCATAGTTTCGAAGGAGTAAGGCTCAGAAGACATGAAGGAGAAAGGAACCTTTGCAATCACCCCTCTGGCCTTCCTCTTGTTTCCGACTGTGGCTTCCTGGTCGGATTCGGTGGCCTCCGGGTCATCCTCTTCTTTTTCTTCCTCATCCTCCAACCCTGAAAGTCGAGTATGTATCAGACAAGAAGAAAGATGGGTGATAGGAAAGTAGTATAGGTAAAAGGCTAATGTAAGACTTGGGAAAGCACCTTCATCATCATCGGCCGGTTCGTCCTCCACTTCCGGGTCTTTGGACGGGGGGGGGAGGTTTCAATCCTCCAGAAGGGGTCTTCAGCCTATAATCGAGGAAATGAAAGCAAGAGTCAGAGGCAGTATCAAGTTAAAGTATTGAAATAAGTTCTGGGGACCGGGTCTTACTGCTGGAGCCGGGTTTTCTCGAGTGAATGGGGGTAACCCGGCGATATTTCTTATCACCTCTAACTTCTCAGTCAGGAAGCCTTTGATGGTCTTGATGGTGTCGCCGGTTGCGAAGTTCTTAGTGGAATATCGGAGCGCGTCCGTGGTGTGCCCAGAGTACTCGTGCATCAACTTGGAGCGACTGGAGTTGGGTTGGATCCGGAAATCCACCCAGGTCTTCACCAAGTTGAGCCCAAGAAGGCCTTGGGCCGAGAAAACAGCCAACTTAGCCAGCAAAGGCTGGATCGCCTCCCTGTCCGAGTCAGGGGCAAAGGCGTTGAAAGATTCGGAAGGCTCGAGGAGGCTCTCCGAGTAACCAGGCAGCTTCCTTTCGCCGTCCGGGGAGGTATCATGGCAATAAAAGAAAGACAATTGCCAGTTTTTGACGTGGGAGTTTAAGTTGAGGGTTGGCATTGGTGAGTGCTTGCGGCGTTGGATGGATACCCCGCCGCAAGTAAGAGGTGTTCCGTTACTGCTTTCGCAGCACGGCTTGCACTGGAATAGTTAAATAAAAAGGGTCAAACTTGGCGGAACGCACAAGTATGATTCCGATAGAACGATGAAGTGGGTAATATTTAGCATGGAATTGGGCCCTATGTCAAATACCCGGAGACCGTAGTAGTTTAAGACCTCTCGAAAGAAAGGGTGACCCGGAGGACGGAATCCCCGGGTCACATGCTCAATGAAGCAAATTACCTCATTGTCGGCAGGAGTGGGACGGGTCTCGTCGCCTGGTGCCCTCCAGTGTATGTCCTTCTGAGAGGGGAGGATTCCTAGTTCGGCCAGCTCGTCCAACTTGGCCTTTGTTACTGTAGATCGACCCCAATTGGCCGATATGGTTTGGGTAGTCTTTACCGGAGCCGGCTGTTTCCCTTGTCTTTTTGGAGCCATGGGGTTAACCTGCAAAGCGCGAGAAAAAGAGGTGCAGGAAATAAGACTCGGAAGTGTTGGATTACCCGAGTTTGAAATATTCGGAAAGTGTGAAGACTAAAAATATCTGGGTAACGCATCCCGGAGCAAAGATTGCGAGGTGTCCGGGTATCGAGTACGACTGTGGAAATCATTGGTCACTTACGTATTGAGGTGAGTTTGGTGCGCACGGATGGTTGCCCATGTCTCTACTGCAAGCAAAATAACTGGAAAAGGAGGATTTTCCGGGTGTTAATGATACGCGCGGAAGTTTGGACGAAATGGATCTAGGTTAGGAGAACTCGCGAGTGATTTTACGAAGAAATTGGAGATTAATGGCGGTAGGGGGGTGGTATGAGATCATCCAACAAGTTATTGAAGGAGCTAGCAAGTATCTAAGCGGTTTAATTCAACGCGGTAAGAACGACGGCTCGCGGATCGACCTAGATCCAATCTGGAGTGAATCTAGAAATTGCAAGGTCAAATTGCTGGGTGTGAGAAGCTTACCAGAGGAGATCAGAGTAGCGCGTGGCGGCGGCGAATAACGTGATAGGAATGCTCCTTTGTGATTGCCGGCCAGATACTCGCAGATGCGTCGGTGAGGGTCGACGGCGGCGCGGGACGAATTGCAGCGGACCGCAGCCTGCAATAGGATGGATCCAAAGACGAGCGCAGGGTTTCTGTGGAGGTGCTCCGTGAGTTCGAGCACGGAAGCGAAGAGAAGAAGGAGGAGAAATGAGCCGTTGGGATTAGGTTAACCCCTAAGTGCCTATTTATAGAGTGCGGCAGGATAAGCCTAGGCCAATGGACGAGAACCGGGAATTACGGATAAAACGTGTCTGCCCGGATTTTTCGAGATATATGTTAAATGTTAGACGAGATTTCCGGGATAGATGTGATCTAAATCTCTCCGTGATTACCGGATCGGAAAAACGAGTGATGGGTTTGGAGAAAAGCCGGGTTGCTATATGGCCACCATGGAGTTAGGCCTAGCTGTTTATCAAAGCAACCTGACCCGGCCCCCGTGAAGTGGTGAGTTTGGTATTTTTGCAGGGAATAGCGTGCGCTTCAAAGAAAATCTCGAGAAGCCCAAGCTATTCTGGGGACTACTGACGGGGAGATAATAACCCGGTAGGCCAATTCCAAGGTATAACCCGGCCCAAAGGACGCTGCGCAGGATCCGGCTAAGGATAAAGACGCTTCTGGAAGGCCCAAAGTTTGTAGGCCTCGTAACCCGGATTGTGGGTTGCGGTAAGGAAAGCTAGGGTTTGTAAGCGGTGTTCGGGTAGGACTCGAGCTGCGCCTTGGAGGGCAAGCCAGGTAGGGGGACGGGTGCTTTATAAACCGACCCTATGCTTAGCTTTGCAGAGATCCAAGTAGTAATCATATCACCGAATATCGAGTATCCACTGTACACAAAGAGATCGACTTAATAAAGCGAGATCGGAGACTCGGCGACTTCATCGCCGGCTACCAGATTGAATTCCATCATGTTTTCCTCTGAGCTAAATCCTCTCCCAAACGCCTGTGTCGACTTGCCCCAAGATCAGTTACCCCTGGTAACATCTGCCGTGATCATCCCACGACAACTCCTTCAGCAGTTTTTCAAACTCATGGCCGCTGAGAGTCGCCCTGGAAGAGCTGGCCGGTGGTGGGGTTGCCTCCTGTTTCCCTGTGTCGACTCTGGTCGCCGCGGTATTTGGAGCAGGAGCCGCCCTTCGCGTCCCAAGATATTCAACGTCGGGATCAGCCGACTGATGCGCGGGTGGAGGAGACTCGGTCCTTGGGATGACCGTGTTAGCCGGCTCTTGCTCTTCAGTAGGTGGCGGCTTAGCGGCGCTCTCCGGGTCTTCCGCCGTCGGATCGCCGACAGGGGTCTCAACTGGGTCGCTGAGTGTGACTGATGAGGACATGACCAGGCCGGATACGACCAAGACAATTACTACTTCCTCTACACTTCATCAAGAAATAAGGGACATGATTAGATGCTGCTCAAGGAGTTCTCCCACGCCACTTTGGGTCCAAGAGAAGATAAAGTCCCGCTACTCCACGTTCTGGACGCAAATTCGGACTGCAGAAATATACCTGACTTCAGAAGGCTATAACTTTTGCATACGGGCTCCAAATGGGGTGAAGCTTTTCTTGTTGGAAAGTAGATCTCTTGAACTTTCCAGCAAAATTGGCCCCATCTCAAAATTCGTTTCGAGCGAATTTTATGGCCAAAATGGTCCAACCCTGTAGTTGAAAATGGGTCAGGAATCCAGGAAAAAGGTGCTGCGTCACCTCTAATTGGGCCCAAAGGCCTTGTACGAATTAGGGTTGGATTTTTGGTGCCTTGGGACATGTTTCCTCCTCCTTGGCCGCCACCCAAGTCTCTCCTCCATATATACCCTCCATAGGTCTCAGTTTAGACTCGGATTTTGTTTAATTAAACAGAACTCAGCTTTATTTGCTAGTCTTCACCATAGGCACGAGTGTCGGATAGGCCTCTTGTACTACACACTTGTAGAATACCATATATCAATATACTTCATATTTTATCCGCAATTCTGATTGCATATTTGGTTCTTACTTGTTCTCGATTGATTGCAGGAACTAGACCTGAGTGGTTGGGTCGATTGTGCTACGGCGCTGCCAAGAACCTCCCGGAGTTGGTGTAGCGATTGCTAAGGCGCAACGTCCTCGTACGTTTGTAGTCGGATCGTCAACGTCAACGCCACCCAAATCGTAGTTATCATCTCATCGAAAGATCATACACCTTTGCCTCTATCAACTGGTATCAGATTTCAGCTTGATCGGTGAGATTTACTGTTTTTCATAGATTAGATTCAATCTGTTCTTCATACCTACAGTCCACAAAAAGCCAAAAAAAAATATTGTTAGGGCTAGATCATCCCATCCTACAACCACTCCGGGCCTTTTGCATCTTCTTTTCAGTGTATTGCACTGTTGAGTTTTCGTCTGCATCGTCGTGTCAAGTTGATGGTCTTAGCGTTTATTCCCGTAGAGTTTCGAGTTCTTTGCATAGTTCGTCCGTGCCGCTGTCGCATCACCTCGCACGTTTGCAGATCACCGCTGCCTCCCACCACCACAGATTCCGCCACTATCCAGCCACCACAAACAGCCGCTGCACGCACCACAATCAGCCGCCGCTACCATCTCCATTACCGCTGTTCGACAAGCTATCCATCGCGCCGCTACCTTGCCGCCACCACATTGCATCGCGCCGCCAATAGCTTCCATCCGCACGCGTGCGTCTCCACTTGTTCACGTGCGCTGCCTCCACGCTACTAGTTAGGGTTAGGGGTTTTCTCGTTGTTTCAATCCTTATTACTATCAATAGATTAGAGTTCTAATCAGCTTGGGACTCCAAATTCGCAACCTATTGTAGCAGAAAAAAAACCCGAAAAAAAAATCCGTTGTCTCGCCTGACCACAGACATAGTCTGAGGTTTGGAGAGAGCGGAAAAAAAAATCGTGATCTCGCCTGACCACAGACATAGTCTGAGGTTTGGAGAGAGCGAAAAAAAAAGATTTGATCTCGCCTGACCATAGACATAGTTTGAGGTTTGGAGAGAGCGAAAGCAAAAAAAAAAACTTCCTCTCTTTAGTGCAGTTTTTTTACTGCTCTTTGCTCATACTTCTTCTCTTTTTGCTTGTTGTTGCCGCGCCGTGACGTTGTTGGTGCTATAGGCTCGCGTCTCTAAAACGGTCTAGCCTAGGACCAGCACAATACCGTCTTTGAGCATTTATTCAACTTGCATTCCTGATTTGATTATTGCTAATTCTTGCTACTATATTCAAGCCTCCTAAAGCTCCACAGATTCTACATCGTGCGTTGTGACTTTCACCTGGCACTCGCTCCATCTAATCTTCACTGGGACTTGACATCGTTCGTTGCCGGTCACCTCCTGCTGTTGGGTGAGAACTTGTAAGAACTTAATTTTTGCTCGAAGAATTATGCGACTTGTCACCACATCCTAGTAGGAATAGGAACATATATTGTGATTTTTCTTTTCTTCTACTAATCATGGCAGGACCGGGAGCTCGATGTAGTTGGGCTTCATCTATAGTTGGAGATGAACTGACTCCTACAACACATGAACAACCACCACAGAAGGTAGAAACATGTACCCATGTATATGATCAGGTTACTGTTTCTATGCCATCTTTTGAGGGTCGTTGTAAATCTGTTTTATACATTGAATGGGAATTTGACATTAATGCAATATTTGTTTTCCATAATATTTCTGAGAATAAGAAAGTGAAATTCGCAATTTCTACATTTACTGGTTTGTCTTCTATTTGGTGGAATGACTATTGTCATTTATATCCTGATTATATACCTATTACTTGGCTTGACTTGAAACTTGCTATGAGATATAAATTTGTTCCATCATATTATACTCGTGACATGGCTAAGAAACTGAAAATTTTAAAACAAGGTAATAACAATGTAAGGAAATATTATGATAAGTTAGAAAGTACCTTGTTGCATTCACTTTTAGAAGAAAGTGAAGAAGAGTTTATGGATAGATTTTGGAGAGGGTTACACCATGATATTCAGAAAATATTACTGAGTGAAGATGAGATATATTCTATAGACCATTTGTTTTGTCTTGCTTGTAAAGCTAAACAGGAAATACGAAGACGTCGCCATAAGACCGAGAAGAGTTTGATGGAATTACTGCCATCAACAATAAAGAAGGGTAAACCCTCGACCACTGCACCTACCATGACAACCACTCAAGAATTTGTGGACATCACATCACCACAAGCTCGGGATGTGTCTGCATCGATAGTACCTACACCATCTGAGTTGGACATATATGGTAATAATAATGGTACTGATTCTGTTCCTCCACATGCTATTGATATATTCCATGAGGATTTGCCTACATCATGTGTTAAGTTACCAGTTATTTTGGTCACACCACCTATGTTAGAGAACTATGTTGCTGATTTGACTTTAACATCTGATCAAATAACCCAAGTAGCTACTGTTTTCAGTGTACCTATTATTGATGTTAATGCATCTATTTATACGAGTGCACCCACAGACATAAGAGTTAATGCAAGTGAAACATGTGACTTAATAATTAACTCTGAATTGGATCATATAGAATTTATTAGGAATGACAAAGTTTTGTCTACAATTCATCATGCTAATACTTTGTTTTACGTTCCAATGGATCCACCTATGTTTTTGTCACATGCTAAGCATGAAATTTCTGAAATCACATGTTTGAGTACGTTCAAAAGTGTTTATGTCCCTAATTTAACCTTTCAGCTGATTGGTGATTATGGTATTAATAATAATATTTGGGTGCATAAAATTTGTGTCACGTATGATGATATTGTTGTTTTCAGCAATCTATGCTATAGGCCAATGTATTGTTGCTATGGGATTGTTCATAATTTTCATGATCATGT
This sequence comes from Alopecurus myosuroides, assembly GCA_028641055.1. NCBI lineage: Eukaryota > Viridiplantae > Streptophyta > Magnoliopsida > Poales > Poaceae > Alopecurus > Alopecurus myosuroides. Next base: position 118,778,487 of record CM054063.1, on the reverse strand, counting down.
GATACATTCTGGTGTAGTTGATACATTAGAAACTAGTTTGTCATATCCATTATGTGTGTCCCATAAGTTATTACCTAGTTGTGCTACTAATTTGTGCTTCACTTATATTTGCAATTTGAGTTGCATCTTACATATTGGACATATGATTCAATTTGTTGTCCATCAATCTCATATTCCTAATTATCAGAGTAGCGCAGTTGAAGCATGGTTTAAACCTGTTTTGTTGTCACATTTTATGGATTGGTTTGAACTTGTTTTTCACAAATTTGATCATTGATCTTCTGTGAGGACATTGGATTTAATATTGAACAATAAGAACTTCTACATATGTGTTTCTTCTCATGATCATGATTACATGGGTTTCACTTACACTTGCAATTATGATTGCTTATTGCTGAGATATTCTTTGTTCCATTATGACAAGTATGTGTTATATATTTGCTATCAATTACAATTTTTCATTTGGGACCGATAATAGTAACATCTTCAAAGAAAATAACTTGATGCATATGTTCAATCATTTTGATATGACCTCCAACTATGGTAGTGATTTTATGCTAAGTAACTTGTTGCATGATTGCTTATCTATACAAGTTTTGGCTAGAATTTTGGATACATCACTTATTTGTGTAACAATGTTGGGATGGTTTAATGATGCGCATCGCAATATCAATGTTATGAATAAAACCTTCACTTATATGTGCAAACTGAGTTGTAATAATTTAATGTGGTTTGTTTCTTGCGATAATTATTTGGCTTTATATTTAACAAGACATACCACTTACCCCTGTATATATGTGTCATATGTGCAAAAATTAAGAGAAATAAAAATGGATGACATCTACATCTATCATGCGTATACCTTGTCTCTTTTGTTATCCTTGTTTCAGAAGAAACAGCGCCGAGGACGGCTTATCTTTCAAGAATGGGAGGATGATGAGGACATGACCAGGACGGATACGACCAAGACAATTACTACTTCCTCTACACTTTATCCAGAAATAATGGACATGATTAGATGATGCTCAAGGAGTTCTCCCACGTCACTTTGGGTCCAAGAGAAGATAGAGTCCCCCTACTCCACGTTCTGGACGCAGATTCGGACTGCAGAAATATACCTGACTTCAGAAGTCTATAACTTTTGCATAGGGCTCCAAATGGGGTGAATCTTTTTTTGTTGGAAAGTAGATCTCTTTAACTTTCAGAAAAATTGGCCTCGTCTCAAAATTCGTTTCGAGCGAAATGTTATGGCCAAAACAGTCAGACCCTGTAGTTGAAAATGGGCCAGGAATCCAGGAAAAAGGTGCTGCGTCACCTCTAATTGGGCCCAACGGCCTTGTACGAATTAGGGTTGGATTTTTGGTGCCTTGGGACGTCCTTACTCCTCCTTGGCCGCCACCCAAGTCTCTCCTCTATATATACCCTCCATAGGTCTCAGTTTAGACTCGGATTTTGTTTAGTTAAAAATAACTCAGCTTTATTCGCTAGACTTCGCCATAGGCACGAGTGTCGGATAGACCTCTTGTACTATGCACTTGCAGAATCCCATCTATCAATATACTTCATATTTTATCCGCAATTCTGATTGCATATTTGGTTCTTGCTTGTTCTCGATTGATTGCAGGAACTAGACCTGAGTGGTTGGGTCGATTGTGCTACGGCAAACCTCCCGGAGTTGGTGTAGCGATTGCTAAGGCGCAACGTCCTCGCACGTTTGTAGTCGTATCGTCAACGTCAACGCCACCCAAATCGTAGTTATCATATCATCGAAAGATCGAACATCTTTGCCTCTATCAGTGACCTTAGCCCTGAAGGAAGGAAAAGAAAAGTGTTAGTGGATTATAAAAGTAACACCTACAAAGTATAGAGGTATTGACAAGCAAGGTATGAAAATTACCCGGTATTCACGACAAAGTCGCTGGGGAGATCGTTGCTAGACCCGGAGGACACTGACAACGAATTGGAAATTGAGACTCAGAGTTGTCCGGCTAATAGATGATTCAGAGATGGACATTTTTGAGGGGTGCAGTCAGGATAAGTTGAAGGAGTACCGGCGCGGCGAGCAGGCGACAGAGAGATCCCGCGATTGAGGGGCTCGTCACCCGGAGAAGTCCGGGTTGCCCGTCGCTTGGTTGGAGGTGACGTGGCCTTCATAGACGATACAATGGTTAGATATTCATTAAGTTTGTGGATTCCGGCATATGTGTATGGCTCTGTGGTCATGGAGTATGGCACCTTGAATGTGACCCCCCTGGGCTTCCTTTTCTTGCTTAACCCGGCTTCAGCTTGCTCGGGCTCGCTCTCTTCCGTTTCAGAATCGGCCTTGTCAGCCGGTGCTGGTGATGGTGGGGTATTGTCAGGAATAAAGGTGTGAGGAGAATCTTGATCTAGTAAGTTGACAAAGTACTTGTTCAGTAACTCGGAGTCACCTTCTTCATTGTCACTCGGCTCTTCCTCTTACGAGTTTCCAGAGGGGGGAGGGGTGACAATCTTCCACCATTCGTCCGATTCCTGGGTAAAAAGCAGCAGAGATAAAAGTTAGTATATATGAGTTAGAAAAATCAATCGATACAAAAGGGATTATCCGGTTCTTACTAGTGGAGCCGGGTTTGAGCGAGAGAAGGGGGAGAGCCCAGAAACGCTCTTGATGGCATCCATCTTCTCAGCCAGGAAATTTTTCATAACCTTGTTGAAGTCTGCGGCTGGGTATGACTTCTTCGAATATCGGAGAGAGTCGGTCAGATGGCCCGAGTACTCGCAGAGCAGCTTTGGGCGGATGCTATTGGGCTGGATCCTACAGCTGATCCAGGTCTTAATCAAGTTTAACCCACACAGACCGTGGGCGGCAAAGACGGCTAACTTGTGGAGGAGTGGTTGAATAGATTGTCAGTCGGTATCTGGAGCGAAAGCGCTTAAGTTATCGCTAAGAGAAAGGGTTTCAGTGGAAAAACCCGGCAAAGGCTTTTCGCCGGGTCAGGATGTGTCCTTGCAATAAAAGAACGTTTTCTGCCAGTGCTTCACGTGGGAATGAAGGTTGAGAGTCGACATCAATGATTTCTTGCGTCTCTGGATGGACACGCCCCCACAGACAAGGAGGGGTCCGTTCGTGTTTTCACGGGAAGGCTTGCATTGAAAATGCTCAAGGAACAAAGCAAGATTGGGGGCGATACAGAGATAAGCCTCACAGAGAACAATAAAATGGCAGATGTTCAAAATCGAGTTAGGGCCTATGTCGAAAACCCGGAGTTTATAGTGGTGGAGGACCTCGCGAAAGAAAGGGTGACCCGGGGGCGGAAACACTGGGTCACGTGTTCAAGAAAGATGACAACTTCACCTGATTGGGGTGAAGGCCGGCTCTCTTCCTCGGGCGCTCTCCAGGAGATCTCCGACTGAGGGGGGAGGACCCCAGACTCAGCCAGTTCTTCCAATTTTGCGAGCGTGACGGTCGACTTATCCTAGTTAGCCGAAATGGATTGACTCGGATTTTTCCTCAGAGCCGGGGCCTTGCCCTTGGACCTGGAGGCGGCCTTGGGTACCATTGAAATGGATCTAGAAGGAACCGAAAATTAAAAACAAAGCAATGGAAAAAATGAAGGTGAAAAGCATGATGAACGCGAACTCAAGATCTAAAGATGAAAACCTAGATCCAAGAATGCTTACCGGAGAATGGCGGTGGAGTGAGGTCCGGCGAGCGCGGCGTGGAGCGGCGGCCCGGTTCTAGAGGGTGATGGCGGCGCGCGTGCGGGTTCGTGTCCGAGCCTTGAGCTTTTGGTCCGGGCTCCAATGGCGCGACGGGATCTTGAAGGTGAAGCCCGGCGAGCGCGGCAGCGCGGAACGGCGGACCGACTGTCGAGGTCAACGGGGCACGTGGAGTCCGGTGGCTCAAGCTTTGGGTTCGGGCCTAGGCTCCAATGGTGCGCTCGGAGGAAGAAGAAGAGAGGGAGTGCGGTGGCGTTTGGGGTTAGGGTTTTTCCTGGGGCCCAATATTTATAGGCGCAGTGAAACCCTAGAATGCGAAACGGTAAAATGAAGGGATTTGCGAAAAGATAAGCTCGGCCCGTTGATTACGGGAACGAGATCTTGGGAAGTTATTATCAGGCAGCCGAGTTACAGATGACCGCCAAATGAGCCGGACTCAAAGTTGTTATTCAGACCTGCTTGTGAAGGATATGTAAGCCGGGTTATGGAATGTAAGTCTTGAGGATTGGTCCAAGAGACGATATTCAGCTAGTGTGATAGGAGGGTTAATATATGGACCACCGAAAGAGCCGGGCTAGCTATAGTTAAAGCAATTTAACCCCTGGCATTGTATGTGTAGATGTTTATAGTTTTGCAGGGAATAGCATGCGCTTCATGGTTGGCTCAAGGGTTTGAAGCTGTAAGGAAAGTGCGCCAACCAAGATGCCCAAGCTATTCTGGGGACTACTGTTGGGGGGATGATAACCCGGCAGGCCCAGGCCTGGGACAAGACAAGGCCAAAGGGGATCTACACGAGACCTTGCGCTGCGGTGCTGGGCCAGGTGTTATTACTGGGCCAGTGGTCGTGTTGATGACCCGGCCCAAGGGAAGATAAGTTCTAGAAGGCTTGAGAGGCGGTATAGACCGTGGAATCCGAGTAGGACTCTAGCCATATCTTGTAAGGAAAGCCAGGAAACTGGGTGTTATATAAACCGGTTATCCTGGCATAGATCTAAGAGATTTCGAGTGGAAACCCTAGATTCAAGATATACGAGAGCTAGTATTTGTAACCCTAGATTTGGGGTCTCAGCGACATTGCAGTCCGAGCCTCTAGATCAATAGTTAATAAGATCCCAGCTGGAAGTAAGCTATTATCTCCAATGGAGATGCTGAACCAGGATAATCCTTGCGTCCAATTCGAGCTAAACCCTCTCCCAAACACCAGAGTCGATTTGCCCCAAACTAAGTTACCCCCGGTAACGTCTGCCGTGACTATCCCATGACAAACTCCTTGCGCTTGAGGTCTTCAAGCTCATCCACAAGTTATAGAGGGGTTTCTCTGGAATGGCACCTCTGACGCGAGAGGAGGGTGCTGTCGGGTAGCTTGGCGAGCGGTGTGCCAACCCAAGCTGCTGGGAGGGCTTGGGTTTCATAACCTGCGGTGGCTCAGCGCCCCTCTACATGCACGATGGATTTGGTTCCAGCGAACCAGCTCTTGCAAGCCATGGCTAGGCCTGGACCTCCAGTGTCCTCGTACGCGCGCGCAGTTTTCAACAACGCCACCACCATTGAACTCGGCGAGGAGACCGGGTGCTGTTCTAGGAGGACCCCTGGATTGGGAGACAGACTGTGGCGGCGATCGCGCCGGAAGTGCTTCGCCTCGTCCGCCAGGTGTTGCCTCGTCCCACATGATGCAACAAGGGAGGCCAGGGAACGCCTAGGCGCGGGACATGGTCGGCACGCTCTCGATCGACATCACACTGACCTGAGAGGTGATGAAGACGACAGGTTCATGTGGAAGTTCTCGGCGAGCGGCCAGTTCAGCACGCGCTCGGTTTACCGGTTACTTTTCGAGGGCACCACTACCCTGCCAGGGGCGGCGCAAGTATGGAACTCCTTCGCCCCCCTCAAATTTTGAATGTTTGGCTGGCTAGCGTTGAGGGTGAGGTGCTGGACTTCTGACAAGCTACAGAGCAAGAATCTTCCCAACCACGGCTCCTGGCCACTCTGTGAGTTGCAAGCCGTGAACTTGAATCACCTGCTGCCGGAGTGTGTGTTTGCCCGTGCGGTCTGGGGTCACGTCCTTGCCACTCTGGGTATGCAGCAGCTTGTGCCTCCTCTCAATGCCGAGATGGGGTCATGGTGGCCTGATGTCGTAGCCCCGCTCTCCTCGAAGCAGCAACGCGAGGCTAACTCACTGCTCCTCCTTGTCATGCGCAACTTATGGCTGGAGCGGAACGCGCGTATTTTTGACAACAAGTCATGCTTGGCCAGGGTTCTGGCTAGCCGAATCGCCGACGAGTGGCGGCCTTGGACTGCTTGTAGACGTGGGTTGCCACAAGGAATAGGCAAGGCCCTGTGTTTGGGGCAGTGCTTCGGTGTCCCCCCTTGGGCTGAAAACCGGAAAAAAAGATCAAGGGCACGATCGTCTTTTGCATTTAATCGATTTATTTTTGTGCGCTAATACATATCTACCGTATACCCCCAGTTTTATACGGTACTGTCGCACCCGGACTTTTAGAGGATACTCACAGTCCGCTAAACGGTAGATAAATGGCTTACGGGGCCTACCTGCACCCGCATCTCAATATGAGTAGGCCAACACGTAAACGTGTGACAACCATCCTCTACTATTCATCGTCTGTGAAACCATCCAATAGAAATCCGACTACTTCCATTGACGTACTTCATAACATACACACATGGTACGTCAACGGCATTTGAACAAGTGATATCACAACAAATCTCTAAGACACAAAAAAATAGAAATAAGTGGCAAAAACTCTCACTAGAGCAGAGATAGCAAATACAGTCATGCAGAGGACACTTGTCCCAACAAGTCATTATTACATCACAGCGGAAGCATCCAAAGTGTCTGAGTACAGACAAGATCCAAATAGGCCCAAGAGGCCGGAAACGAAAGAACGGAGCCCATCCACGAAGTCTCGGATCCTGCCCGGGTCCGCTATCTACTCGTCAGCAGCCTCGTCATACTCCACGTAGTAGCCACCATGGGGATCCTCGGAAACGTAGTCTGCAGAACACGCAGCCCCAAAGGGGTCAGTACAGACGAGTACTGGCAAGCAAGACGCACAAGATACCAAAGTGTACCCGACAACACCAAGTACAGATGCTCTGGGTTCAACGGAAGATAGGTGATACAAAGGTGCGGCAGCGGGCTGCCCTAACCAACTACAGAAACACGCTACAACATCCGGCTAAAGGAAAGGGATAAGATAGCGCATCGGAACCCAGTACCACTAACCTCAAACAAACCCATCCTGGATCTCGCCCCTTATCCAAAGAAGCAATCTGAGGATAACCCACACAGTTGGATTAATGAAGGTTCAAGTTATTGTGTCAATAAGCCTATTACTAGTCAACTTATTATTTACTAGGTGTAAGTTGTCTAATCCTTGTTAGCCAGCCCTATCACCAAGTCATCCATAACCGCGGACAACGCGGCTTCTCGAGAAGATTTAACCCTGCAGGGATGCACCAATTTGGCCGTACACGTAAGAATAACCCGCCAAGCCAGGTACTCAACACAACCCAACTCTTCTTCGCATCAAGCCCAAAAAACCCCATGCAGTTGAGCGCACGGCTAATCAAGCGCCACGAAGAAAAGGGGACCCTCATAGCACTCTAAGAACGTGTCTCCCTAAATGCCGACTACAAAAGTTACCACCCTGGCGCCAAGGGTTCGCACCTGCATATGCATGCGGCAAATGGAAAACCCGAACTAAATGAGGCGATTAGGACGAGATGCGAATCGAATCGAAGTTGAGGGGGGCGCCCATACACGCTTCCCACATGCGGTTAGCGCGCTCATCATGGATCTAGAGGACAAGAACTTTTCCTGAGTTCGACACTAGCAGGCCTCAAAACCATACCCGGCCTCCTGCCGGTGCCTTATCATCAAATTAACATTACCTCAAACATTAACAGGTTGTTGTTTAAATATCGAGCCCCCAGAACATAAAAAAGATGGTAACAGAAATAACGGACATTAGGCTCGAGCACAAACAACCCTAAGCATGCTAATAAGACACAGGCAACAAGCAACGGGGTTATAGGTGTGGAGGTTAGGCTATATCAGGGTTACAGGATAACAGGTGATAGGATTGGAACACAAGCATCGAATCTTAAGGCTAGCAGATTAGACAACGGAAAGTATCGGTATCCAGTGTGGAAAGGACACAATGGTTCATGTGAGTGAATACTTGTCTGCAAACTCAGTAGCCTGGTACTGGGCTAACTCCTCTGAAGTAGTGTCGTAAACCTCGTCTGTCTCAACGTCGTCGTCTATTCGAGAAGAAGCAAACAAACAACAAAGAGAGACGAACAATCAATAACATGGCATAATGCACAAACATGGGATGATGCATGACAATTTAATTAATGCATCAAAGATAAGCTAGTTGACATGGTAACATAATTAAATGGGCCCATATGCAATTTGGGTTGCATATAGAAAAGCCCATGAATGAAGGTTGAATTGAATGATCTACAAATAACTATCATGTGAAAGTTGATTAGAATGATGCATGGATGATGAAAACAATAAGAAAACAACAATAGCTTCAATTTGAAATGGTGTTTACCAAGTTTTGGAATTTTATTTATTAAGTTATGAAATTTGGCTTCTTAAATGAGTTACACAAACATTTATTGTTTTCACCCATTTTAATTGTTCAAAAAAGATAACAAAATTCATATTTGGAAAGAACACAAAATTTTAGGTGGAAAACATGTTTCATTTGTTGAAAATGGATTTAAAATGAGCAAGTTATTAATTTGACAATTTCAAATGCATTAATTAAGAAACAGTGGTTTTCAGCAATTTAATTTATTTAAAACAGAACACAAAGTTGATATTTGCAAAGTTCATGAAAAATGGAATGGAAAACATATTTTATATGTTCAAAAAGAATTTAGTTTGACCAAGTTATTAATTTAGAAATTTTAAATGATTTAAACAAGATTTAAATTATTTAACCAATTTTAATTATCCAAAACAGGAAACAAAGTTTATATTTGGAAAGCTTGTTCAATTTTGCATGGAAAACATATCTTACATGTGCCATTTGAATTAAATTTGAATTAGTTATGAATTTGACCAAATTTGAAAGAGCTGTTTGAATTTGAATTTTTGAAACCATTTGAAATGTTCAAAATAGTATACAAATGGTTTTAACATGTAGAGAATTTAATTTGGTATGGAAAACATATTTAACATGTTGAATTTGAATTCAAAATGAGGGATTTATGTGAGTTTGAAATTCAGGGACCATTCTGTAAATTACAGGGACTTGAAAGTAAAAGAAAAGGGCCAGAACTGGTTTTCACCTCGCAGTGGCCCAGCCTGATCCACTGACAAGGGGCCCTGGCCAGCATGGCGCTTGCATGGCGTGTGTGGAAGTGGAGGTGGCCTCAAGGGTCACAGGCAGGTGGGCCTCTCTCGCGCGCCCGTGGCAATCCGCAAAAAGGTGGGATTTAATCCCGCGAGGGGGGTTCGAACCCGCGCCCTCGAGCGTGCGTGCGCTGCGCGTGTGCCACTGGGCTGTCGCTGCGGTTCGTGACAGAATAGGGGCACGCACGGTTTTGAGGCAAGCCTCGGAATTTATCTCTGACGAAACTGAACTTAGTTCAGTTAATGAACCTGACGGAGGGCACGGTCGCCGGCGGCGACTGCAGCGCTGTTGCTGCTGTTGCCCGTGGGTGTGTGCAGGGTTGTGTACGTGCGCGCAACAGGCAGAGTAAGAGAGAGGGGAAGGAGGTGACGCTCACCGGGGAAGAGGAAGGAGGAGGCCCGGTGAGGGGACAGTGGCGATGACGAGCTCGTCGATGGCGCGGTGAAGATGATCCGAGGCCTCCCAGGCCTGTTCCTGGAAACAAGGAGGAAGGTAGAGGCTCGGGGGTTCGATTCCTGCACCTAGCCTGCTCGTAGGGGCTCCATGGCGACGGTGATCGCCGGAGCTGCTCCTCTGTCGCTGCGGTGGTGGAGGTTCAGAGAAAGGGCGCAGGGCAGCGAGAGAGAGAGAAGAAAGGAGGAGGAGGAGAAAACGGCGGTGCGAGGAGATAGAGGAGGGAGGAGAGCTAGGGCACGGCCCCGTGGTGGTTAAGTAGAGGGGGAGGAGGCCTAGGTGGCGATGCAGGTGGGGAGCTCCCTCCTCCTCTGTCTCCGTACGGAGGAGGACGAAAGGGACAGGTGGGCTGGGCCTGGGGGGTAGTAGGTGGCCTGGGCCGGCCTGTTGGCTGGCCTGGCTGCCTCCCCACTCTTTTCTTTTCTGTTTTTTTTTTGCTGAAAAGAAAAGAAAGAAATAAGGAGAGAAATAGGAGGGTTTTGGGGATTAAAATTTTTGGTGATAAATTTTTATTAGTTCTTTATTGCAAAAACCCAGTTGTGCAAACTTTTGTTTTTCAAAAATTTAAATTTTGTTGATGTTTGTAATTTAAATGAATTTGATTGAATTTTGGCAATAATTGAATATTGAAACTTAAGCAAGTTAATAGTATGAAAAATCAAGTTTATTGGAAACAAATAAATGGTTTGATTTGAAAGTCTTATTTGGAAAGGTTGTAACAGAACAAGTATGAAACAAGGATTTGAATTTTGGTTTGAAATTCAAATGGAAAACAAGTGAGAACAAAAATCAATGCTCATGATGGAATGATGCAAACTGAAATTTAAACAAGAAGCAAGCATTCTAAGGTTGTTTTTCATACTTGGGATGTTACAAAACGCCCCCCCTTGAAGGAATCGCGCCCCGAGATTCCTACTGAGAAGAGAAAAGGTCCGGATACTTCTTGCGAAGATCCTCTTCGGTCTCCCACGTTGCCTCTTTATCGGAATGATGAGACCACTGCACTTTTAAGAACTTGGTGCTCTTGTTGCGAGTTTTGTGCTCGGTCTCATCGAGAATTCGAATAGGGTGCTCCTCATAAGAGAGATCTTCTTGCAGTTCAATGGAATCATGATCAACTGCACGACATGGATCTTTGAAGCACTTCTTGAGCTGTGACACGTGAAACACATCGTGCACCTTGGATAGCTTTCCTGGATGTTCAAGACGATAGGCATTTTCTGCACGCCTTGAGAGAATGTTGAAGGGACCAATATATCTTGGTGCAAGCTTTCCTTTGATACCAAAACGATGAGTGCCTCTGAGGGGAGTTACACGGAGATATGCTTTGTCTCTAGCTGCATAGACCATGTCCCTGTGTTTGCTGTCATAGTAGCTTTTCTGACGAGATTGAGCAATCCTCAGATTGTCACGGATGATGCGAACTTTCTCTTCGGCCTCGTTAACAATGTCAGGGCCTAAGAGTGAACGTTCACCAGCTCCAGACCAATTGATTGGACTCCTGCATCTGCGGCCATAGAGAGCCTCAAATGGTGCCATGCCTAGGCTTGCCTGGAAGCTGTTGTTGTAGGAGAATTCAGCATATGGAAGACATTCCTCCCATTTCATGCCAAAAGAGAGACCACATGCTCTGAGCATATCCTCGAGAATCTGATTGACTCTTTCGACTTGCCCTTGAGACTGTGGATGGTAGGTTGTGCTGAACAGAAGCTTGGTGCCCAAGGCTTCTTGAAAGCTTTTCCAGAAATGAGAAGTGAAGATGCTTCCACGGTCTGAGCTTATTTCCAATGGAACACCATGAAGAGGAACAATCTTTGCTGTGTAGAGCTCTGCTAACTGGCTAGCTGAGATTGTCTCTTTGATAGGAAACAAGTGAGCTACTTTAGTGAGTCGATCAATGACAACGAAGATTGCATCGTTGCCCCTCTTGGACTTTGGAAAACCAGTGACGAAGTCCATTTCAATCATGTCCCACTTCCATTCAGGGATTTTCAGAGGTTGGAGAAGACCGGTTGTTTTCTCATGAACTGCCTTAACACGTTGACAAACGTCGCATTCAGAAACGTATTGAGCAATTTCACGTTTCATGCTAGGCCACCAATACAGTGTCTTGAGGTCCTGGTACATTTTTGTACTTCCAGGGTGTATGGAGAGAGGAGTTTCATGAGCCTCCTTGAGAACGACATCTTTGAGACTTTGAATTTGAGGAACTGCAATGCGTCCTTCGAAGAACACAGTTCCCTTGTCATCAATGGAGAAGGAATTGAATTTCTCCTTGCCTTCTTTGATGTGTTCTATCATCTTCTTGATTTCAGCATCACGAAGTTGTTCGGAACGAATCTTGTCCTCGAGAGTTGGAGTGGCTGTCAAGTTCGCAAGATAGCCTTGAGGAACAAGACCAAGATTGAGCTTCTGGAATTCTTCATGAAGAGGAGGTTGGCTTTCCATGATCATGAGATTATTGCAATACGACTTGCGACTGAGAGCATCGGCCATAACATTGGCCTTGCCTGGAGTGTAAGAAATGGTAAGATCAAAGTCTTTGATCTTTTCAATCCATCTCCTTTGTCTGAGGTTTAGATCTGGTTGAGTGAAGATGTACTTCAGACTCTTATGATCGGAAAAGATTTCAGTGCGATTACCCAACAAGTATTGTCTCCATTTCTTGAGGGCAAACACAACTGCTGCAAGTTCAAGGTCATGAGTGGGATAATTGAGCTCATGTGTGTTCAACTGACGTGAAGCATAAGCCACAACTTGATGTTCTTGCATAAGAACTGTACCTAGACCTTGGAGAGAAGCATCACAGAATATTTGGAAAGGTTTGGAAGGATCTGGGACAACCAGAACTAGTGTAGAAGTGAGTTTAGTCTTCAGTAGATTGAAACTCTCATCACATTGTGGAGACCAAACGAACTTCTTGTCCTTCTTTGTGAGGTCAGTGAGAGGTTTGGCAATTTTGGAGAAGTTTGGGACGAAGCAACGGCAATAGCTAGCCAAGCCAAGAAAACTTCTTACTTGCTTCACCGTCTTTGGAGGTTTCCAATCAACAATTTCTTTAACCTTTTCTGGATCAATGGCTATGCCCTTGGCAGAGATGACATGACCAAGGTACGCAACTTCTGAAATACAGAACTCACATTTGGAGAATTTGGCATAGAGGCGATGCTCGCGAAGCTTCATGAGAGTTAGACGAAGATGTTCTTCATGCTCTTCCTCGGATTTTGAGTAGACAAGAATGTCATCAAGATATACCACAACGAACTTGTCAAGGTATTCATGGAAGACAAAATTCATGAGTCGAGAGAAGGTCGCCGGTGCATTGGTGAGACCAAAGGACATGACGGTGTATTCGTATAGACCGTAGCGAGTGGTGAAAGCTGTCATTGGAATATCCTCTTTTCTGATCTTTATTTGATGGTAACCCATTCTCAAGTCCAACTTGGAGAATATTGAGGCTCCAGCAAGTTGATCAAAAAGATCATCGATACGAGGAATTGGATACTTGTTTTTGATGGTTTTCTCGTTAAGAGGACGATAGTCAACAACGAGTCTCTTTGTTGATCCTTCTTCGCAACCAACAGAGTTGGGCAACCCCAAGCCGAGGAAGTAGGTTGAATGTAACCTTTTTCCATGTACATATCAATTTGTTCCTTCAAAAACTTCAGCTCAGGAGTTCCTATCTTGTAGGGATGCTTAGAGATTGGAGCAGTATCTGGTTCAAGTTCGATCACGAACTCAACAGCTCTGTCCGGAGGCATTCCTGGCAACTCTTCTGGAAAGACGTCAGGGAAATCGCAAACCACCGGAACATTTTGAAGTGAAGGTAGTGGTTTTGCATCGAGGGTGCACAGCTGAAAGGAACTTGATTCATGTGGAGAATAGATTATCTGGCCAGAAGGGTGGAACAGAGTTATTGACTTTTGAGCACAGTCAATTCTTGCTTTATTGGCCTTCAGCCAATCCATACCAAGAATGACATCAATGTCAGAATTTCCCAGCAACATGAGAGAAGCAAGGAATATGTGGCCTCCAATTAGGATTTGATTGTCCTTACTTATCTTGGAAGTCAACATTTGAGATCCCGGGGAGTGAACAGTGATCTGATTGCTTAGTGGAACCACAATTAGGTTGTTTGTTGTGGCAAAGGTCTTTGACACAAAAGAATGTGATGCTCCGGTATCAAACAACACTTTAGCTGGAATAGAGTTTACGGGAAATGTACCGAGAACGACGTCAGGAGCTTCCTCAGCTTTGTCGATCTTGACATGATTCACCCTTGCCGTCCTCCCGACAGGCCTGTTGTTGGAGTTGAAGGCCTTAAGCGGGGGAGCGCGCACCATTGCCTGGTTTGTGTTAGGACGAGGTGGTGGTGGAGGTAGCTGCCTCTGCGTGCACTTGTCGGCGTAGTGCCCCGTCTGCTTGCACTTGTAGCATGTGACGACACGAGGGGGCCCTAGCCTTGGCTGCCCCATCGAAGCCCTTGGATCATGCATCTGAGCAGGGTTGGGTGGGCGGGGAGCGAAGCCTGGAGAAGTTTGGGCGTATGGAGCCCGAGTGACAGCACCATTTGGTACCCAGATGCGGCGCTTCTGCGGAGGGGTGGTCATGTTGGAGGAGGAACCACCCTCACGCGAGTGCTTGCGAGACTCCTCGAACGCCTTGCGCCCATTTTCTTAATTGAGCGCGGTGTTAACGAGATCCTCGAAGCTGTTGGCCTTGACATTGGTGAGGGCATACTTGAGTTCCGGGTTAAAGCCTCTGCGGAACCTTTCCATCTTCTTAGCTTCAGTGGACACCTCATCTCCAGCGTATCGAGCGAGGCGATTGAACTCACTCTGATACCCGATGACGTCCAACTTGCCCTGCTTGAGAGAGCAAAACTCATCACGCATTCTTTCCATGAGACCATATGGAATGTGGTGCTTCGGGAAGGCTTCCTTGAAACGATCCCACGTGACTGGCATCCCAGTTCTCATGGCCTGGAAGTTTTCCCACCAAGTAGCTGCCTGACCCTTCAGCAGATAGGAGGCATACTTGACCTTGTCTTCTTCAGCTACGTGTGCAATCTCCAGAGCCTTGGCTATCTCACGGATCCAGTCATCAGCGTCCAGAGGCTCGCGTGTGGCCACGAAAGCTCTTGGGCCCAGACTGAGAAACTCCTTGATGCTGACTCGTGGAGCTGTCTGGTTGATGTGCTGATTAGCCTGAAACTGGGCCATCTGCGTCATGACTTGGGTCATCTGAGTCAACAGCTCCGCGATTGGCGGTGGCTCAGGCGTGTTGTTCCTTGTTGGCGGCATCCTGAATGGAAATGCATTTTAGCACAACAATAAAAAAGGATAGACTTGGCAACCGAAAGAGAGATTATTCCGACGCATGAATAGATAACCAACAGGTACACCATCACATGTTCAATTACATCAGAATATCCAACACACCATAAATGGTTCGAATACCAAAGGATAACTAAACATAGCTAAGAATGGATACATCGGTACTCCCATGCTCATCACGCAGGACGGCGGCGAGGAGTACGGCGAGAGGTACGGTGAGGAGCACGCCCACGAAAATAGGTGGAACGACGATCCACGTAGATCTGACGTGGTCTGAGACCGACTCTAGGCGTGGTGAAGTACATAGCGTCGACTCCCTGTGCTCCAAAGCGTGGAATCCCAGTGTAACCAGCACCAAGGTTAAGGAGTGGACCTCTGATCGGCTCGTAACCTCCAGCATCTGGCAGACGATGCCCAACTGGCTGATCGAAACGTGCAAAGCGCTCATCTCCAACAAAGTCTATGGTGTAAGTCACCAGACGAGTCAAAGCAAGGTAAAGCTGCTCTCTGACTGAAGCCAACTCCTGAGATAGTGTGCGGGCAACTGCGTCACTGTCTCTCACAAACTGAGCGGTGGTGTGCAGCCTGGAGTTATCATGCTCGTAAACATCCAAGTTGTCGTAGAGAGTGAAGTGAGCTCCCTCCGAAGTGATGTAACCACGGGGGATGTGGCGATAGATAGAATCGTCAAATCCCCAGTAGTCAGCACGAAGGACGGTGAGGCTCACATAAGCTGCCTGCTGCACAGCCATATCCACTGTGGAACCCACTGCCTTGTAGCGGTGGACTACGCTCATGCCATCATCTGACAGAATGTAGACGATAGCCTGGTAGTAGGTCTGGTCAAACTCTCACTGCTGCTCGTAGACCTGGTACTCTGGTGCCCAACGGAACCCCAGAAAAGTGACCATGTCTCTCAGCATCTCCAGATAACCGGCAGTGCTCTCGCAACGAGTCATACGAACCACCTGCGGGTAGAACCTGAGATCCATCTACAGATGATCGGGGAAGTTTTGATTAGACGTCGGTAGAAAAACTGGAGTGGCAAGCAACAACAAGGTTCCAACGGACGAAAAGGATCTTGAGAAGAACAGTATATCGAAGCAACATTTGGGAAACACGAGACCAAACACTCCTGAGGTACTACGGAAAACCCATCCGGGCTTCTAAAGGATCAATATCTACTGCTTAAGGAATAGAGGATCTGCTTCCGGGGCTTATGTGCCTCCGTTCTCAATCGTGAGTAGGCAACATGATAAATCATGTCACAACCACCTCCATTCCTATGGTCTAGTAGATATAACCATCCTAGAGAAACCAGGATAGGTGAAATCCTAACTTGAAAGTTTAGATGAGAAGAGAAAACAACGTTGCACTTCCTTACCAGAAAAGGGAGGGTGGGTGGGGAAAGAAATAAAAGAACAGAATTCCTACTCTCACGTTTCATTTTTCCTATATAGCTACAAAATAGTTTCTAGACTCAACTGCGACCAGTAAAAGGGATCCTACAGGCAGACAGACTCTGATACCATTTGTCGCACGCGGACTTTTAGAGGATACTCACAGTCCGCTAAACAGTAGATAAATGGCTTACGGGGCCTACCTCCACCCGCATCTCAATATGAGTAGGCCAACACGTAAACGTGTGACAACCATCCTCTACTATTCATCGTCTGTGAAACCATCCAATAGAAATCCGACTACTTCCATTAACGTACTTCATAACATACACACATGGTACGTCAACGGCATTTGAACAAGTGATATCACAACAAATCTCTAAGACACAAAAAAAATAGAAATAAGTGGCAAAAGCTCTCACTAGAGCAGAGATAGCAAATACAGTCATGCAGAGGACACATGTCCCAACAAGTCATCATTACATCACAGCGGAAGCATCCAAAGTGTGTGAGTACAGACAAGATCCAAATAGGCCTAAGAGGCCGGAAACGAAAGAACGGAGCCCATCCACGAAGTCTCGGATCCTGCCCGGGTCCGCTATCTACTCGTCAGCAGCCTCGTCATACTCCACGTAGTAGCCACCATGGGGATCCTCGGAAACGTAGTCTGCAGAACACGCAGCCCCAAAGGGGTCAGTACAGACGAGTACTGGCAAGCAAGACACACAAGATACCAAAGTGTACCCGACAACACCAAGTACAGATGCTCTGGGTTCAACGGAAGATAGGTGATACAAAGGTGCGGCAGCAGGCTGCCCTAACCAACTACAGAGACACGCTACAACATCCGGCTAAAGGAAAGGGATAAGATAGCGCATCGGAACCCACTACCACTAACCTCAAACAAACCCATTCATGGATCTCGCCCCTTATCCAAAGAAGCAATCCGAGGATAACCCACACAGTTGGATTAATGAAGGTTCAAGTTATTGTGTCAATAAGCCTATTACTAGTCAACTTATTATTGACTAGGTGTAAGTTGTCTAATCCTTGTTAGCCAGCCCTATCACCAAGTCATCCATAACCGCGGACAACGTGGCTTCTCGAGAAGATTTAACCCTGCAGGGATGCACCAATTTGGCCGTACACGTAAGAATAACCCGCCAGACGGGGGATCAACCCACCAAGCGAGGTACTCAACACAACCCAACTCTTCTTCGCATCAAGCCCAAAGAACCCCGTGCAGTTGAGCGCACGGCTAATCAAGCCCCACGAAAAAAAAGGGACCCTCATAGCACTCTAAGAACGTGTCTCCCTAAATGCCGACTACAAAAGTTACCACCCTGGCGCCAAGGGTTCGCACCTGCATATGCATGCGTCAAATGGAAAACCCGAACTAAATGAGGCGATTTGGACGAGATGCGAATCGAATCAAAGTTGAGGGGGGCGCCCATACATGCTTCCCACATGCGGTTAGCGCGCTCATCATGGATCTAGAGGACAAGAACTTTTCCTAAGTTCGACACTAGCAGGCCTCAAAACCATACCCGGCCTCCTGCCGGTGCCTTATCATCAAATTAACATTACCTCAAACATTAACAGGTTGTTGTTTAAACATCGAGCCCCCAGAACATAAAAAATATGGTAACAGAAATAACGGACATTAGACTCGAGCACAAACAACCCTAAGCATGCTAATAAGACACAGGCAACAAGCAACGGGGTTATAGGTGTGGAGGTTAGGCTATATCAGGGTTACAGGATAACAGGTGATAGATCGGAACACAAGCATCGAATCTTAAGGCTAGCAGATTAGACAACGGAAAGTATCGGTATCCAGTGTGGAAAGGACACAATGGTTCATGTGAGTGAATACTTGCCTGCAAACTCAGTAGCCTGGTACTGGGCTAACTCCTCTGAAGTAGTGTCGTAAACCTCGTCTGTCTCAATGTCGTCGTCTATTCGAGAAGAAGCAAACAAACAACAAAGAGAGACGAACAATCAATAACATGGCATAATGCACAAACATGGGATGATGCATGACAATTTAATTAATGCATCAAAGATAAGCTAGTTGACATGGTAACATAATTAAATGGGCCCATATGCAATTTGGGTTGCATTTAGAAAAGCCCATGAATTAAGGTTGACTTAAATGATCTACAAATAACCATCATGTGAAAGTTGATTAGAATGATGCATGGATGATGAAAACAATAAGAAAACAACAATAGCTTCAATTTGAAATGTTGTTTACCAAGTTTTGGAATTTTATTTATTAAATTATGAAATTTGGCTTCTTAAATGAGTTACACAAACATTTATTGTTTTCACCCATTTTAATTGTTCAAAACAGATAACAAAATTCATATTTGGAAAGAACACAAAATTTTAGGTGGAAAACATGTTTCATTTGTTGAAAATGGATATAAAATGAGCAAGTTATTAATTTGACAATTTTAAATGCATTAATTAAGAAACAGTGGTTTTCAGCAATTTAATTTATTTAAAACAGAACAAAAAGTTGATATTTGGAAAGTTCATGAAAAATGGAATGGAAAACATATTTTATATGTTCAAAAAGAATTTAGTTTGACCAAGTTATTAATTTAGCAATTTTAAATGATTTAAACAAGATTTAAATTATTTAACCAATTTTAATTATCCACAACAGGAAACAAAGTTTATATTTGGAAAGTTTGTTCAATTTTGCATGGAAAACATATTTTACATGTGCCATTTGAATTAAATTTGAATTAGTTATGAATTTGACCAAATTTGAAAGAGCTGTTTGAATTTGAATTTTTGAAACCATTTGAAATGTTCAAAACAGTATACAAATGGTTTTAACATGTAGAGAATTTAATTTGGTATGGAAAACATATTTAACATGTTGAATTTGAATTCAAAATGAGGGATTTATGTGAGTTTGAAATACATGGACCATTCTGTAAATTACAGGGACTTGAAAGTAAAAGAAAAAGGCCAGAACTGGTTTTCACCTCGCAGTGGCCCAGCCTGAGCCACTGACAAGGGGCCCTGGCCAGCGTGGCGCTTGCGTGACGTGTGTGGAAGTGGAGGTGGCCCCTAGGGTCACAGGCAGGTGGGCCTCTCTCGCGCGCGCGTGGCAATCCGCAAAAAGGTGGGATTTAATCCCGCGAGGGGGTTCGAACCCGCGCCCTCGAGCGTGCGTGCGCTGCGCGTGTGCCACTGGGCTGTCGCTGCGGTTCGTGACAGAAGAGGGGCGCGCACGGTTTTGAGGCAAGCCTCGGAATTTATCTCTGACGAAACTGAACTTGGTTCAGTTCCTGAACCTGACGGAGGGCACGTTCGCCGGCGGCGACTGCAGCGCTGTTGCTGCTGTTGCCCGTGGGTGTGTGCAGGGTTGTGTACGTGCGCGCAACAGGCAGAGTAAGAGAGAGGGGAAGGAGGTGATACTCACCGGGGAAGAGGAAGGAGGAGGCTCGGTGAGGGGACAGTGGCGATGACGAGCTCGTCGACGGCGCGGTGAAGATGATCCGAGGCCTCCCAGGCCTGTTCCTGGAAACGAGGAGGAAGGTGGAGGCTCGGGGGTTCAATTCCCGCACCTAGCCTGCTCGCAGGGGCTCCATGGCGACGGTGATCGCCGGAGCTGCTCCTCTGTCGCTGCGGTGGTGGAGGTTCATAGAAAGGGCGCAGGGCAGCAAGAGAGAGAGAAGAAAGGAGGAGGAGGAGAAAACGGCGGCGCGAGGAGATGGAGGAGGGAGGAGAGCTAGGGCACGGCCCCGTGGTGGTTAAGTAGAGGGGGAGGAGGCCTAGGTGGCGCTGCAGGTGGGGAGCTCCCTCCTCCTCTATCTCCGTACGGAGGAGGACGAAAGGGACAGGTGGGCTGGGCCTCGGGGGTAGTAGGTGGCCTGGGCCGGCCTGTTGGCTGGCCTGGCTGCCTCCCCCCTCTTTTCTTTTCTGTTTTTATTTTTTTTTGCTGAAAAGAAAAGAAAGAAATAAGGAGAGAAATAGGAGGTTTTTGGGGATTAAAATTTTTGGTGATAAATTTTTATTAGTTCTTTATTGCAAAAACCCAGTTGTGCAAACTTTTGTTTTTCAAAAATTTAAATTTTGTTGCTGTTTGTAATTTAAATGAATTTGATTGAATTTTGGCAATAATTGAATATTGAAACTTAAGCAAGTTAATAGTATGAAAAATCAAGTTTATTGGAAACAAATAAATGGTTTGATTTGACAGTCTTATTTGGAAAGGCTGTAACAGAACAAGTATGAAACAAGGATTTGAATTTTGGTTTGAAATTCAAATGGAAAACAAGTGAAAACAAGTGAGAACAAAAATCAATGCTCATGATGGAATGATGCAAACTGAAATTTAAACAAGAAGCAAGCATTCTAAGGTTGTTTTTCATACTTGGGATGTTACAGGTACCTGTTCAAAAAATGGCGGCCCCACCCCTCCCGCCCACCTCCACGTACGTGATCAGATCGTAAACTGCTGCAGGCTCTACAAACCTCAGCGTCGATCGCCATCTCCACTCCTATCGCAATTCCCGATCGTGACTCCTCGGGTGGCGCACCGGAGTTTTCACCATCCTCTCCACAACTGGCCTCCTCGCCGCTCCCGATCTCTCCTACTTACATCCGCACGCGACTGCTCCTCCTCCTCGGTCGCCATCCTCTCCACAACCGGCCTCCTCGCCGCTACCGATCTCTCCACCTCCGGTGTACACGTCGACGACTGGTCCTCTTCCTCACCATCCTCTCCACAACTAGCCTCCAGTGTGATCTAGGCGTCCCCGTCACCGACACTAGGTAATGAAATTCTTCGTCAAATTTTTATTATCATTTATTCTTTACGTGTGTGATTAGTGAAATTTTTCGTGTGAATATTGTCAAAGGACTCCCAATATAATTGGATCTTGGGAGCGGTGAAAATGATCTTGATGTACTACTGGGATTAATTACATTAGATAAATAAACTGGATAATTATGGCATATAGATGATCATAGTTGTTTCAGGCATCGGGATAGTACATAAACCCTAGAGATGATCTTTTACATAGTGTGTTCTAGATTTATTTAAGATCACCGAGTGGATGCATGAGATAAAGCTAGCATAGAGATAAACACAAATATTCTTCTAAGGCACGACAAAATTACCGACCACTAGATGATATAAAACAAATTATCAGATAGATTCCCTAACCAGGCAGTGTGGCCTACCCAATTTTTTTCTTGCCAGTACATTTTGTTCCTAACATTTGTTTCAACCATTTATTTCTAGATTTTGTTCCTAGCATTTGTTTCTAAATTTTGTTCCACGCATTTTGTTCCAATCATTTGTTCCTAGATTTTTCTAGCATTCGCTCCAAACATTTATTTCTAGCATTTGTGATAAGGGGTGGCCCGATCTTCTCAAAGAGCAAAACAAATAATTTTGATAACTAGTGTTTCACTGAGATCTCTCCTGGATGATACCTGATTGCCAATGCAACAACTTTCAATCCCTGTGGATATTCTCAACTACACACTCTTGCACAAGTAATCAACCGACTACAAGTGGTCCTGTACCTTCTAATTCCAATGGAATAGAAGATAACACGCAGAATTTGCAACGGATCTTTACTTCAAGATGAAAGCTTAAACAAGCAATACAATCTGAGGTGTAAGGGAAATTGTCTAAAACTTAAACAAGCAATACAATCTGAGGCGCAAGGGCCGGCTATTTATGAGTGGTTGGGGTGCGGCCAAAGAGGTGGGACGCACCCCCTAGTCATGTTTGGGTGGTACTATATCCCCCCTTTTATTACAATACGAAACTTAAAAGAAGAGTTCTATGAAATAAGGACTCGCAGGCCAACTTCTCCTAAACTACCAGGACTCTTTCTATGGCGCATCCACAAGGTGTGGGGCGCCTCCTTGATGTTTTCCATCCATTTCTCCCTTGATTTCCAGCAGCTCCAACTGTTTTTCTAGCTTGTGGCTTCTGTTTTCCAGCTGCTCCTTCTTGTTTTCCAGCATGTACTTCTTGTTTTCCAGCTTGTTCTTATTGGTTTCCAGCTCCTCTTGATGCTCCTCTCTGTTCATGTTTGTGTTATCAACAACCCTGATCATACATAAATGCATAGACTTAGGCAGTATAAAATTCTCATGATCACAAACATCAAATTCTATTAAGAGTGTGTTCACCTGTTGTTCTAATAATTTGGTTCTTGATCTTGTCATAGGTCCAAGTCTCACTCCATTAGTGTTATCTTGAGCAGCAACAGTATCATGTGTGTTTGTTGGTGAATAGCTAGGGATGTCCTCATCATCCTCCCCCTTTTGAAAAGGCGTCGACCTCGACGCATCATGGTCATCTTTGTAATATGGTGTCGAATCAGCAACATTCAAGGAATTGCTAACACCAAACTCCTTAGCTGGAAGATCGATCATGTATGCATTATCATTGATACGACCAAGAGCTTTGTATGGACCAGCTCCTCGTGGCATCAACTTGGACTTGCGTAATTTTGGGAATCCATCCTTGCGGAAATGCACCCAAACCATATCACCAGCCCGAAATATCATCTCCTTCCTTTTCTTTTTCATCCGTTCAGCCACATGTTGTCCCTTCTTCTCTATAGCCATCTTGGTCTTCTCATGTATCTTCTTTACAAAATCAGCACGCTTCGAGGCCTCCATGTTAACTCTCTCATATATGGGAAGCGGCATCATATCTAGTAGAGTAATGGGTTTGAAACCATACACCACCTCAAACGGGCATAACTGAGTAGTGGAGTGTACATCCCTGTTATAAGCGAACTCAACATGAGGCAAACACTCCTCCCACTCCCGCAGGTTCTTCTTGATCATGGTGCGCAAAAATTGTGATAATGTGCGATTCACCACCTCCGTTTGTCCATCAGTTTGGGGGTGACATGTAGTTGAAAACAACAACTTTGTCCCCAGCTTCCCCCAAAGTGTCTTCCAAAAATAGCTCATGAACTTCACGTGTCGATCAGAAACAATAGTCTTGGGTACTCCATGTAATCTCACTATGTCCCTGAAAAACAGATTAGCAATATGCGACGCATCGTCGCTTTTGTGGCATGCAATAAAGTTTGACATCTTGGAAAATCTATCCACTACCACAAATATTGAATCGTGTCCCCTCTTGGTTCTTGGTAATCCTAGCACAAAATCCATACTAATATCCTCCCATGGTGTAGTAAGTGCAGGAAGAGGGGTATATAACCCATGAGGTTTTAATTTTGCCTTTGCTTTGTTGCAAGTGATGCAATGCTGCACCAATCTATAGGCATCTCGCCTCATATGTGCCCAATAGAAGTTATCAGCTAACATGAGTAACGTTTTCTCCCGTCCAAAGTGTCCAATCAATCCTCCACTATGAGATTCCAGCAACAACAGCAAACACAAAGAACACTCGGGAACACATAATTTGTTAGCTCTAAACAGAAAGCCATCATGAATATGATATTTATCCCATGCTTTTACACTAGTGCATTTAGCAAAAGGCATAGAAAACTCAGTATCATTTGCATATAATTCACGTAGACTCTCTAAACCAGGAACTTGCACATCTAGTTTGGTAAGAAGCATTTTCTTTCTAGATAGTGCATCACCAACCACATTGTCCAATCCTTTCTTATACTTGATAATGTATGGGAAAGACTCAATGAACTCTACCCATTTAGCATGTCTCTTATTAAGATTAGATTGGCTCTTCTGAAACTTCAATGCCTCATGATCAGAATGTATGATAAATTCTTTTGGCCACAAATAATGTTTCCAAACCTCAAGAACTCTAACAAGCGCATACAACTCTTTATCATAGACAAAATAATTCAATTTTGCACCATGCAATTTCTCATAAAAATAAGCAATAGGTTTCTTTTCTTGCATAAGTACTCCTCCAATTCCAATGCCATTGGCATCACATTCAATCTCAAATTGTTTATTGAAATTTGGAAGCATCAACAATGGTGCAGAAATCAATTTATTTTTCAGCTCATCAAATGCCATATCTTGAGCAACACCCCATTCGAAATCAACTCCTTTCTTAGTCAAATCATTCAAAGGTGCAGCAATGGTACTAAAATCTCTAACAAATCTTCTACAAAAACCAGCAAGACCATTAAAACTACGCACTTGACTCACATTCATGGGGGTAGGCCAATTTCTTATAGCTTCTATTTTCGAATCATCTACCTTAATCCCATGTTTAGAAACAACATATCCCAGAAATATGACCTTATCTTTGCAAAAAGTGCACTTCTCAAGATTACCAAATAAGTTGTTTTCTCTTAGCACATGCAAGACTTGTCTAATATGATCAATATGTTCAGTTTCATTGTGGCTATATATGAGAATATCATCAAAATAGACTACCACAAGTTTGCCAATAAAGTTTCTCAAAACATGGTTCATAAGTCTCATGAAAGTACTAGGTGCATTGGTTAAACCAAAAGGCATCACTAAGCATTCATATAAACCAAATTTTGTCTTAAAGGCTGTTTTCCACTCATCCCCCTCTTTCATCCTAATTTGATGATGACCACTACGCAAATCAATCTTAGAGAAAATAGCAGCACCACTGAATTCATCTAGCATATCTTCCAATCTTGGAATAGGATGAGGATAACGAATAGTGATGTTGTTTATTGCTCTACAATCTACGCACATGCGCCATGTACCATCTTTCTTAGGAACCAAAATCACAGGAACAACACAAGGGCTAAGACTGATGCGAATATACCCTTTATCAAGGAGCTCTTGTACTTGTTTCTGAATTTCCTTCGTCTCCTGGGGATTAGTCCTGTAAGGGGCTCGGTTTGGTAATGTGACTCCAGGTATCAAGTCAATTTGGTGTTCTATGCCACGCAATGGTGGCAACCCTACTGGTACCTCCTCTGGAAACACATCATCAAATTCCTGCAACACATTAGAAACACCAATAGAGAGAGGGATCATGTCGTTAGATACCAAAATTTCTCCCTTGTGCATGAGCACTATAGGTACTAAACTAGGATCCTCACTAAACTCTCTCAAGTCATCTTTGGTGGCTAACATGCATAATAGGCTCACTCCCACACTTTTATTTTTACCACTCAACTTGGCTTTGCTATTATCACTCACAGTATTTTTGTTTCCTCTCATCTCATCTCTCTCTCTCTCAGTTTCTAAATTCACTTCTGTTTTTGGACAAGATTCATTTACAATTTGTTGTGGTGTCATAGGCCTCAGAATGATGTTCTTCCCATGCCAATTCAACTGGTATGTATTTGCTCTTACATTGTGAATAGCATTCCTGTCAAACTGCCATGGTCTTCCCAGCAACATGTGACAAACAGACATTGGTACCACATCACACTCAATGGTGTCTGTGTATGGTCCAATTTGAAATTCAACTCTCACCATGTAGCTCACCTTCATTTCTCCTTTATCACTTAACCATTGAATGTAATAAGGATGAGGGTGTGGGATATATTTCAACTTTAGCTTTGCACATAAATCTTTGCTTGCTAAGTTTCTGCAACTTCCTCCATCAATAATAACTTTGCAAGCCATTTGAGGGCCTACAATAGCTTTAGTTTGGAACAAATTACATCTCTGATTTTCTGGACTTGGTGTAACACTCAAAGCCATAGATTTTTGTGTGCAAACAATAGTGGGATAATGCGTAGCATATGCATCAACTGGACCATCTACATCATCATTATCCTCCTCGTCTAGATCAGCATCATCACCAGTTTTATACTCATTATCCTCATTAACAAGCATGATCTTTTTATTAGGACAATCTCTCTTGAAATGCCCTTTTCCTCCACATGTGTGACAACTCATATCTCTATTTCTTGCTGTGGACATGGTAGAACTACTTGCACTTGCAGCTGGTTGGGATGTTTTCTTGCTATTAGAAGTGCTAGTCTCAGGTTTGGAGGGTGGTGCACCACGAAATTGAGACCCTTGTGGTGATGGTGATGAAAAAGAAGAATTTCTAGGAACAAAACTCCTTCTAGCACTCAGCTTAGCCTCCTCGGCCAATTGTGCTTCCGCTTCTCTAGCATGATGTAACAACTCATTCATGTCATTACATTGGAGATGCCTCACAATGCTCTTTATTTTAAATTGCAACCCTGAGAGAAAGCGTTGCATAGTGTGTTCCGGCTCCTCTCTAACTCGAGCTCTTTGGAGAATCAGCTCCATCTCCCTATAGTAAGCATCAACTGACAATGAGCCTTGCTTTAACTATTGGAGTTTATCATATAGTGTTGTAATGTAATTCTTGGGTACAAATCTGTCCCTCATTACTTGCTTCATAGTTCTCCAAGTAACAATTTCTGGCTCACCTACTTCTTCTCTCAATTGGGTGATATTATCCCACCACAAAAGAGCATAGCCATCAAACCCACAAGATGCAAGTTTTATTTTTCTATCCTCAGTATAATCATATAATCTCCATAGCTTCTCTATTTTCAGCTCCCATAACAAATATTCTTCCACATCATCATGATCAAATGTGAAAGGAGGGATAGAAAATTTAAGTTTTCCCAAACCATCATCTTCCCTATTGTTTTCTGGGCTTGAACTCTTCGAGCAAAAGCATTTCCTCCACGGCCATGGCCAGCATTGCCTCGGCCATTATCAAGATTATTCTCATCATGCAGGTGTGCACCAGCATTAGGAGCTCTTTGTTCTACTATAGTAGCTAAATTAGCAATCTGTCTTGTTAAATTTGTCACAGATTCTTGGAGCACATCAACAGATTCTTGAGTAACAGCAGCTTCTATCTTCAGATCTAGAGTGTTTAGTTCTTGCCTCAGTGCATCATCATTCTTTTCTATTTCTTTAGCTATTCTCTTGTACATGGTATCTCTTAGTGCCTCATACTCATTCCATTGCACCAAATCCTCTGGTTTCTTCTTTGCCTGCACATCAGCAGCACTAGCAGAATCCATTATGTTAGTGAAAACAAAACAAGTATAGGTGGGTGTTTGTTTCTCTCAAGTCACTCAATCCAGCAAGATAATGGTGTATCTCACTTCTCTAGAGTGAATAGAAAATTAATTCACCAACAAATAGTGGCAGCTATATGTACCAAGTGTGAGAAGAGAATATGAGGGATCTCAGTTATCACAAGACAATAATCATGATATATGGTGGGGCTTGGTTGGGATACCTAACAACACCAAAAAGCAACTCCAAATAACTGTCCAATGTGATATAAAAATTGACCAGGAAACACACACTCTTTCGGAGACAAATGTGGCGAGCAACTATATGGTAGAATTTGTTGCAAGCACTCGAAAGACACTAGCAAAATCTCAATGTAAATCAGGTACAAGATTGCTCAAAATAATAGTGCAGACAGCCGTAAAACAGCTCCAAACTTGTGGCAATGATCAGTACTTTTGAGGCCTCTTTTCTCTTTGATTTTTCTGTTTTTTCTCTTCTATTATTTCACTCTTATGGCCCAATTTGTCCAATCTGTATGGCATGATGTAAAAATCGATTGAGCAGCCTGATGAGCACAAAATATGCCAGTCTTATAGGAAAGTTCCTAGTATTTGTGATGTAGAATGGCTTTGGCTATAGTTCACAAAGATCAGCAAGGAAATCCTAAAGAACACGGGAAGAGAACGAAGAAAAACAAGCCAAATATTTACCCATGGCAGCACTTGTTCTCACGGCAGGAATTCTCCTGTTTTTGTGTCGGGCAGGAGTCCAACTCGGATCCGATTAGGAGTAATATTCCGTATGGAATTTGAAGACGTTTTTTCGTGGCAGGGTATATGAAAACCGAACCAACTTGGAACAATCTCCAATCTCGGAATAGAAATAGATCTTTCTTAGGAACAATGCCAACAAGCAAATTTTGCAAGGGCTATGGTTGTTTTCCTGAGAGCAATAGATCCAATCTCCAATGTTCTTGCAACTGCAAGATATTTTTGGTGTGACTTTTTCTGGTATAGATCTGAATAGAAATAAGATAGAACTCGAAAACGATGAACTAGAAACCTAAACCTAGAAACTCAAAGACAAAAAAAGAAAAACAAGGACACAAAATCAATAGAAAACAGTAAAATAAGAAGCAAATTGGTGTTGATCTAGTCTATGGCAAAATCTCCAATCTCTCTTTTTGTGTGGCTTTTTCTGGATAGGAAGAAAACAATTTAAAAACGAATGAAAACGAAATTGCTCAAAGAGGCAACCAGGAAATCTGATACCAAGATGATAAGGGGTGGCCCGATCTTCCCAAAGAGCAACATAAATAATTTAGATAACTAGTGTTTCACTGAGATCTCTCCTGGATGATACCTGATTGCCAATGCAACAGCTTTCAATCCCTGTGGATATTCTCAACTACACACTCCTGCACAAGTAATCAACCGACTACAAGTGGTCCTGTACCTTCTAATTTCCAATGGAATAGATGATAACACGCATAATTTGCAACGGATCTTTACTTCAAGATGAAAGCTTAAACAAGCAATACAATCTCAGGTGTAAGGGAAATTGTCTAAAACTTAATCTAACCTATTTGGGGCGCAAGGGCCGGCTATTTATGAGGGGTTGGGGTGCGGACAAAGAGGTGGGACGCACCCCCCTAGTCGTGTTTGGGTGGGACTCTATCCCCTCTTTTATTACAATCCGAAATTTAAAAGAAGAGTCCTATGAAATAAGGACTCGCAGGCCCACTTCTCCTAAACTACCAGGACTCTTTTTATGGTGCATCCACAAGGTGTGGGGCGCCTCCTTGATGTTTTCCATCCATTTCTCCATTGTTTTCCAGCAGCTCCAACTTGTTTTCCAGCTTGTGGCTTCTATGTTCCAGCTGCTCCTTCTTGTTTTCCAGCATGTACTTCTCGTTTTCCAGCTTGTTCTTGTTGTTTTCCAGCTCCTCTTGATGCTCCTCTCCATTCATGTTTGTGTTATCAACAACCCTGATCATACATAAATGCATAGACTTAGGCAGTATAAAATTCTCATGATCACAAACATCAAATTCTATTAAGAGTGTGTTCACATGTTGTTCTAATAACTTGGTTCTTGATCTTGTCATAGGTCCAAGTCTCACTCCATTAGTGTTATCTTGAGCAGCAACATTATCATGTGTGTTTGTTGGTGAAGAGCTAGGGATGTCCTCATCAATTTGTTTCTACATTTTGTTCATAACATTTGTTCCAATTATTTATTCCTATATTTTGTTTCTAGCATTTTGTTCCAAGCATTTGTTTCTAAATTTTGTTCGAAGATTTTTGTTCCAATCATTTGTTCCTAGATTTTGTTCCTAGCATTTTCTCCGAGATTTTGTTCCTAGCATCTGTTTAAAACAGTTGTTTCTAAATTTTGTTCCTCACATTTTTTCCAAACATTTGTTTCTAAATTTTGTTCCAATTATTTATTTCGTATTCCTAGCATTTATTCCAAACATTTGTTCCTACCAGTTCTTTCTATATTTTGTTCCTAACATTTTTTCCAAGTATTTGTTGCTACATTTTGTTCCTATAGCATTTGTTCCTAGCATTTTTTTTCTACATTTTGTTACAAGAACTTTGTTCCACAAATTCGTTCCTAACATTTGTTTCAACCATTTGTTCCTAGATTTGGTAAATTATTATAGACCTGAGAAGGCACATTTGGTAAATTATTTCTAGACCCGAGAGAACATTTGGTGGATTATTATAGACCCGAGAAGGCACATTTGGTAAATTATTTCTAGACCCGAGAGAACATTTGGTGGATTATTATAGACCCGAGAAGGCATATTTGGTGAATTATTTTTTAGTCCCGAGAGAACATTTGGTGGATTATTATAGACCCGAGGGCACATTTGTTGGATTATTTTTATACGGAAGGATGATACATTTGGTGGATTATTATATGCCCGAGGGCACATTTGGTGGATTATTTTTATACCGAAGGATGATATATTTGGTGGATTGTTATATGCCCGAGGGCACATTTGGTGGATTATTATGGTAAAAAAGGAATTTAATATCCTAGAATTCCTTTTCATAGGGGTACCTAATCGAACGATGATGATAGCATGAAGTTCTTAATTAGGGCTGAGGCACTTGTGATTTTATTAGACATCATAACACACTTTTTGAAATCCATTGTATGGTCCACTAAGTACATACTACTATTAGCAAAATACTCGGAAAATATGTACTATCATTTGCAAATATTTTATGAATAAAGGTGGACACAAGTGAGAAATCTGATATATAGTGGCATTTAACTTAATTTGGGGTTTAGTGTAACCTCCGGGAGGTAGCTAGCACTTACGCAAGTTATCTGATAGTTGGCAAAAATACGTTGTGCCAGGTTTTAAATATGAACTAATTGTGTTACTGCCATTGTGCTACAGTTATGGAGGACTCTATGGCATCAAAGACCGAGGAAAGCGCATTTGAAGATGATTATATCCGTTCGGATGATGTATATTCTCAATCAAATAAGGATGTACCTTTCGATGACGACCAGCTTGGAACCGAGTACGCCAATTCCGACGATGATGATACCATGAATCAGAACGGATGGACAACGATGATACCATGAGCTTCAACGGATCCTCCGATGATGATTCCGTGTGTCACGTTTGTTAACTATTTTTTATGTAGCCAAAGTCATAACAGCTTACATTTTATTCTTTATATTCTGCAGATGGACGTCGATGGCCTCAATGAGGAAAATAATTATAATGTATCATACTCAGAAAACAAGAGTGAAGTATGTTCATTATTCTACGTTCAGAAGCATTGTATGCATGTTCTGAATTTACAACTTACATGTCGTTGATTTTATTTGCTTAGGTGACAGAATCAGCTAACAATGAGCATTGTCATAATGGAGAATCGGACGATGAAATTGGTTATGATATAGATGAAGACAAGGAAGACGTACTTCAAAGATACCAGCAGATGATGGCCCAGCCGTTTTGCTCTTAAACACATGCTTACGATAACTACAACGAGCATGCAAAAGAACGAGGTTTCAGCATAAGAATGTCCAAATCCAAGAAGAGAAAATGTGCTATGCCAGAAGTACGGAAAAGGAAGTTCGTGTGCTCGAGGGAAGGGAAAAGGAATAGCAAGTTCCTGACCATGGATGGCCGCACACGTAGGTTAAGGCCGAGACCCGCTGCAGCTGTGGTGCCTATCTAACTGTGAAGAAAGAATAAAACGGTACAGACTGGTATGTTGAGAGCTTTGAAGACAAGCACAATCATGTACTAGCCAGACCAGATGAAGTGCCATTTCTATGGTCACACAGAAAAATACCGCCTTACGCAAGAGCAACAATCATGGCAGCTATAGCAGCAGGGGTGAGGAAGACTAAATAATGGATAACTGTGTCAGCAGCAGAGGTGGGTATCAAAATGTGGGCTGGGTCTGTAAGGATCTGTACAATATGAGATCCAGACTGACGAGGTTGGAGATCAAGAAGGGTGATGCGAACATAGCCATTAGCATTATGGAGAGCAGAAAGAAAAAGAACCCAAATTTCTCTTTCGAGTACACGCAAGATAAAGAAGGAAACCTGCAACACATGTTCTGGTGTGACTCTCAGTCCCGCCAGGACTATCAAGACTTTGGTGACATGGTGGTTTTTGACAGCACCTACAAGATAAATCATTATGATATGCCATTTATTCCCTTTGTGGGTGTGAACGGTCACCGTAAGACCACGATTTTTGGGTGTGCCATCGTTTCAAGGGAGACAGAGGAAACCTATGCTTGCGTGCTTCAAGCCTTCCTAAGGGCAATAAGTCAGAAGAAGCCAAAGTCTTTAATAACTGATGGCGACGCTACCATGATCGCTGCAATTAGGCATGTGCTCAAAGGTGTGAGGCATAATTAATGCTCGTGGCACATAGAAAACAATATGACACAACATCTCAGTGAGAAGTCCTTATTGGAGTTCCGGCCACTTATATACCACGTGAGCAGACCTAACGAATAGGAGGACAACTGGCACACGTTTGTTTCAAAATGGCGGACCAAAAATACCACAGAATGGTTAGAGAGGATGTATAAGAAGAAGGAACTGTGGGCCGCCTCCTTGTTAACCGATGGATTTTTCCAAGTCATGAGAAACAGTTAGAGGAGTGAAAGTATAAACGCACGACTTCACCTTCACCTTGACTACGGTTTGAGCCTAGTTCAGCTGATTCGGCACTATGAGAATTCCATTGTTAAAATGCGTCAAAGAGAGGCGAATGATGACTGCATTGCTTGACAGTCTACACCAGTGGCAATTACGTGATGTAGCCCACCATATTCCACCAAGCACAACATCGATATGGAACAAGGTGAACTCACTCCTATCTCTGTACGTTTCCAGTGACTTGGTGAACGGTGCTCTACCTCATGAAATACCCCTCTACATGCATAGGTGGGATCACCACATGGAGACCCAAGATGGTGCCCAAGATGCTACACATCCAAGAAGGTGCACATGAAGCTAGGAAGAACGTGGGCAAAGACGGCATCAAGATCGGAGTTCCGAGGAGGAAGAACGGAGGGAAAAGGGGTCTCCCGGCCTCCCCCCCCCCCCCGGCCAGGCCGGCCTACCTCACCCCCACACCGGCCTCGGGCTGGCCTCCCAAGCCGGCCCCCTGCCCGAGCGGCCCGGCCTCCAGGCCGGCCTCCTCCTCCCCCACCCCGGCCCCAGGCCGGCCACCCCTCCAGGACGGCCTCCTCCCCCACCCCGGCTTCCAGGCCGGCGTGGCCCCAAAATGTACGGGAATTGCCCGTTTTTGCACCGTTTCGACCCCGAGCTATATAAGGGAGCCCGGTGGCTAGATCTAGGGTTTAGGGATGATTTGAGAACTTCGGGCTTTGCCCTTGTATCCCTCTTGTGAGGTGACTCCTCTTTCGAGGCTACTCCTACGATGTGTATCTAGGACCGTATCAAGATCTCTGCAAGGACCTACTCTTTCACCTTGTGATTCTAGTAGTGCTTGCCAACCTTCCCCTTGCGGCTTCTGTTGGATCGGTGGACCGACCGGTGAGAGGAATCGGTTTCAATTAGCGTGTTGTTGACTTGGGTTTGCGATCCCTCGTAGGCTTCACGAGTTATCTTCCCCCTTTTGTTTTTCCGCGCGTTTGCCCTCGATTTCCCCTCGATTCCCCCTCTCGTGTTCTTCGCGTTCTTCGTGCGTTCTTCGTTCGTTCTTGTCGATTCGTGAAGATCGGGACAACATAGAGGTCAAAATCTATATCATATGGTATCCAGAGCTAGATTGACACGAATCCGACACCCCACCCCTCCCCTACCACCAATTTTTCTTCTATCCACCATAAATTCGAAAATTTGACCAAAAATAGCCAAAAGGGATTTCGACCGATCTCTTGATTCGTTGAGTTTTTCGTGGTTTTGTTTCATAGATTTGTTGCCAAAGACCATTCCCCACCTTTCAATTCAGCCATTTTTCTCGAATTTGTCCAAAAATTTTCTTGATTTGGGAGAAATTTCGAATTTGAGCAAAAATTTCAGAAAAATCCTGCTCTTCGATTCTTGGAAAGATTTTGTATCTTGTTTTTCTTTGTCGTCGTTGCTCCGATTTGAGTGAGGCAAGTTCCTACGCGTCGCCATCGACATCGCCTACGCATCTACATCATCGGATCCACACGACATCGACATCTACCGGCCGCAAGTCCGAGATCATCCACCGCATAGGTATAACTTGCTTCCGCTTGAACTAACCCATTCCTTTGTGTACCTTACCTACTTGGACTAGTTATTTTACACGACTTGGCATTGCATTTGTGGCACCGAGAGTGCGAGTTTTGCGCTTGTGAGAGACTAGCTACGAGTAGGCATTGGCATTTGGGAATCATCTCCGCATCATCATCCATCAAAAAAAAAGAGTGAGAAAGAAGCAAAAAGAGCCAAAAGAAGCAACGATCGATGCCAATTGCTATCATTTGTAGGAACGCCTAGCTTCGAGTTGCGAGAGAGAAGAGAGTGACCGGTTGCCACATTGTGAATCTTGTTTCCTCTTGTTAATTGCGTTTTGAGCTAGCGTCCTCCTTGCGTTGGTGTGGCATTGAGCTTAGTCTTCGATAGGTACATTTCGTCTCCGCTCGTCCATTGGCCGCACTAACCCCATTTATCACTTGTGTGTGTGTTTGTCGTTTCCACCATATCATTTTCCTCCACTAGGGTTGGTTTTCGTGCTAACTTTTCTTTGATTCTTCTCCACGTTTGACAACAAACTTTTCTTTGGATTTGTCGTTTTCCTCGCTACATCCAGGGGGACCATTTCATGATCTTCATCACCTTTGGACCACCCCACTACGATCCTACCGTCACATGAACTTCGACAAGCGGCTAAACTTCAACGACATCTTCGTCGTCAACATTCCTTCTCCCGCTCACATATGGATGGAACGAGAGTCGAGGACGACTCTTTTTCAAGGGGGGGAGATGATGTAGCCCACCGTATTCCACCAAGCACAACATCGATACGCAACAAGGTGAACTCACTCCTATCTCCGTACGTTTCCGGTGACTTGGTGAACGGTGCTCTACCTCATGAAATACCCCTCTACATGCATAGGTGGGATCACCACATGGAGACCCAAGATGGTGCCCAAGATGCTCAAGAACACATCCAAGAAGGTGCACACGAAGCTAGGAAGAACGTGGGCGAAGACGGCGTCAAGATCGGAGTTCCGAGGAGGAAGAACGGAGGGAAAAGGGGGTCTCCCGGCCTCCCCCCCGGCCAGGCCGGCCTCCCCCCTTCCCAGGCCGGCCTCCCTCACCCACACCCCGGCCTCGGGCTGGCCTCCCAGGCCGGCCCCCTTCCCGAGCGGCCCGGCCTCCAGGCCGGCCTCCTCCTCCCCCACCCCAGCCCCAGGCCGGCCACCCCTCTAGGCCTACCTTTGCGCCCCACCCTGGCCCCAGGCCGGGCTCCAGGCCGGCTCCTAGGCCGGCGTGGCCCCAAAATGCACGGGAATTTCCCGTTTTTGCACCGGTTCGACCTCCGTTTCGACCCCGAGCTATATAAGGGACCCCGGTGGCTAGATCTAGGGTTTAGGGATGATTTGAGAACTTCGGGCTTTGCCCTTGTATCCCTCTTGTGAGGTGACTCCTCTTTCGAGGCTACTCCTATGATGTGTATCTAGGACCGTATCAAGATCTCTCCAAGGAGCTACTCTTTCACCTTGTGATTCTAGTAGCGGTTGCCAACCTTCCCCTTGTGGCTTCTGTTGGATCGGTGGACCGACCGGTGAGAGGAATCGGTTTCAATTAGCGTGTTGTTGACTTGGGTTTGTGATCCCTCGTAGGCTTCACGAGTTATCTTCCCCCTTTTGTATTTCCGCGTGTTTGCCCTCGATTTCCCCTCGATTCCCCCTGTCGTGTTCTTCGCGTTCTTCGTAAGTTCTTCGTTCGTTCTTGTCGATTCGTGAAGATCGGGCCAACTTAGAGGTCAACATCTATATCATTACAGATGCAAGGGAGATCGAGGAGTATGCTGCCGAAGTCTTTACTGCGTCAAACTTCTACTTTCTATAAGAAGATTTGAAAAGAATATGTGACCTCGAGGTCATTGAGAATGTTGTGGGAGAGGTGACTCAACAGTTTATGGTTACATCGTAATTTTGTTTACGTCGTGGACTACTCTCCTACAGACACCAAAGAAACTATAAAATGCAGTTGTCGAATGATGCATCGTGTGGGCCTTCCTTGCAAGCATATCTCTCTATACTGAAGTATATGAAAATATCAAAACTGTCAAAATGTCTAATTCTTATATGCTTATCGAAAATTGCAAGATATGGCTTTCCTCCGAGGCGCACAAGCGATATCTTTGAATTTGGTTCGTCAGGGTCATCTGAGTGAGGAAGACAATTCCAGCTTAAATTTTTAGGGGACGAGGCATTCTATGCTACATCCCAGGACCCAGACTTGTTCAATGAGTTAAAGGAAAGTCTACAAGCCATTATATTGAAAAAATATGATAAACAGAGTGGAACGTATCCTCACAGAAACCTTGACAAGAAATATGCACCAGGGTTTAAAAGACGGGATTTAGGGGTTGGTAATCCTCTTGAAGTGTCCACCAAAGGTGCTTGTAGGCACACGAAAAAGGAGATAATCAGGAGAACCACCCGTTGATAGAAAATGGTAGACCACTCATGTTCAACGAGGTGCGTAGTCGTAAGTGTGGCAAATGCAACAACAAGGACATAACCGACGGAAATGCACAAAAGATCCAGAGTAAGTTTATTTTGTCTCTTCATTCTAGCTTCGTTGATTGGTTTCATATTAGATAATATGTCATCAGTTTTCTATGTCTACTTATGTACTCCCTCCGTCCTCGAATAAGTGTACATTTTCCTTTTATGGAAGTCAAATATTTGAAAGCTTGACCAACTCTATAGAAATATGTAACAAAATTTATGACATTAAATTGGCATCGTTAGATTTGTTTTGAAATGTAATTTTATAATACATGGATTTCATATCATATATGTTGATTTCATACCAATTCTAGAGGTGCACTTATTTAAGGACGGAGGGAGTAGGAAGGAAGTACACGGAAAAATCTAGAGGTGCTCTTTCATTCGAAGATGGCAGTCAGCAATATATCGATGATAAATTACAAAGTGATGTTTTTCTGATCACTTTAGTTATGTGTATTCGTTACATATCATGCCCCGGGTTTGAATTTTTTATTTCAGACTCCCTTCGTATCGAAATTATATTTTTTTAGCGTTTCTAGACAAAACGTATCTACACATGTTTTAGTGCATAGATTCACATGAATCTACACACTAAGGCCTAGTTTGGCACCTCGGATTTTTTGAAACTAGAGTATTGTAAAACCATGGTATTTCATTGCCAGGCAAAGCAATACTTCAGTTTTAGTAAATACTTCAGGCCTAGTTTGGCAACACAGTTTTTCTAAAACCGAAGTATTCAAATAATAAAGTATTACATGCCTGGCAACCAAATACTTCAGTTTTGGAAAAAGAGGTCAGGCCCTATTTTTTACATACTTCAAAATAGTACAGTTTTTTTGCAATACTGAAGTATATAAAAACGCATTATTCATTGGTGCCAAACAGCTTAAAGTATTTAATACTTTAGTATTTTCTGAAACTGAAGTATTCTCAAAATACTTCAAAAAAACTGAACTCCCAAACGGACCCTCAGTTTAGAAAAAAGTGCGTCTGACCTCTTTCTCAAATACTTCAAAAAAAATACAGTTTTAGAGAATACTTCAGTTTTAAAAGCACATTGTTTACTTGATCCAAACGCCTTAAAGTATTTAATAATTCGGTATTTTCAGAAAGTGAAATATTCTCTCTATACTTCAAAATTATTTTGATACCAAACGGAACCTAAAACATGTCTAAATACATATTTTAAAAAAACGCTAAAACCTATTAATGGAACCCATAAAGCATCAATAAAAAATGTTATAAAAAAGGAAAAAAACCCGGATGATGGTGCGGCCCTTTCCATCCTCACTCTTTTTTTAGGTCTGCTTCACAAATTTTCTAATTTTTTTTGTTTAAATTTATTTATGTTCAATTTTTTTGTTCATAACTTATTTTTACGAAAAAAAGGAGGGAGAGGCTAAATGGGCCTGCCCATTTGCTCCGCCTCGCAGGCGGAGGCAGAGAACTGTCGCCGCGGGGTGGCAAATAAGAGCCCCCCAAATCCTATATACAAACGCAGGCCGTGCGACAAGGCAGCGCCCCATGCACCGCGGGATGCTGGGCTGGCCTATCTCCGCCCTTTCCATTTCGGAAACTATTTTTCATTGTTTAATTTTTATTTAAGTTCTTCATTATGTTTTCGATTTCATTTTTTTATCCACATCTATTTTGCCGAGAATTTGAGCCTAATATCCATGTATGTTGAAATTTTGGACATACATTTAAAAATGTCAGAAAAGATTGGATATGCAGTTTCATAATATAAAATGATAAAAACAGAAAATTTCATTAAGCGAGGTCTATATCATAAAATACAAAGGGATATCAAAAGATAAATTAAACTAAGATCACAAATCTTTATTTCAAAGGCACTGTGATACTGCCTACTCAGAAGAATCCGTCTCCTGGTCTAAGTCCCGATGGGGTAATCACAAACTCCTCACGCGGACCATCGATAAGTCTAGCAAGAAATCAAGCCAAAGGGCATCGGCGTCCCATCAGTCCGTCTCTGACCCAGCACCCAAAGAACTGATAGTATAGCTCGTTGAAGAGGTTGACCCGATGAAGAGTCTCGGCAGATTGAAACGTAGAAGAGGTGCGAACCAGGCCATAGCCACCATCATGAAGTGCCCCCTGCTGAACCCCCATGGAGCCCACGAGAGATCGTCACCTCCAACCCTGGGATTAATAAGCGAAGCAGCATAGCAGCAGTGGTCGATGCTGAGCGCCCATATAGAAGATGTCGCGAGAGGGCGCATGTGGTTCGAGCAACGCGGGAACGCACGACGACCGCCACCACCCGACGACCGGCCCCCAAATGGAGCGCCTCTTCCCAATGGTCTGCCGTTTAGACGGCCACCTATTCCCAATGGTCCGTCGTTTGGACGACTGCCACCACTTCTTGCTTCGGCAGCAAGCTGAGTCAGATCACGTATCGGAGGCAACCCAGCCCACCGGAGCTTGCGATTGAATCCCGAAAAAGGAAACATGTCCATCGATGTGCAAGCGGAGGATAAAGATGGTGCGGTGGTTTTCCGAGATGTGGATTAAGTGGTATAGCCAGATCGGCTAGATGTGAATTTATAGGGGAATAATTATGGCGTACCATGGATCGTGGCCTTAATCTAGGTAACTGCAGGGATATTAGGGGTGGGCCTTAACGAAATGACACGAGCTTAGGTGCGGAAATACGCGGGGAGATCAGTCATAATCTCCATTTTTATTTCTGAAAAAGGGAAACCAATATTTCCCACCCAAGCCATTTTGTGGTGGGGGCGCACTAAAACAGTTGCTGCCAACTGGGCCATTTTGTGGTGTGGCCGCACTAAAACGTGGGCTGCCCAGTGGGCCGTTGTTGCCACTGGCACGATCTTGCGAAACGGGACTAGTTCAAATTTGACTAACTTTCATAAAATGTAAATAAACACACTTAAATATGGGAAATTAGCTAGGAATGGTGTCGAGACATTGTAGTAAGGATCATAGACGGGGGTGCCATGAGTCTACAGGTAGAGACGTGGGTGGACGTTGTAGTACGACAATCGAGAACACCAAGTTTACCCAGGTTCGGTACAGCGCAACTAGGCGACGTTCCTACTCCTGCAATCTCACTAAATCAGTGCTAAAGCCTGAAGTATACAAAGTACAATGTGAGTAGAGTTTCGCTAACTCGGCGAGGATCAACTTCTCGGCGAGTTTACTTCTAGCTTATTGTCTATATCTTTCGTCTCTCCCGCCCGACTTTATATAGATAGACGGGTTAGGGCTTACAGAAAGGAAACCTAGAAGACTACAGAAAATATCTAACTTGGAAAGTAAGGAATCCTCCTTCTCCTCCAAGTCGCACCACTTTGGGCCGTGGTCCAGGTTCTTCTAGAATCCGGCTTCCTCCGCATCAGCTTACTGGGCCGCCCAATGGACTGTGATCCATTACCAACAGGCCAACCTGGTAATCCGGCTCTTTAGACCAATGTCGTATATACCCCTAATCGGTATATATCCGACACTATCCCCCAAGAAGGATTGAGACTTCATTCCACCATCTTTCATCAATTTGTTCCGAAATTTTTTGGCACCTGGTCTTGATTCTTCTTTTCCCAAAAAACACATAACCCGGATTTACCATAATCCGGCATTTCTTCCACAATCCTTTACGGGGAAGGAACTTCGTGACGTCAGTGATGAAATCGTGCTGACATCACGGACGTTTGGGTTCAGTCAAAACCCTGCAACGTATCTCCTGACAGATTCTCATGGGAAACGAGGAGATAACAGTTATCACTCTGTCCCTTTATTTCCCGGAAATCTCGGGCGTGACACGCGTCGACGATCCAACGGCTAAAATAGCCGTTGCAACAAATCTCAGCGCGCCTCCGGCTACATATTGCCGCCTCGGGACCTCCGGTTACTCTTCTGCATCATCTTCCTCCTCGAGCCCCCAGCCATAGCGAGCGACCAGAGCCAGAACGACAGCCCGAGCGAGTGAACGCAGAGAACAACGATTCCCTATCCTTCCCGGGAGAAAAACCATCGGAGGTTCATCTTCACGGCCGCGCCACCACCAAATAGACGCCGGAGACTCTCCTCGCTCCTTAGACGTGGAGAACGCCACCATGGACATAGACTCCATCATCAACAACGTCGACCCACAACTCGACTCGCTGGTACACGCGGCGGCGACCACGCCGGAGGAAACCTCCAAAATCTCAGCCCGCAGGGATCTTCCTCCCGTGGCCGGAACTGTGGAGCCGTCCGCCTCTTATGTTTCTCCTCCGCCCCTCTTCTCCGCGCCCGCGGAGGAAAACGTCACTCCTGGCGGCGAGGAGGCCTCCACTTCCGCCACCGCTGGTGTGGAGGAAGAGAACGAAGAAAATGCCGGGAACTGGAGACACTGCAATGTGGTTCCCTCCCTCCTTCCGGCAATGGAGAAGTTGGGGTTCATCCTGAAGGGCAAATGGCGGTATGACGCGGACGAGACGGACACATCGCCAAAAGCCGGCGAACGAGTCCTCTTCGCGGCGCACATCAACAGAGGTATCGGACTTCCGCCATCCTCCTCTTCCTTCGGGTCTTAGACCACTACAAAATTTAGCCACATAATCTCCCACCAAACACTATTCTTTACATTGCCGGGTTTCATGCCTTGTTCGAGGGGTACTTAGGAATAGAGCCTAGGCTAGATTTTTGGCAGTACTGCTTTGGGGTTAAGCGGAACCCTTATGAGGGTGCCCTCCGAACTTGCGGGACCATCTCCTTTACCTTACGTAAGTTTAGGGAAGATTGGTTCCCGAAAATCAAAACTTTAGAATCCATCAAATTTGGGACGGGTCCCTTCTTCTATCATGAGGATGTCCCGTTTT
Source organism: Alopecurus myosuroides (assembly GCA_028641055.1). NCBI lineage: Eukaryota > Viridiplantae > Streptophyta > Magnoliopsida > Poales > Poaceae > Alopecurus > Alopecurus myosuroides. The sequence continues at coordinate 118,737,176 of CM054063.1, read as the reverse complement.
TGGAAAGGAAACGGGAATCCCACCTTTCGTCAATTCCGCGGCCACTCCCCAAGATAATTGGGCAGTGGACGCGGTTCAGAATCCGCCGACTGATCTGATGAGGATCAAGCGGTGTAACGCCAAGCTTGTTTCCGCCTCCCCTCCTCTTACCGGCATGGACACTGTTCTATGCTGGCTCGAAAGGCGGATTCAGCCCCTGGCTCACCGCGGGCCCCGACTCATGTGCGAGTACACTGGTCCAGAAGACGCGATGAGGGCGACAAACAAGTCTTTGTCTAAGAAAGACTTGAAGAAACGCGTCAATCAGCTGGTATCGACTCGTGATCAGTACGAGGAGTGTCGGCCAATGTACACCGAGGAAACCCAAGATCCAAAGGTATGGTCTTATCATTTTGGGCATTGTTCTAAGTTTCCTTTTCTCGGATGTTTTTCTTACCCGGACTTTGTATTTTTAACAGATTCTAACTCACCCTGAGTCTGAGCTCGCCACCGATGCCGAGTTGGATGCCCTGCGTGCCAACTTTGCAGGCGGACGGAAGCGGAAGAAGCCCTCCGCCACTCAGGAGGTGATCCACCTTGACGGCGTTGCTGTCACAACTTCTAGGTAAAGAAATACCGGGTTCTTTCTTTTTCGATGTTTTTATTTGCATGAATTTTGTTTCTCGTAATTTCTCTTTCCAACCTGGCCCCTACATCTTTGAAGACAAATGGCTGGAAGAAGCATAAGGTTATTGCTAAGAGAGGAGCGCAGCCGTCTCCCGCAGCTGCGCCGGATACTTCGACTGCTATGGGGGAGGAACAGTCGGCTTCAAGGGAGGGAGGATGCCCCTTGCAATCCAGCCAGCCCGTTCCGCCCGAGTCGGACGCGAGGGAAAGGGCGGAGCCGAAAGTGAGAGGCCCTTCGCACGTTACGGAGGAGGAGCCTATCCCGACTTTTGACAAGGACTTCAAGGTAAAGTAAGAGCCTTTTCACAAACACGGATATATCCATCCGAGGGCGACAAAGTACTTCGCTACAGCTCCTTTAATCCGTCCCTGGCCGCAAGGCAGGCTTATAGTTAGGAATAATTACGTGTTCTCTCCTCGGCAGGTCATACAAGACGACCTTTGCCATGTCGGAATTCTCTTTGCCGAATACGCAAAGGAATTTAACAAAAATCTGGCAGGTCTTACAAGAATGAGCCAGGTAAATATCTCTAGCCCCCAAGCATTTGGCCAATTGTATTCTTGCTTGTTTTTTACTTAATCGTTATTTCTCTTGTCCATGTTGCAGCAAACTGCCAAGACAATTAACATGGAAGTTTTCAGTAAACTTATCATCAAGAACAAGGAGGTGAAAACTCTCCTTGGAATTCTTGAAGAGAAAGACTCAGAATTAGCATCTGTTCAGCGTGAGCTGAAGGAATCAGCAGGTAAGTTTTTCATTCTGTCACATTGATGTTTTTGTGAGAAATTTTCTAAGTCATTTTCCGAGTTTTTTGAACTCTTCTTTCTCCTTTCTTTTCAGTTTCTTTGGCGAAAACCAAGCAAATTGCTGAAGATGCCGGCAATGCCAAGAACCTCTGAAAGGAAAACTCAGAGCTTTACAAAATCAATGTAAAGATCCAGAAGGAACTGGAGGCCAACCAGCCGGTTGTCGGGATCACCGAGTCCAAGACGTCTGCCCAGGCCGAGAAGGACAAGACCACCATCCTCGACCTGGAGAACGCGCTAAATCAACGCCTTGAAGAAGGCATTGAAATGGACAAGATTCTCGGTAAGATTTTAGTCTTTTACCGGATTTTTTGTCCTTATACTTTTTACAGTATGTTTCCTTTTTTCTCCTCTGTTTTTTCTAACTTTTGTTTGTTGCTTCAAACAGAGGAGAACCTCTTGCTTACCCAGATTGATAGAATATGGCCTTTCGGGAGGATCTTCGCCGCACTGAAGACTACGGGGATGTTACTTGTTAACAATTACATTCCCCGACAAAGCAGGAGAACTCTCGGAAGTTAGAAAGCTTCCAGAAGCAATCGAGAAGGTGGCGAACCAGAAGGAGTCCTGGTTTCACTCTGCTGCTCACGGTGGTGCGCGCATGGCCCTTGGGCTAATGCGTATGCACTACACTACCGCCAAGTCTTGGCGCGTGGCAACCGGTATCCCCCAAGGATACACAGAAGCGCAAAGAGCCAGCATCTTCGACTCCGTCAAAGGCCACGCTACAAACATAGTGCAGATGGTGTCCATCTCCACCTTCAACCCAAAAGAGGACGACTCGGATTCTGAAGAAGCCGCCTGATTCCTGGGTAGTTAGCAGGAAAAATAGAAGCATTATTGTTATCTCAAATGTAATATCATTTTAATGTTATCTATCATTTTGATAAAGAAGTATCCCTCTTTTGCAGTAAAACTTATGTCTTTGCAAATTTTTCCGGGTTTTAATTCCTTTGCCTTCTAAGTTCTCCTTAGCTCAATAGTACTTAATCTTCATGCCAACTGACTAGGTTTAACCTATCAGTCAAAACTCGGAAACATGGAATGTACTAAGACATTTTTACTTACTAATTTCAGTGACCCAACACATAAACAATCATTTAATACTTAGGAAAAAGTAAGGAATTTCGAAAATGTATGAAACTCAGGCACGCAGGCACAATCTGGGTTTCTTTAAGCCTCCTTAGCCTGCAAAGCATTCAAATTTATAACTCCGAGAACACAAGCACAATTCGGGTTAACATTGAGCATTTTGAAAGATCATTGGGAAATAGATAAGGTGGATTTATGCTTTGTATGAAAATCAACAGATAAAACAGTAATGCATGAATTTCGACAACTTTATTTCATGATCTCAAAGATGTTTACATAGAATTTGAACTAAGTGTAGAAGGGACGTAACTGCTGGATCCTCCAGGGTCTCTTTGTCTCTCCTAGTTTGACATCTATCTTTCTCTTTCTTTTGCGATTCGGTCTTTTAGGATCATCTTCCGTATCCTGAATATCTACAAGATAGTATGATCCGTTTTTCATAGCCTTGCTAATGACGAACGGTCCCTCCCAAACTGGGGCTAATTTGTGCTTCCTTTCCTGCACCAATCTTAGCACTAGGTCACCTTCTTTGAAAGAACGGTGTTTGATTTTCCGACTATGATATCATCACAATCCTTGCTGATAAATGGCGGATCCTTGTAGCACAAGCTCTCGTTCTTCTTCTAAGATATCGACGACATCCTGACGTGCATTTTAGGCATCCGAGTCTTCGTATGCTAGCACTCTTGGGCTATCATGGAGCATGTCCGTTTGAAGCACTGCTTCTGCGCCATAAACCAGGAAAAATGGTGTTTGGCATGTTGATCTATTTGGCGTCGTTCGATACTCCAAAGCACATAAGGTAATTCTTATACCCATGCTCCAGCTGCTCTATGGAGAGGAGATTCGAGTCTTGGGCGTATTACCTGCAGGATAGAACTATTCATTCGTTCAACATGTCCATTGGATTGTGGGTGTGCCAAAGATGCTAGATCTACGTGAATTCCCGTTTGTCGGCAATATTTTGCCAACTCTCCAATAGAGAAATTTGTCTCGTTATCCATGATTATGTTGTGTGGAACGTCGTATCTCATGACTATGTCAATGATGAAATTCCTGGCAGTCACACCGTCAAGTTTTTTGATGGGTTTCGCCTCCACCCATTTGATATACTTATCTACTGGAACGAGTAGATATGTAAGTATGCCTCTTGAAGTTTTGAATGGTACCATCTGGTATGTCTCCAACGTATCTATAATTTCTGATACTCCATGATAATATTATGCCAATTCCTACATGTTTTCTCCCTTCTTTATAGCATTTTTACACGTTTTCCGGGACTAACCTATTAACAAGATCCCAAGTGCCAGTTCCCTGTTTTCTGCTGTTTTTTATTTCAGAAAAGTTGTTTTAGAAATATTCTCAGAATTGGACCCCACAAAGCCCGAAGTGCCTATTTTCTCCGGAAGCATCCAGAAGACCGAAGAGGAGTCGAAGAAGGGCACCAGGGAGGCCACACGATGGGGTGGCGCACCCCCCTTTGCCGCGCCAGCTGGTGGTGTAGGGCCCCCAGGGCTCCACCGCCTTTTCCCTTTCGCCTATATATTCCCATCCGATGGGAAACCCTAGGCACCTGATCAAATATCCCCGAAAAGTTCCACGGCCGCCATCGTCGTCAACCCTAGATCAGGGGGGTTCTGAAGCTGTGTCCCGGCACCCTGCCGGAGAGGAGATCATCACCGGAGGCCTCTTCATCACCATGCCTGCCTCCGGAGTGATGCGTGAGTAGTTCATCCTTGGACTACGGGTCCATAGCAGTAGCTAGATGGTTGTCCTTTCCTCCTATGCCTCCATGTTTAGATCTCGTGAGCTGCTAACATGATCGAGATTGTTCTTTTGTAATTCTATATGTTGCGTTTGCTGGGATCCGATGAATATTGAACTTATGCCAAGTTGATTATAGTCTTTATTTCGTATGTTATTTGTGATCTTGCATCGTTTCCGTTTCTAGTGGTTTATCTGGCCAAGTAGTTGCTAGTGACTCCCAGAGGGAGTATTTATGCTGGATAGTGGTTTCATGCCTCCTTTTTGCCTCTGCTCGAGTGACAGAAACGTGACGGGAGAGTATGTGTTGTTGCCACTAGGGAGAAAACAGCGGTGTGAGTACCCACGTGTACAATCATTTCTTACTTTACACACATTGTTTAATGCAATTATTTGTTGCTTGCAACTTAATACCTAAGAGGGTTCAGATGATAACCTGAGGGTGGATTATTAGTCATAGATGCAGTTGGATTACGGTCTATGTATATTGTTGTAATGCCCGCACTAAATATCATAGTAGTCATCATGTCATGAATGTGCACTATGGTGCAACCTTTATTTGTCAATTGCCAAACTGTAATTTGTTCACCCAACGTGCTATCTTTTATGGAGAGACACCACTAGTGATCCTATGAACCCCGGTCCATTTTCTTACACTGCTAAACAAACCACTACAATTTCCTTCCTTCTTTACTTACTGCAAGCATACACCATTTTCCACACTATACGTCTAATCCTTGTTTTCAGCAAGACCGGTGAGATTGACAACCTCACTGTACCGTTGGGACAACGTATTTTGGTTGTGTTGTGTGCAGTTTCCGCATTGTTGCTGACACTGGTGAAGCGTCATCACCATCGTTAGTGGCATCAAATTTCCAAAGATCCTCTTCCTCCTACTGGATTGATAATCGTGGTTCTTAACTGAGGGAAGTTCTTACCGCTTGCTCATCACACCCTCCTCTTGGGGTTCCCAACACAACATCCATAGCATCAAGGATTCCTGGCACCATCAAGGTGTAGGAAGGAATTTCTGTAGCCATCGCAAGCATCAGGAAATTCTGGCGCCCTTGTCGGGGAACAAAAGAAACTTACATAAGAAGACTTCCTCCCGCAACGGTCTCCATCCATAGCAGCAGGAATTTCTGGCGCCGTTGCTGGGAGGAAGAAGTCGTATGGCAAGGGGAGTCTCTGATACGGGCATCTACTGGTTAGCAAGCTAGGACAATAAACAACGATGTATAATGTCTAAGGCCTGCGATCCTCATGTTGTGGCCGAGCCTTCTAAATGGGCCGGTTTGTATCCAGTTTGAGTCCAACTAGGTTTAGGTTCGAGTCAGTTTTGGTTTGGACTTGTATAAAGAGAGCCAAGGCCTAGGGTTTTATAGAGATTGAAAATTATGTAGAACTAAAAGTTCCAGGTTACCACCGTCCCTGGGGGCTCGGCGTGTAGGCGGCGTCTCGGACGTTAGTCAGTTATCTTTGCAAATAAAGGTGCGAGTGTTCTTGGATCTGCCAAGAGGGTTCGTTAGTGGCTAGGGGGGTTCTTGGATCTGCCTAGAGTTGTCGAGCTTGGTGTGAAATAAAGGTGCGAGTGTTCTTGGATCTGCCAAGAGGGTTCGTCCGTTTCTCGCCTAAATCTATCCATGTTCTTCAGGTTATGTGTATCGCTCACGTGATTGGGAGAATAGTTATCTCGGTGATTCTTGCGGTGAAAAATCGGGCAAACGTCTACATCATGTGGTATCAGAGCGCCAGGTTGGTCACCGCGAGGGGGTTCGTCCAGTTAAAAATTGATCCGCAGGTTTGAAAGATCCGTAGATCTGTTTTGCTGGAATTATTCAGAGGGAGAGAGTCGATGAGTTGGTGGCCGCGATTACCGCGTGGAGTTTCCACATGCAGCAATTTGTCGTAGCAATTGGCGTGGACTTCTCTGTCTTGGAGATCGCGTGGAGTCGCTCAGTGCTGGGAAGATGTGATTTGTTGCTTCGATGTGGTGTTTGACCAAAAAAATTAGAAAAGTGAAAAAAAAATGTCTTGCGCTTGGAGTATAGGAAACGACAGCTAAGGAAGGAGTCCATGTGGAGTAAAAACAGGTTTCGGCTGTTGGGAAACCGTGATTGTTTTTTCGTTTGGAGGAGTCCCTACTCGTTTGGTGCAGTGATTGAAAAAAGCACGTGAAATGTTTGGCTGGCTGGAGCGATTTCATTGATGGATATGATCAGACGGGAAATAAGGAAAGAAATAAAGAATTGAAGGAAGGTGGAGTACGTGCATAGATTGGCTGGGAGTTGGGGTAGATAAGGAAGGTTTGGCACGGTTGCAATTGGATTCGAATTTTGTGGAGGTAGAACTGCACCGAGTTGAGTTGTTCAGCGTGTGCGTGTCAAATGAGGACAAAAAAATTAACCGATCAGTTTGGTTGTTTGGGCTGGATCTTTCACACACAAAAAAAGGGTTACGTGCTTGGAGCATTAAGGAAAGGCACAACACATATTGGATTCGATCCGAAAATTGGTTCAGCTTGTGCGCACAGAAAAGAAAAAGTTTGGATGGAATTTGGATGCGTATGTGAGCTTGAATCGGCCCAAATTTTTGGTACAGTTTCCGGCGAACACGGAGACAAAATAAAAGAGACACTAGTTTATATTTTCGCAGGCGGTGAACTTGGTTCATTTGGATTCAAGGGGTACAGGAATGTGTCCTGTTTGTCTTGGGTGATGCACTCAGTTGACCTCCACTATTTCAGATTGCATCCGTGAGCGTATTCAGCTTATTTGGACCCTTGGGGTACAGGAGTCTGTCCTGCTGCGTTTGGGGTGGTTTGTTTGGTGCGTTTTCATTTGCAGTCCGAAAGTTATGTGTCTAAATATGGTTGGTGGTGCCAAATATGAAGGGTACCAAGAACGAGTCTAGCTAGCTGAGCGGGAGGACGTGGTGTGGCAGGCCAGCAAAGACTTGAGGATGTAGAAGCGTGGCGATATAATAATTTGACGCCACAAGCGCCAGAGAACACCTTTTGGCGTTGAGGACAACGCCTTTTGAAGAAAGGGAAGATGATACATGCATCTACTGGTTAGCACGCTAGGACAATAAACAACGATGTATAATGTCTAAGGCCTGCGAGCCGCATGTTGTGGCCGAGTCTTCTAAATGGGCCGGTTTGTATCCAGTTTGAGTCCAACTAGGTTTAGGTTCGAGTTAGTTTTGGTTTGGATTTGTCCAACCGACTAGGGGTTGGCCTCTTATATAAAGAGAGCCAAGGCCTAGGGTTTTAGATAGGTTGAAAATTATGTAGAACTAAAAGTTCTAGGTTACCATCGTCCCTAGGTGATCGGCGTGTAGGCGGCGTCTCGGACTTTCGTCAGTTATTTTTGCAAATAAAGGTGCGAGTGTTCTTGGATCTGCCAAGATGGTTCGTTCGTGGCTAGGGGGCTCTTGGATCTGCCTAGAGTTGTCGAGCTTGGTATGAAATAAAGGTGCGAGTGTTCTTGGATCTGCCAAGAGGGTTCGTGTGTTTCTCGCCTAAATCTATCCATGTTCTTCAAGTTACGTGTATCGCTCACGTGATTGGGAGAATAGTTATCTCGGTGGTTCTTGCGGTGAAAGATCGGGCAAACGTCTACATAAGTCTCTTACTCTCAACCTCTTTATTTTTTTCTGTCTTGTTTTTATTTTTGTCTTGTTTTGCTTCTCTATATAAAAAATAGAAAAAATTTAGTTTATTTCATAGATGTTATTTTTATTGCTTGCTTTTATGTCTAGTTTTCTTCCTGTCACTATCTCACCGGAAGAAACAATCTTCACTTTCTAGAAAGGGAGTGAGGAGAGTTTCAAGGAAGCTTAGTCTAGGATTTTTTATTCTTATAGTAAACTAAACCCATGATGTCCCTGAATTTATTTCTTAGTAGTTTTTACTTTGGTCTTGTTCTTTGCTATAGATATTCTTTAGACTCTGCAGTAGGAGGAGACTTCCTACGCTGTGATGGGGATCAAGCTCTCAATGCCATTAAAAACTTGATTGCAACTTCTAGCTCAACTAGTAAATTTGATTCATCCCTTGTGAGCTTTTAGGCTAGATTAAATACTCTTGAAACAAATATATCCTGTTTGAAAGAAGCCTATAACCAGATTCGTGCTTGTTATGATTATGTGCCAATAAACTTTTAACCTTTTGATGAGGACATCCCTAGTACATTGCCACCTAAACAAGATGAAGTGAGACTTGGACCAATGACAAGATCAAGGACCAAGCTACTGGAACAACATGTGAATTCAATCCTTATTGATTATGCTATTCTTGATTATGAGAAGTTTATACTACCTAAGTCTATGCATTTATGTATTCTCAGGTTTATTGATAACACAAGCATGAATGGAGATCATGGAGAGGAGATACACATGGATGAAGATGGGCTAGAAGAGGAGATGGAGATCAAGTACTAGCATGGTGAAAACAAACAATAACAAATGATATGATGACAAGGGGATAGTGCCTCCACAAGGTCAAATGCACTTAGTGTGGAAAACATTGCCAATATGTTATTTCCACACTCATTGATGAACAAGCAAGAGGAGGGCGCCCACAAAGGACATCTATGCGCCATAATGAGTCCTAATACTAGTAGGTTTGGTTTGTATACCAACTGTGGCCGCATCCCACTTAATTGGGTCGGTTTGTACCTTGCTTTGAGTCCTAGTTGGACTCCTAGTCCTAGTAGGAGTCCTAGTCCTAGTAGGGAGAGGGTTGCTTGCGCAAGGCCCCCTTGTGGCCGCACCCCTCCACCTATATATGTCCTCCACCTGCGTGTGGATTAGATAGAACCAGTTTAAACCAAAAACCAACAACCCTAGCCTCTAGATTGTATTGCTTATTAAGCATTCATCTTCAAGTTTACCAATTGCAAAGTTGCGTGATATCTTGTTATTCCATCTGGGAATAGGGGGATACAGGACCACTTGTGATCTTTGATTACTTGTGCAAGAGTGTGTAGTTGAGAATATCCAAAGAGCTTGATTGTTGTTGCATTGGCAACAGGGGTCAGCTGAGTGAGAGGTCTCAGTGTAGCACTAGTTATCCACATATCAGAAAATTACAAAAAGAGAGAGAAGCTCATTGAGAAGATTGGGCCACCCCATATCACCTTCAATGTGGATCCCTACAATAAAAGTTGTTATAAATGGTGAAACTTATCATGCTCATTGCGATATTATGACTAAATTTTGTCTTATGCCTAGAAATATCTACGAGTCTTTGAATCTTTGGAAACTTTCTGAAGGGGGAGAAGAAATACCCCTTATCAATAATACCGCTGTTTTTCCCATTGGGATAGCTGAGGGAGTGTTTACAAAAATCATGGGAAGGACAGTATCCACTGATTATCTTGTTATTGAATATGTAGGAGAAGGACAAATTAGGTCCTTGCTGAAACTCCTAGGGACAGTAATAGATGTGAGGAAAGGTGCGTTAAATTTTGCCTTCGCACCAAGGTGTGGCCACATATTCCCCAAACCCAAGAAGAAGGGTAAGAGGATTAAAAGGAGATTTCTTGGTATAGATGTTGATGCTTCACTTGAAAATACTTGAGTTGCTTTCTATGCCTAGCTGAAAGGCGTTAAAGAAAAGCGCTACCGGGAGACAACCCATTTTATTTCTCTGTTCTCAACCAGTTTTTCTTTGTTTTCTTTTGTGTGATTTGCACCTGGGTGTTGTCTATTTCCTAAGCAACCCGGTTGTATTTGTGTTTTTGTTGAGCTAAGTAAAACCTCTAGCGTAAAGTTGAGACTATATTTTGGATTTCCGCGCAGGAAACAGATTTCTGCTGTCCACTGTTAACTTCGTATAAAATCACAAAAAATTTAAAATGACCTGAGTTTTTTTGTGCGTAATCCTGGGCTGTATACGCAACCTTTCTTAGTTGACCACGTTTTGATTTGAGCAACAAAAGATTTTTGAAAAACATCATCTTTACCTGTTGTCCTGTTTTGATAGATTTCTGCCAATAATTGCATTTGCATCTTAATCTCTTTCTTCTGGTGTTCTTTTGAGAAAAAAGAGTTTTAAAAGAAGTTGTGACAGTAGCTAATGTGTTTTTGAGTGTTAGGCTTGTGTAGAAACTGAACCATGTGAATTTATTATTTTGATTGCGCTAATGTTGCTAATGAAGATTGTGAGAAGTTTGGTGTGAAGGAAGTTTTCAAGGGTCAAGAGAAGAGGATGATATGACGTGATGAAGAAGAGTGAAGAGCCTAAGCTTGGGTATGCCCCGGTGGTATATCCCAGCAAATTCAAAGAAGACTCAAGCGTCTAAGCTTGGGGATTCTCAAGGCATCCCCTTCTTCATCGACAAATTATCAGGTCACTTCTAGTGAAACTATATTTTTATTCGGTCACATCTTATGTGCTTTACTTGGAGCGTATTTTATTTTTGCTTTCAGTTTGTTTTTATTTTTTTCAATAAGCTTGGTTGGACCCTGTTTAGCTCCTGTTTTGCATGCATCTCTTATCGGAGCTGTTAGTTTTAGTAGTGTTATATGAGTGCTCGCATGTTTTCTTGCTGTATCATAAAGAGTATTTTTGTTAAAACATATCTTGTATGGTGCTTGTTGGGAAAACAAACTGCTGCTTGAAGTAGAATTTGTAACAGTGCAAGTAGAAGCCTGTATAGACTGTGGCTAGAACTTTTCATGCCATGCTAAATGTTATTTTAGTTTTAAAGCCTTGTGGTTATTGAGTAGCATGAATAGCCTCAAATAGTTGAGAGTGTTTAATATGCCATTGAAAGATTCATTAGTTGTTCTTGTCATAGTAAAGCATAAATTTATGGTATGCTATTTCGATTGTTTTATTTGGTTGACTTGGAACATGCTCACACCATGTTTATGACTATGAACCAGTCACGAATAACCTCCATGACCACTTATTTTTTGAACTTGTGATACCGCTTATTCTTTAATTAATGATGTTTATGTCACTATGCATGATTATGGCTCTTATGCTCTCTTGATTTGTCGCTCCCAGTCTTTTGCTAGCCTCCACCTGTATTGAGTATGAGCTCTACTCGTGCATCCACCTCCCTTAAAACCAAAGTTTTCCCATTGTGTCCACCATACCTACCTACATGTGGTATTTCACTGCCACTCCATGTAAATTGCTCATGTGCTACCTTTAAAACTTTCAAAATTACTCCTGTTTTGTGTTCTTGTTTTTGCTCATGAGGACGTCAATGGAGAATATTTAGCTCCCTTGTTGATTGGATTTCACACCCTGGTCTAGTGGCTTCATCCGCTTATCCAAATGATAGAAGAGATGGCAGCGGGGTGCCCAGCCCCAAATTAATGCAAACAAATTCTCTTCACTATTTTTTCCCCTGATTTATCTGTCAAAGCATAATTGTGTAAACAAAATAGAAAGAGGGATGACCTTCTACCCAGATGCGTCGTTCATATGGGAGCCGCTTTTGTGAATCCAGTTGGCTTGTGACGTACTATATTTTCTGTTTACCATTTGTTGACATTAAGATACGCCTCTCCTAAAATCTAGACACTCCTCCATGGTATCTGATTGTTGGCAGGCACCCAAGGATTCGGTTAGCCATGGTTTGCGAAAGATGGATGGGAGGAGTGTCAAACTTTTAATACCTTTGTTTAATAAAATAAAAAGCTCTAGCACATGAGTGATCCCTGCTTCCCTCCGTGAAGGGCCTTTCTTTTACTTTTATGTTGAGTCTCCATCTTCTAACTTTATGCACAGTTCAAAGAGCATTTTTACATTCTAAGTTCTATGTGCATTTTTCCCATAAACATCAATAATTGATTCATGATGTGATATTGTTTGTCCTCAAATTATTTGCTCTAGTCTTCGTCATGAACTTTGAAGTTGTCATGGCATTTATGTTTTGTCCCACTCTTAAGGACTAGTGAAATACCACTTTGCCATGCTTTCTCTATACTTGAAACAAACGTTTATCTTTCTTTTCATATTATCCATGATCCTTTATTTGAGATACTCTTCATGATGCAAAGTGATTGCTATGCTTTATTATTAAAGTTCTATTTATCATGTTTGTGTTTGAAGTTCTATGATCTCAGCGTACATATGCTTTTACATTATAATGATCAAGTTTATGTTAGTAGCATGTCACCTCAGAAATTATTGTGTTTTATATTTTACCTACTCGAGGACGAGTAGGAACTAATCTTGGGGATGCTTGATACGTCTCCAACGTATCTATAATTTCTGATGCTCCATGATAATATTATGCCAATTGCTACATGTTTTCTCCCTTCTTTATAGCATTTTTACACGTTTTCCAGGACTAACCTATTAAAAAGATGCCAAGTGCTAGTTCCCTGTTTTCTGTTTTTTTTATTGAAGAAAAGTTTTTCTGGAAATATTCTCGGAATTGGACCCCACAAAGCCCGAAGTGCCTATTTTCCCCGGAAGCATCCAGAACACCGAAGAGGAGTCGAAGACGGGCACTAGGGGACCAAGGTGGATCTTCAAGTGCAGACATAGCAGGCATACTTGGATCAGATCAACCATTCTTCACAAATGTATATATCAAGCATGGAAAGAGACATGTCACGGTTATCCTTCCCGGTGACTAGAAGATTTACGAAGAAATTGAGTTACAAATGGTCTCACCAAGTACTCAAATCATGTAATAAAAAAATCATAAACTTTCAAATAATGAATTGCCTCTGTTTGCCTCAAAGTTTAAGTAAATATATATACATATATATATATATATATTTATATATATATATATATATATATATGAATTTTTATTCTAGATAAATCACTCAAAACATTCCGCCGCAACGCGCGGGGTTTCATCTAGCTCTTGTAAAAGCAGCACCCATGTAATAAGCCTAGGCTTAGCATATTTCTTTGCTATAAGGTATCTAATAGCAGCATTATCAGTATGAATAGTGACTTTTACATCAGCAATATAAGGTCTAAATTTGTTAGAAGCAAAAACTACATGGAAGAACTCCTTTTCAGTAATAGCATAATTCTTTTCAGGAGAATCAAGAGTCTTACTAGCATAATGAATAACATTTAATTTCTTATGTACTCACTCTCCAAGGACAACACCTACAGCAAAATCACTACCATCACACATAATTTCAAAAGGCAAATTCCAATCAGGTGGTTAAACAATAGGAGCAGTAGTTAAAGCCTTCTGAACCGAACCCTGGAGAACTTGAACAGAACAGAGCAGCAATTCTAGAAACTTCCATTTTCCATTGATCTGGGTGTTGCTATTAAAAGTGTGTCTACCCACCCCGGCGTAACTCACACTTGATCAACCACTTTTATCTAAGAAAATACTTAGGTAGGGTCAATCTCCCTTCAGGTTTTATGCATGCTAGTCTGAACCATTGGATCGATCAGAAGAAGAAAGGCAAAGGAATTGAAATGTAGAGTAAGAAGCATCACCCAGCCGAGTGATTGACGGCCCCAGCCCAATGGTACGGTGTTTATTCAATATTTCAAATAACCTTTCCTCTTCTTCACCTGAAAGTTTAGAACTAATAATAACAGGATATTTTTTCTTATCATCAATATAAGCATATTTAAGATCATCGGATAAAGATTTTAAATCAAAAACAGGATCCTCCTTGGGTGGTAATGTGGTACCCAAGTCTTCCACAGGTACATTTTGTTTCAATATCACCGGTGGATGAAAAAGAATATCGTCAATCTCATTTCTCTCTTCCATAAAGACCTCACTTTCATGGTCCTCCATATATTGCTGCAAAGCATTGTTAGGAGCAAGAGAAATAGAGGAAAGTTGTTCAACTCTAAAATTCTCATTAGGCAATTCAGATTCATAAGGAGCTCTAGCAAATTTGGAAAAATTATACTCATAAGATTTTCCATCAAATTTAGTCAATATTTTCTCCTTCTTACAATCTATAACAACACCACAAGTGTTCAAGAAAGGTCTACTGATGTAGCCCACCGTATTCAACCAAGCACAACATCGACACACAACAAGGTGAACTCACTCCTATCTCTGTATGTTTCCGGTGACTTGGTGAACGGTGCTCTACCTCATGAAATACCCCTCTACATGCATAGGTGGGATCACCACATGGAGACCCAAGATGGTGCCCAAGATGCTCAAGAACATACCCAAGAAGGTGCACATGAAGCTAGGAAGGAAGTGGGTGAAGACGACATCAAGATCGGAGCTCCGAGGAGGAAGACGGAGGGAAAAGGGGGCTCCCGGCCTCACCCCCCGGCCAGGACGGCCTCCCCCCACCTCAGGCCGGCCACCAACCCGAGCAGGCCGGCCTCCCTCCTTCCCACCCCGGCCTCAGGCCGGGCAACCACCCGAGGGCGCCGGCCTCCACCCCGGCCTCAGGCCGGCCTCCCAGGCAGGGCGCTGCCTCCCACCCCGGCCTCACAGGCCGGCCAGGCCGGCCTCCCCAGTTTTGTGCGGAAATGCACCGTTTTGGCACCGTTTCGCCCCACCTACCCCCTATGCTATATAAGGGACTCAGGTGGCTAGATCTAGGGTTTAGGGATGATTTGAGAACTTCGGGCTATGCCCTTGTATCCCTCTTGTGAGGTGACTCCTCTTAACGAGTCTACTCCTATGATGTTCATGTTCATCTAGGACCGTATCGAGATCTCTCCAAGGAGCTACTCTCTCACCTTGTGATTCTAGTAGCGCTTGCCAACCTTCCCCTTGTGGCTTCTGTTGGATCGGTGGACCGGCCGGTGAGAGGAATCGGTTTCAATTAGCATTTTGTTGACTTGGGTTTGCCATCCCTCGTAGGCTTCACGAGTAATCTTCCCCTTTTTGTGTTTCCACGCGTTTGCCCATGTTTCCCCTCGATTCCCCATATCGTGTTCTTCGTGTTCTTCGCGTTCTTTGTGCATTCTTCGTTCATTCTATTCGATTCGTGAAGATCGGGCCAACTTAGAGGTCAACACCTATATCATCTGGTATCCAGAGCTAGATTGACACGAATCCGACACCCACACCCCTCCCCATCCACCATTTTTTCTTCTATCCACCATAAATTCGAAAATTTGACCAAAAATAGCCAAAAGGGATTTCGACCGATCTCTCGATTTGTTGAGTTTTTCTTGGTTCTGATTCATAGATTTGTTGCCAAAAACCATCCCCCACCTTTCTATTCATCCACATTTCTTGAATTTGTCCAAAAAATTTCTTGATTTGAGAGGAATTTCGAAATTGAGCAAAATCACAGAAAATTCCTGCTTTTCAATTCATGGACAGATTTTCTATCTTGTTTTTCTTTGTCGTCGTTGCTCCGAATTGATTGAGGCAGGTTCCTAAGCGTCTCCATCGACATCGCCTACGCATCTACATCAACGGATCCACATGACATCGACATCCATCGGCCGCAAGTCCGAGATCATCCACCGCATAGGTATAACTTGCTTCCGCTTGAACTAACCCATTCCTTTGTGTACCTTACCTACTTGGACTAGTTCTTTTACACCGCTTGGCATCGCATTGTGGCACCGAGAGTGCGAGTTTTGCGCTTGTGAGAGACTATCTACGAGTAGGCATTGGCATTTGGGAATCATCATCCATCAAAAAGCGAAAAATCAGAAAGGGAAAGGAGAAAGAGCACAAGAAGCAAAAAGAGGCAAAAGAAGCAAAGATCGATGCCAATTGCTATCATTTGTAGGAACGCATAGCTGTGAGTTGCAAGAGAGAAGAGAGTGACCGGTTGCCACATTGCGAATCGTGTTGCCTCTAATTAATTGCGGTTTGAGCTATCGTCCTCCTTGCGTTGGTGTGGCATTGAGCTTAGTCTTCGATAGGTACATTTCGTCTCCGCTCGTCCATTGGCCGCACTAGTCCCATTTATCATTTTTTTGTGTGTGTTTATTTTTAGTTTCCACCATATCATTTTCCTCCACTAGGTTTGGTTTTCGTGCTAACTTTTCTTTGGTTCTTCTCCACGTTTTACAACATACTTTTCTTTGGATTTGTCGTTTTCTTGCCACATTTCTAACCCATTGCCATCCACCCATAAGGCGTGTGTGTTTTGGAGCATGTCTTTGGGATCTTTAGAACTCAAGTCACTTCATTCTTTTTGGTTATAGGTTTCTCTTGGCATGGTCCACTAGTTCCAATATTTGCTAAACGGTGAGGTTGAGCTCTTAGGTCTTCACACTCTATATATACACTTGCGCTTGTGACTAACCATGTGTAGCGACAGCGGATCATATGGAGGCCATGCTGACCATGACGAGTCCATGATGGACCACTACGACTACAACGAGCTAGACATGGACCTCCACTACTACGAGCATGACATGGTGGATCACCACCACTACTACGACCACGACGTCGAGCTCTACACCGACTACTCCTCCCCAAGCATCATCGACATGGAGGAGCACCACAACAACCACGACGACTTCCACTCCATGAGCTCCAACGATATGAACCACTACTACAACTATGACACCGCAAGATTGGATGACGAGATGGAGCCATGCTACACCGACAACGCATCCACAAACATGACGGAGTACGACACCGACAACGACTCCACAAGCTACTTCGACTCCTACATGGATGAGCTCACTTACAAGAACTTCCTCTCCAAGCTTTGTGGGCCAAGCTATCATATGTCATATGGTTCATGCTCACCACCAAGGAACTTCAAGGAGCATGCCAAGGCCAACACAAGACAACTCCCTTCAACCTCAAGATGGCGCAACAACAAGAAATCCGACAAGTTGGCAACGTCAAGATTGGCTTCTTCACCATCAAGACGGCGCCACAAGATGGACATCATCGAGGTCCCATCAAGCGGGAAGGACAAGAAGCCAAGGCATCCGAATGACTTTCGGAGTCATCCCACACATGAAGTGCGGGAACGCCGCAAGCTTCGTCATCAACAACCTTCAAGCTCTCATCACCGCGCTCATCACCAAGACCATCGCCATGATCATCACCGCCATATGGAAGAGAGTGGTACACCCACCTCACTGCATCTTCCACCACACGTTCCGCGACGACATTGGTTTGAGCATCGCTCGCCATCACCACTACCTCTACCTCAACACCGACAAGGCCGTGGTGACCCTCTTCAAGATCACCCTCTACGACCGGATATTCTTCATCACCCACCTTCTCCAAGCTCGACTCATGACATTGGTCTAAATGGCTTCGTGGATGGTTCTAGCCCACATTCAAGGCTTCCAAGTCAAAATGTGTGTCACCACCACAATGACCACCAAGACCAAGGCCATTATCAAGAAGGTGACCATGACATGGCTTCTAGTGCATGCCTCTCACAACTCCACCACCATGACCACCGGCGCCATCCTCTCCATCATGACCGCCATCGCCAAACCAACGAGGATGACCCACATGAGCTTCCACCGCCTATCTTTGATGAAGACCCAAATGAGAGAACTTCTCAACATCAAGCGAGTGCGAATGCTCCCTATGGCTTGTCTTTCCCCATCTTCGAGGAAGACCCCATTGAGCGCCACCATCGACAACAATCAAGTGGGATTGCTCTACATGCTACTTCATTTCCCATCTTTGATGAGGAATACAATGAGCACCACTATCGACAACAACCAAGTGGGATTTATCAACATGATACTTCACTTCCCATCTTTGATGAGGACCCCAATGAGCTCCCACATCGACAACAACCAAGTGGGCATGCTACACATGAAATTTCACCTCCTCTCTTTGATGAAGCCCCCATTGAGCGCCCACTTCGACCACAACCAAGCGCGGATGCTACTCATGATCTCTCATTTCCCATGTTTGATGAGGAACCTCTTGAGCGACCATGTCAACAACAAGCAAGTGAAGATGCTCCAAGTGACCTCTCACTTCCTATTTTTGATGAGGACCCACATGAGCGACCTCGCCAACAACAAGCAAATGGAGTTGCTATCCATGATTCTTCTCCTACCATATTGGATGAAGCACCGCATCACCTTGACCAAGGATTTCCATTGCATCATCAAGGCCATGTAGACAACAACTTGAGCGCCCTTTGCCTCAATGTTACATGGTTCAAGGACCATGAGCGTCATCACCAACATGAGGAATGGGAGCCTCCACCTCATCTTCTCCAACAATGTGCTTTCTATTTGCACTCCGCCTTCGACAAGGATCAAGAACATCCTCGCCATGGACACTATGATACCACTACCTCGTAAAGGAAAGAGGCAAGAGAAACTTCACCACCAACACCCAACCTCAACTTACATGATCGACATACTTTGAGGAAGGACAAAGGACATCATGATGAAGCACATGAGCAAGGTCTACATCGCCATATATGTCATGATCCTCCTCCTTCTTCATCACATGAGGCGAGATTCACTTCATCGTCACCGCTACACCTACATCATGTGCGACATTCCATGAGGAAGCACTATGACCTTCATGATCAAGAACATGAGTTTCCCTCATCGCCACAAGCGCAACACCAAAATCAAGAGTGTGAAGCTATTCCTCCCATGACACAAGATCAACATCACCATATGCATGAGCAGACCACTACACCACTCTATGATGAAGACGTTGATGCATGCGCCTTTGTGAACGACGCTCATCCCTTGCCATCATCTCTAAGGCATTCTTCTTCTTCGTCCCCAATGACACAAGTGACAACTCCGACCATCCACAAGAGAGCTTCCAATGCTACCAATGAGATGATCATGGTTGCCAACCAAAATGGTGACCATGCCTACATGAGTGAAGGCCAATACTATGCCTTGCACCAACTAGCTCTCAATTCCTTGGACATGTCGACCAATGGTGACAAAAGCGTCTATTGCAATGAGGCCAAGAATTCATCGCGAGTGTTGACACAAGTTCTTCAAGCATATCCTCACGATAAGGACCAACGATGCAACCTCTCTAGAGCCGGCGTCAATGGCCCATCTATCATTGATGGAGGTAACGACGAATTGGGTGACACACTCCCCTTGACTTCAAAGCATCTCATGCCAACCTCCACAAAGCCACGCTCAAGCCACCATTCTAGACAAGGTTGTCATCATCATCATCATCATCATCATCAACCGCTCGAGGATGCTACAAGGCATGGCTTCCATTTCCACTTGATGGAGCTTCCTTCGACACAAGCCATGACCCTACCTCCTCCTCCAAGAAAGCCACCCTTTCAACAATTGGAGCTCCACCCAAGAGATGAGATGATTGAGTCCTTCTCGCCACATGCTATGACACTACCGACTCCAAGCAATGCAACGACATCGACAGGTGCGCACACCTCAAGTGCCAAGACTTTGGAGCCTTCTAGTGTCCCTTCTCAAGCTTCTAGTGAGATGAGTGGTGAGAGAGAGATCCACCATCACGTTAGTGAGAGCCACAAGCCCATCATGAGTGGAAAACGCATGAGTGTTCCTAGAGGCTTTGCCATGATAGCCACCAATAGTGAGATGAGAGTTGAGAGCAAAACCCCATGTATGTTTATCGACACTAACGGCTTACCAACTTTCTCTCCATCTTTGTTGTCTATTTTGTAGAGATTTGGTGACCCTATCAAGCATCCTTGACCTCATGGACTTCTCCACATCCAAGGCTCTCCACATCGCATGAATATCGACACCGACTTGAAGAGTTACAAGGAGCACATTCCGCTCGTCATGATCCACATGGAGATTGACAAGCCCTTCTCCGACAATGCCTTCTCCATCCACACTCCTCAAGTCAAGATCTACACGGCGCGTCACAAGAACTTCGACATCAACGCCTTCTACGCCTACATCCCACATGTCACGATGTGCATGGAGTTCGACAAGCGCATCCACGACAACGACTTCTACACCTACATCCCTCACGTCAAGATGCACTTGGAGTTCGACAAGCGCGTCAACGACAATGACTACCACGACTACATACCAATTGTCAAGATGCACTTGGAGTTCGACAAGCGCGTCAACGAAAATGACCACCACGACTACATGCCAACCGCCAAGATGTACATAGACTTCGACAAGAGAATCAACGACAACGCAACCAATGTCAAGTTCATCTACAATCTACCGCTTCCGCAACCAATCGACAAACCATCTCTTGAGCTCTTCGACGACGGCTACATCGCCTTTCAAGCTCATCCTCATCCACCCATTGAGGACCATGTCAAGATCGTCATCGCCTTTGGACTACACCCTCCACGAGCATACCTTGGCATGATCTTCGATAAGAGGCTCAACTTCAACGACTACACCGCCTCGCAAGATCTTCACCAACCATACAAGGAGGAACATTTCATGATCTTCATCACCTTTGGAACACAACCACTACGAGCCTACCGTCACATGAACTTCGACAAGCGGCTCAACTTGAACGACAGCTTCGTCGTCAACATTCCTTCTCCCGCTGACAAATAGATGGAACGAGAGTCGAGGACGATTATTTTTCAAGGGGAGGGGAGATGATGTAGCCCACCGTATTCAACCAAGCACAACATCGAAACACAACAAGGTGAACTCACTCCTATCTTTGTATGTTTCCGGTGACTTGGTGAACGGTGCTCTACCTCATGAAATACCCCTCTACATGCATAGGTGGGATCACCACATGGAGACCCAAGATGGTGCCCAAGATGCTCAATAACATACCCAAGAAGGTGCACATGAAGCTAGGAAGGAAGTGGGTGAAGACGACATCAAGATCGGAGCTTCGAGGAGGAAGAACAGAGGGAAAAGGGGGCTCCCGGCCTCACCCCCCCGGCCAGGCCGGCCTCCCCCCACGCCAGGCCGGCCACCAACCGGAGAAAGCCGGCCTCCCTCCTTCCCACCCCGGCCTCAGGCCGGCCCTGCTCCTCCTCAGGCCAGGCACCCACCCGAGGGCGCCGTCCTCCACCACGGCCTCAGGCCGGCCTCCCAGGCCTGGCCGACCCCAGGCAGGGCGCTGCCTCCCACCCCGGCCTCCCCAGTTTTGTGCGGAAATGCACCGTTTTGGCAACGTTTCGCCCCACCTACCCACCTAGGTTATATAAGGGACTCCGGTGGCTAGATCTAGGGTTTAGGGATGATTTGAGAACTTCGGGCTATGCCCTTGCATCCCTCTTGTGAGGTGACTCCTCTTAACGAGGCTACTCCTATGATGTTCATGTTCATCTAGGACCGTATCGAGATCTCTCCAAGGAGCTACTCTCTCACCTTGTGATTCTAGTAGCGCTTGCCAACCTTCCCCTTGTGGCTTCTGTTGGATCGGTGGACCGGCCGGTGAGAGGAATCGGTTTCAATTAGCATGTTGTTGACTTGGGTTTGCGAACCCTCGTAAGCTTCACGAGTTATCTTCCCCTTTTTGTGTTTCCACGCGTCTGCCCACGTTTCCCCTCGATTCCCCATCTCGTGTTCTTCGTGTTCTTTGCGTTCTTCGTGCGTTCTTCGTTCGTTCTTGTCGATTCGTGAAGATCGGGCCAACTTAGAGGTCAACACCTATATCATCTACAAAAATGATAGGACAAGTTTTACTAGCAGCCGTACCAAGTACTAGAAAATCAGCAGGATATTTAGTTTTACCACTTAAAACTTCCACATCTCTAACAATACCAATCAGAAAGATAGTTTCTCTATTAGCAAGCTGAATAGCCACGTCAATATCTTCAAGTTCACAAGAACCAATTTCATGCATGATTTGTTTATAAAGCTCATAAGTAATAGCACTGGAACTTGGACCTATATCACACAAACCATAATAGTAATTATCACCAATCCTCACAGAAAGCGCGGGAACAGTAGTTTTCTTAGGTCTATTGGGATGTGAGACAATATTAGAAGCATCCACACAGAAGACAATGTGTTCATCCTCTACATTTCAAGAAACAAGGTCTTTTACTATTGCTACTGTAGGTTCAACAGTTATTTGTTCATCAGGTTCAATAGATTTCTTTATACTCTTGTTAACCACACTAGCTACAATAGAATGTTCCTTTATCTTAATAGGGCAAGTGATGAGGACATCCCTAGCTCTTCACCTATTGTTACACATGATGATGTTCCAATAAAAGCTAATGAAGTAAGGATTGGTCCAATGACAAGATCAAGAACCAAGCTATTACAACAACAGGTGAATTCACTCCTACTTGAGTATAATGTTTATAATTGTGAGAACTTTATACTACCTAAATCCATGCATTTATGTATTCTCAGGTTTATTGATAACACAAGCATGAATGGAGATCATGGAGAGGAGATACACATGGATGGAGATGGACTAGAAGAGGAGATGGAGATCAAGTGCTAGCATGGTGAAAACAACAAATAACAAATGTTATGATGACAAGGGGATAGTGCTTCCACAAGGTCAAATGCACTTAGTGTGGAAAACAATGCCAATATGTTATTTCCGCACTCATTGATGGACAAGGCAAGAGGAGGGCGCCCACAAAGAGGATCTATGCGCCATATAGAGTCCTAGTAGATGTAGGTTTGGTTTGTATACCAATATTGGCCGCACCCCACTTAATTGGGTCGGTTTGTACCTATTTGTGTCCTAGTAGGAGTCCTGGACCTAGTAGGTTTGGTGCTTGTGCAAGGGAGTCCCCTTGTGGCCGCACCCCCTCTCATATATACCCCTTGGGGCGCATAGGAGAGGTTAGACTACGTTAAAACATAAACCCTAGACCTCTAGATTGAAACAACTTGTAAGCCTTCATCTGGAAGTTCATCTGCAAACTTTACGTGTTACCTGCTGTTCCACTGGGAATAAGAAGGTACAAGACCACTTGTAGTCGGTGGATTACTTGTGCAAGAGTGTGGAGTTGAGAATATCCTTGGGGTTGCTATCTTTTGTATTGGCATCAGGGATCAGCCGGGAGAGTTCTTAGTGGCGCACTAGTTATCATATTGAAGTTATCTGTGAGTTCACTGAGAAGATTGGGCCACCCCATATCATCTTGGTATCAGATTTACAGGTTGCCTCGGTGAGCTATCATATTTCCCTTTAGATTTGAGTGGTTTTTATTTCCTATCCAGGAAATTGCCCCACAAAAATAGTTAGTTCATTGTCATAGCCATAGATAATCACCTTAATTTCATTACTATAGCTGTTTTTGTGTTTGATTTTGTGTTACCTTTTTGTATTTTTTAGATCTCTTATTTTCGGCTAGGTTTAGGGTTCTTGTTCATCTAGTCGAAATCATATAAAAAATCTCAAAAAAATCCGCTGCGCATTGCCATATATCACTCCAATCCGATTCCATCTAGTATTCCTACCGCGGCACAAAAATCGCCAAAACCCTGCCGCACCTCCTCCCTAGTTGCTATCGGATTCGCACCCCTACCGCACACCACCCCACCGCTGCCGTGCCCTAGCCACTCTCGGATTCCACCGCATCACGCTTACCACCCCCCCCAAGCCCGCAGCGCACCACACCAAATCCCACCGCACGCATCCACCCGCGACAGAGAAACGCTGCCGCCGCTGCCGCGCCCACGTCTCACTCGCCTGCGCCAAAATCTCCCGCAGCGCGCTTACCAACTGCCATAACACGAGCGCGCGCGCGCTGCCGCGGCACAGAAATTGGCCGTTTCGCTGCCGTACTGCCCGCGAGTTGCTGTGAGCCTACCGCGGTGCAATTTTCAGCTGTTTTGCTGCCGTGAGCGCTGCTGCGGTACAGAAACCAACTGTTTTGTTGCCGTGAGCTGTTTTTCCAGCCGTGAGTGTTCTAGAGCTAGAATTTCACCTAGATCTTTTTTGTTTTCTTTTTTGTTTCCTGTTTTCCTTCACTAGGACAATCATATCCATACTTTGTGAACCATAGCCACAGCCTTTCTACAGCATTCAAATAGGAACTTGCCCACAAGTATAGCTATTTTGTGCTCTAACAGATTGCTCAATTTTCATCACCACCATTGTGTTCACTTGTTTTTGGTTTATTTTGCTCCTAGCTTAGTGTAAGGCCATTGGAAAAATACAAAATAAATAAATAGAAAAGAGTAAAAGTATAAAAAAAAGAGAAAAGAGAAAAAGTGCAAAGAGGCCATATCATTACTATTGTTTACTAGTTGAGCTTGTGATAAGGGGTAGCCCGATCTTCTCAGTGAACTCTTTGATAACTTGATAACCAATGTGATACCTTGCTCTCTCCTTTGGCTAAACCCTGTCACCAATTGCAACATCACTTAACCCCTTCGGATATTCGAGACTGCACACTCTTGCACAAGTAGCCACCGACTACAAGTGGTCTTGTTTCTCCTTATTCCCAGTGGAACAGCAGAATACACTCAGATTTGCAAAGGTATATGATTCAAGATGAATGCTTCAAGCAATACAATCTAGAAGTCTAGGGTTTTTGTTTTAACGTAGTCTAACCTAATCTATGCGCCCCAAGGGGTATATATGAGGGGTGGGGTGCGGCCACAAGGAATTTTGGCAAGCAACACCCACCAACCCGAATAGGAACCCAACATGGGTCTAGTTTTGGACTTGGACTCAACCACAATAGATACAAACCGACCCATGCTAGGGGATG
This sequence comes from Alopecurus myosuroides, assembly GCA_028641055.1. NCBI lineage: Eukaryota > Viridiplantae > Streptophyta > Magnoliopsida > Poales > Poaceae > Alopecurus > Alopecurus myosuroides. The sequence goes on along the minus strand of CM054063.1, from coordinate 118,712,363 downwards.
CGGCCATAATGGTATACAAACCATGTGTAACTCTAATTGGACTCTATATGGCGCATTGATACTTCTTTGTGGGCGCCCTCCTCTTGTTATGTCCCTCCATGAGTGTGGAATAACAATCTAGCACTTGTTTTCCACACTTGTAGAATTGTTTTCAACATGTTCAATATTTGTTTTCAGCTCCTCTTGAACTCCATCTTCATCCATGTGCATCTTCTCTCCTTGTTCTTCCTCCTTAATGCTTGTGTTATCAACAAACCTAAGAATACAAACATGCATGGATTTAGGTAGTGTAAAGCTCTCATAATTATAAATGTTATACTCAAGTAGGAGTGAATTCACCTGTTGTTGTAATAGTTTAGTCCTTGATCTTGTCATGGGACCAATCCTCACTTCATCATTCTTTGTAGGAATATCATCATGTGAAACAATAGGGGAAGAACTAGGGATGTCCTCATCATCCTCCCCCCTGAAAAGCCTTGATGTCCACATCAAGGTTGTCTCCATGATATGGTGTAAAATCAGAAACATTGAAGGAATTACTCACTCCAAAATCATCAATTGGAAGATCTATCTTGTAAGCATTGTCATTATTTTTGCAATCACTTTGTAAGGACCAGCACCTCTTGGCAATAATTTTGATTTCCTTAGCTTAGGGAACCTATCCTTTCGAAAGTGTACCCATACCAAATCTCCCTCTTGAAAAATAACTTCCTTTCTCTTTTGATTTCTCTTTAAAGCAACATACTTCCCTTTCTTCTCTATAGCATCCATTGTTTTCTCATGTATCTTCTTCACAAAATCATCCCTTTTGGATGCATCCATGTTAATTCTGTCTTGAATAGGAAGTGGTAACAAATCAAGTGGTGTAGTAGGCCGAAATCCATAAACCACCTCAAAAGAAAAAAATTAGTGGTTGATGCACAACCCTGTTATATGAAAATTCCACATGTAGCAAGCACTCTTCCCACTCCTTCAATTTTTTCTTGATCATGCTTCTCAACAATGTGGACAATTTCCTATTCACCACTTCAGTTTGCCCATCAGTTTGGGGGTGGCAGGTAGTGGAAAATAACAATTTAGTTCCAAGCTTCCCCCATAGTGTTTTCCAAAAGTAGCTCATGAATTTGACATCTCTATCTGAAACAATAGTTCTTGGCACTCCATGTAATCTCACAATTTCTTTAAAGAATAAATTTGCAATGTGAGAAGCATCATCACTCTTGTGGCAAGCAATGAAGTGTGCCATCTTGGAAAATCTGTCCACAACTACAAAGATAGAATCATGTCCTCTTTTTGTCCTTGGCAAGCCCAAAACGAAATCCATACTAATATCCTCCCATGGTGTACTAGGTGATGGCAATGGTGTGTACAAACCGTGGGGCTTCAACTTGGACTTTGCCTTATTGCAAGTAATGCATCTTTGCACCCATCTATACACATCTCTTCTCATATGTGCCCAATAAAAATTCTCAGCCAACATAAGCAATGTTTTCTCTCTTCCAAAGTGTCCCATTAATCCTCCACTATGAGATTCCTGTAATAAGAATAAACGCAAAGAACACTCGGGAATACATAATTTGTTAGCTCTAAACAAGTATTCATCATGTATATGAAATTTATCCCATGCCTTAACATTAGTACATCTATTAAATGGCGTAGCAAATTCATTATCATTGACATATAGCTCTCTAATACCCTCCAAACCCGAAACCTTTATCTCTAAATGGGAGAGTAACATGTTCTTTCTTGATAAAGCATTAGCAACTACATTGTCCAATCCCTTTTTATGTTTAATGATACATGGAAAAGACTCAATAAATTCAACCCATTTAGCATGTCTTTTATTCAAATTTGATTGGCACTTTAAGAATTTCAATGCTTCATGATCACTATGTATAATAAATTCTTTAGGCCATAAGTAATGTTTCAACACCTCTAAAACTCTCACAAGTGCATATAGTTCCTTATCATAAACAGAATAATTCAATTGTGCACCATGTAGTTTTTTCAGAAAAATAGGCAATAGGTTTCTTTTCTTGCATTAATACTCCTCCAATACCTATGCCACTAGCATCATACTCAATCTCAAATTGTTTGTCAAAATTAGGAAGCATTAACAAAGGGGCCGAAATCAACTTTTTTTAATAGCATCAAAAGCAATATCTTGTTCAACTCCCCACACAAATTCTACACCCTTTTTAGTGAGTTCATTCAAAGGTGCAGCAAGTGTACTAAAATCTTTGACAAATCTTCTATAAAAACCAGCTAATCCATTAAAACTTCTTAATTGACTCACATTAATAGGAATAGGCCAATTTTTAATAGCTTCAGTTTTTGATTCATCTACTTCAATCCCATGTTTAGAAACAACATAACCAAGAAATATGACCTTATCTTTGCCAAAAGTGCACTTCTCTAAATTTCCATACAATTTATGTTCTCTTAGCACATGCAAGACTTGTCTAATATGATCAATATGCTCATGTTCATTGTGGCTATAAATAAGAATATCATCAAAATAGACTACCACAAAATTACCAATAAAATGTCTCAAAACATGGTTCATTAATCTCATGAAAGTACTAGGTACATTAGTCAATCCAAAGGGCATAACTAACCACTCATATAAACCAAATTTTGTCTTAAAAGCTATTTTCCACTCATCCCCCTCTTTCATCCTAATTTGATGATAACCACTACGCAAATCAATTTTAGAGAAAATAGCACTACCACTTAATTCATCTAACATGTCTTCCAAACGTGGTATAGGATGACGATAACGAATAGTGATATTGTTAATTGCTCTACAATCTACACACATGCGACATGTACCATCTTTCTTAGGCACTAAAATAACAGGAACAACACAAGGAGAAAGGCTTATGCGAATGTAACCTTTGTCAAAAATCTCTTGCACTTGTTTCTGAATCTCTTTTGTTTCTTGGGGATTAGTCCTATAGGGAGCTCGGTTTGGCAATGAAGATCCAGGAATCAAATCAATTTGGTGCTCAATACCCCTCAATGGTGGCAAACCCGACGACACCTCTTCTGGAAAAACATCCACAAAATCCTGCAAAACATTAGAAACACCAAGAGGAACAGGGGTCATGTCATTAGAAACCAAAATTTCTCCCTTGTGCATAAGCACTATAGGAAGCATAGTAGGATCCTCCCTAAATTCTCTCAAGTCCTCTCTAGTGGCTAACATGCATAATAAGTTTACTCCCTCACTTTTATTTTTTCCACTCGAATTAGATGTCCTATTTTCACTCACAACACTCTTATTTTCACTCTCAATCTTTTCAACACTCTCATGAATTTTTTGTCTAGACTCATTTACAATTTGTTGTGGTGTCATAGGTCTCGATAATATATCCTTATCCTTCCACTTGAGTTGATAGGTATTTGCTCTCCCATCATGTATCACACTCCTATCAAATTGCCAAGGCCTCCCAAGTAACATGTGACAAACTGACATGGGCACCACATCACACTCAATGGTGTCTTTATAAGGCCCAATTTGGAATTCAACTCTCACCATGTGGGTAACCTTCATCTCTCCTTTATCACTAAGCCATTGTATATGATAAGGATGAGGATGTGTAATATATCTCAACTTCAACTTTGCACACAATTCTTTGCTTGCCAAATTTCTGCAACTACCACCATCAATAATAACCTTGCAAGCCAATTGGGGACCAACAATTTCTCTTGTTTGAAATAAGTTGCATCTTTGACTTTCAGGACTTGGAAGAATACTCAATGTTCTTGGTGTGCAAAAAAAAGTAGGATATGTGGAAGTATATGCATCAAGAGGTCCATCATCATCATTATAACCATCCTCTTGAGTAGGATTAGCATCATCTCCAGTCTCATATTCATCATTAGCATTGAGGAGCATAATTTTCTTGTTTGGGCAATCTTTCTTAAAGTGACCTTTACCTCCACATGTATGGCAGCTCATGTCCCTATTTCGAGCTGTAGAAGAAGTGGATCCACTTGCACTAGCTGCTAGTTGTGCTTGCCTCTTAGACATAGAGGTAGTACATTCATTTTCTCTAGTGGATACCCCACGGCTAGGGGTAGGTTATGGCAATGGTGGTGAAGAAAAGGAAGACCTATTAGTGAAAGGTCTCCTTGGAGCCATAAGAGCCTCCTCGGCCAATTGCTTCTCAGTCTCCCTTGCTTGGTGCAACAATTCATTCATATCATTATATTGTGTATGCCTCACAATGCTCTTAATTTTGAATTGCAAACCTGAAAGAAACCTTTGCATAGTGTGCTCAACATCTTCTCCCACTCTAGCTCATTGCAATATCAACTCCATCTCTCTATAATAAGCATCCACTGATTTTGTACCTTGCTTGAATTGTTGCAACTTGTCATATAAAGACCTCAAATAATTTTTTGGCACAAATCTATCTCTCATAATTTGCTTCATCTCCCTCCAAGTAAGAATATCAGGTTCTCTATTTCTTGCCCTTGTCCTTGTAATATTATCCCACCATAGCAAAGCATAGCCATCAAAACTTGAAGAAGCAAGTTTAATTTTTCTCTCCTCATTATACTCATGCATCCTCCATAATTTTTCCATCTTGAGCTCCCACATAAGATACTTTTCAACATCATCAGTATCAAAATTGAGGGTAGGTAACATAAATTTAGGTTTACCAAGACCATCATGCTCACGGTTTGGTTCATGGACAGGGACCCTCCTTGCTTGAAAATCACAGCCAGCACCATGATTAGCTCTACCACCTCCACGGTTAGGAGGAACAAAATTAGCCTCCTCCTCCTCATCCTCAGCATCCCCAAAAGCACTCCCACCATCCTCTCGGGCAGGAAGTCTTTGATACAATAAGGTAGCCAAGGCACCAATTCTAGTAGTCAATGTATCAAGAGAAGCTTGCAATCTGTTAACTTGCTCTTGTGTACCAGCAGCTGTATCAGTAACTTGTCCAATTTGAAGTCCCAAATTCTGAACATGTGTATCCATGTCCACTCCATGCTTGTCAATGATAGTATTTAATTCAGCATGCTTAGAAGCAATAGTGGAGTTCAATTGTTCATGCATCTCCTCCAAATATGTCCACTTCACTTGTTCATCACCATGATTCTTTTTAGCCTGTGTAGAAACATCACTAGAAGCAACCATGATTAATAGGTTAGTGAAATAAACAAATTGCTATGGGTTGTGGTGCTCTCTCTCAACTCACTCAAAACCAGCCAAAGAGGTGATCCTTACTGCTCCAAAGTGAATAGAAAATCTTACCACAAGTAATAGCAACTAATGTGACTTGGTGTGAAGAATAGAATGCCCAGGGGTTTTTGCTCTCACAAAGGTAAAACAGGTCATATGGTGGGGCTTGGTATGGATACCTAACAATCACCAATTAACAAGTCATATTGTTGTTTGTGAATGATACAAAAATAACACCTAGGAAACACACACCAAAATTGGAGACAAATGTGGCAATGCAAATATATGTAGGAATTTTTGCAATGCTCTAGAAAGATACTAGCCAAGCTCAATGATAATCAGGCACAAGATTGCTCAATGTGTAGTGTCAATGATAGCAATGAAAACAGCTCCAAATGATAGTAATAGCAATGTATCTCAATGGCCTTTCTTTTTGCTTTTTCTGTTTTTCTCTTTTTCTATTTTCTGTTTTTCTCTGTTTTTTTTATACTTTTATGGCCGAAAAATAACTAAAGGAGCAACTAAAAATAAAAGCTACATCAATGTGACACAATATGATAGTGAGCAGCCTGAAAAGAGCAAGAAAAATAGCTAGTCTTATGGGTAAGGTACCTATTTAATTGCTGTAGAAAGGCTTTGTCTAAGGTTCACAAAGAATTGATATGAAAACCTAAAGAAATTGTAAGTAAAAATCTAAAAGAAAACAATCTAAGGAGAACTAGATGACTCACGGCAGAACAATTGAACCACGGCAGCAAAACAGGCCGTTTTGGACTCACGACAGAGTACCGCGGCAGAAAATTGCACGAAATCCTGCCGTAGGCGAGCTCACGGCAGAGAAAAAGGCTCACGGCAGCGGCGGCAGCGTTTTGGTGCAAAAGCAAGCGCGCGGCAGAGAAAATCGGGGCAGTTTGGTGCTACGAGCGTGGGCGAGTGGTGTGTTGCGGGTAGGCGGATTGGTAAGGGCACTGCGGTGGGATTTCGTGGGATTTGTAAGCGCGCGATGGATAGGAATCCGAGCCTAGATAGAACCGTACCGCGGCAGCAATTTGGAAGGTTTTTGCGCTGCGGCAGAAAATGAATCCGAACAGCACTAGAACTCAACTCCCGATAGATATAATTGCACCACTCGGATTGGAATCAAAAGGAAGCTGCGGGTAACTAATTTGTTTTGTAGTTTTTGGGTATAGACTCGACTTGAAATTTGAAGAACAACTAAGAACCCTAACCCTAACCGACCTAATGACTCAAAAGAAGAAAAAGTAACACAAAATCAAAAACAAAACAACACTAGGAATTGAAAACTAGTAATTATCTAAGGCTATGGCAACACTAATACTATATTTTGTCGCTTTTTCTGGATAGGTAATAAAAACAACTCGAATCTAAAGGGATAGATACATCTCACCGAGTAAACCCAGTAATCTGATACCAAGATGATAAGGGGTAGCCCGATCTTCTAAGTGAACTCTTTGATAACTTGATAACCAATGTGATACCTCGCTCTCTCCTTTGGCTAAACCCTGTCACCAATTGCAACAGCACTTAACCCCTTCGGATATTCGAGACTCCACACTCTTGCACAAGTAGCCACCGACTACAAGTGGTCCTGTTTCTCCTTATTCCCAGTGGAATAGCAGAATACACTCAGATTTGCAAAGGTATATAATTCAAGATGAATGCTTCAAGCAATACAATCTAGATGTCTAGGGTTTTTGTTTTAACGTAGTCTAACCTAATCTATGCGCCCCAAGGGGTATATATGAGGGGTGGGGTGCGTCCACAAGGCATCTTGCGCAAGCAACACCCACCAACCCGAATAGGAACCCAACATGGGTCTAGTTTTCGACTTGGACTCAACCACAATAGATACAAACCGACCCATGCTAGGGGATGCGGCCATAATGGTATACAAACCATGTGTAACTCTAATTGGACTCTATATGGCGCATTGATACTTCTTTGTGGGCGCCCTCCTCTTGTTATGTCCCTCCATGAGTGTGGAATAACAATCTAGCACTTGTTTTCCACACTTGTAGAATTGTTTTCAACATGTTCAATATTTGTTTTCAGCTCCTCTTGAACTCCATCTTCATCCATGTGCATCTTCTCTCCTTGTTCTTCCTCCTTAATGCTTGTGTTATCAACAAACCTAAGAATACAAACATGCATGGATTTAGGTAGTATAAAGCTCTCATAATTATAAATGTTATACTCAAGTAGGACTGAATTCACCTGTTGTTGTAATAGTTTAGTTCTTGATCTTGTCATGGGACCAATCCTCACTTCATCATTCTTTGTAGGAATATCATCATGTGAAATAATAGGTGAAGAACTAGGGGTGTCCTCATCAGCTTGCCATTGTCTTACTAGATTTTTGAGTGAGTTGTGAGAGAACACCACAACCTATACTTGTTTCTATTTCACTAACCTACTAATGGATCTTTCTAGTGGTGATCTTGTGCAGCAAAAGAAGGACCATAAGGAGGGAGTTAATTGGAGGGAGTATGAGGCTCTAAGGGATGTGTTGGCAAAACAAATCAAGGACAATCATAATGAAATCAAGCAATTTGTGCAAGATGCATGTGACCCTTTATATGATGCTCTCCAAGCTATGGAGAACAAGATGGAGGGCACACATAAATTGGCCGAAACAAACAATGGGGAAGTGAAAACAATCAATGATTCTATTGCTCAAATGACTACTACCCTTGCTGGACTTCAAACCATGATTCAAGACAGATTTCCACTTGTTGATGATGACAATGCTAGTGTCCATAGTGATGCTAATAATGGCTTGGAAGCCAATGGAGAGGTGGATAATTTTCTTGGCCGTGGAGCAAGAGGAGATAGAGCTAGAGGAGGATTTCATGGCCGAGCCAATCATATGGGTGCAAGGAGAGTGCCCAGTAATGTGGTTCCTGAGAATCCAAGAGAGGATGGTTTGAGTAAGCCAAAATTCTCTATTCCTTCTTTCAGCTTTGATACTATGGATGTGGAAGAATATTTGCTATGGGAGTTAAAAATTGACAAGCTATGGAGATTGCATGATTGTAATGAGGATAGAAAAATCAAGTTGGCATCTTCTAAGTTTGATGGATATGCTCTTAGATGGTGGGATACTACTGTGAGAAAGAGGCAAGAGGATGGTGAGTTACCCATTGTCACTTGGAACACCATGAAGAGAGTCATGAGGGATAGATTTGTTCCACCAAATTACATAAGGTAACAATTTGATCAATTGCAATAATTGAGGCAAGGTACTATGACTGTTGATGCTTATTATCAAGAGATGGAATTAATCATGCAAAGGGCACGTGTGAGAGAGCAATTGGAGCAAACAATGCAAAGGTTTCTTTCAGGTTTGAACTATAAAATCAAGGGCATTGTTAGGCATCACCAATATCATGATATGCATGAATTATTACATCATGCTAGGGAGGCCGAATCACACATCAATGAGGAGGCAAAAATTACTTCAAGGACAAGAGCTAGATTTCCCATGAGATCATCTACTATGCCTAGTACACCACCTCCTCCATCTCTTAGCTGTGGTGTTTCATCTTCCAAAGCAGAGTCTAGCACCTCTATTGCAAAGAAATCATCACAACCAGCTGTAAGTACCACGGGTTCAAGTGCTTCTACTATAAGGAATAGAGATATTACATGTCACTCATGTGGAGGAAAGGGGCACTTCAAGAGGGATTTTCCAAATACAAAGGTGATGATTATCAATGAGTACAATGAGTATGAGACATGTGATGATGTTGATCCTAATGATATTGATGATGATGATGGCTATTTGAGTGATACTCCATTGGATGCCTATGCTACTACTATGCCATCTATTATTTGCACACAAAAGTCATTGAGTGTTATTCCTAGTCCTGAAAATCAAAGGTGCAATTTGTTTCAAACAAAGGCTGTTATTGGTCCTAATATGGCTTGCAAAGTCATTATTCATGGAGGAAGTTGCAGGAATTTGGCTAGCATAGATCTATGTGCAAAGTTAAATTTGAAATATTTACCACACCCTTGTCCTTATCATATCCAATGGTTGAGTAGCTCGGGACAAATGAAGGTGACTCATATGGTGCGTGTGGAATTTCAAATTGGACCTTATAAAGATACTATTGAGTTTGATGTGGTGCCCATGACAGTTTGCCACTTATTATTGGGAAGACCTTGGCAATTTGATAGAAGTGTGATGATGAGGACATCCCTAGTACATTTGTTATTCCTCCTGTTGATGATGATGTTGCTGTTCAAGAGAAGCATGATGAAGTAAGGATTGGTCCAATGACTAGATCAAGAACCAAACTATTAGAACAGCAGGTGAACTCACTCCTTTTAAATTATGATGTTTGTTCTCATGAGAATTTTATACTACCTAAATCCCTACACTTATGTATGATTCAGGTTATTGATAACACAAACATTATGGGAGGCAAGGAGCATGGAGTCATGGAGCAAAGCATGGGAGCACACATGGAGGGAGATGATCATGCAAGCCCAAGGGAGAAGGATGTAACACCTGGGGTGTTTCCCTGAGTTAGAAAGTTGGTTGTTTTTCTTTTTGCTTTGCATCACATGCATCATGTGCATTGCACCTTGTGTTCAAAACAACTCAAAAATTCAAACCAATTTAAACTTTCAAAACATGTCCAAAGTTTCCAATTTAAAAATTGCAAACTAAACAACTCAAATTGTTTCTAATAGTTTTGAAGTTGATTTATTCAAATTGCTTGTTAATAAAATTCCCTTTTATCAACACCCTAATGGTAAATTCAAAATTCAAATCAAATTCATCCATACTTGGCATGTTTCAAATGTGGGTTTAAACATTAAAATCTTGCAACCATTTAGATTCAATAAGTTTCATAGTTGTTTGAGCTTATTGAATAAACTTGCTTAAATTAAGAACTCAAATCTATATGAAACCCTATTTGAATTTCAACTAGCAATTTCAAACTAATTGGCATTTTCAAATTGTTGAAAATAAAGTTAACATACCTTGTTATTGCTGTTTTGTAAATCAATAAAAAATATTTCATAAAATGAGAACCCCAAAACCTCTCTCTTTTTCTCTCTATTTCTTTCTACAAAAAAATTTGTAACCAGAAAAAAATAAAAATAAAAAGAAACCCTTTGAGCTGAGGGGAAGGCAGGCCTTTCAGCCCAGCCCACCACGGACCTCCTCCCCCCCCAGCCCAGCTCCCCTCTGTTCTTTTGGCCCGGTACCCCTTCGAGGAGATCTTCTTCCTCCTGCTGGCGTCACCGTGGTACGAACCACTCCACCACCGTATGATCCTCGCTCCCCCCCCTCCGATGTCCTGCCGTACCACCTAGGCCCTCCATAAAACCTCCACTCCCCCTCGCCCTAACCCCCTACCCTCTCACTCTGCCACCGCCAGCTTCCTCTCTCTTCCTCCCACCTCGCTGTTACTCAAGATGGCAACGGGGACGGGGATGGCCGGGTATGACTCCACCATCCCCGCTCCGATCCCCGCCAGTCCTCGTCCCCGCCGGTCCCCGTGAAGCTATCGGGGCTGAAACCGCCCCCATCCCCGTCAGCGTCGGGTATCCGACACCCACCGGGTATCCATGGGGACCTCGACGCCAGCGATCTAAGTGATGGAGGCTGCCAGAAGGAAGAAGATTAGGGCGCAGAAGAGGTTGTCGGTGAGTCAGCTGATGAGCTTCTCGCCGGCGAACTTCCCCTTGCAAAAGGCGGCGAGCTCCTCCTGTCCGCTGTCGCACGCCTTGCCGTCTAGGGGAGAAGGCAAGGAGCGTAGTAGCAGACTCTCCCGGCTGGCCGGCTCTCCGCCTCTCCTGCTCCTCGTGATGGACAGAAAGGGCGGCCAGAAGGAGATGAGATGGTGGCCGCCGCCGGTGCGAGCCATGGATCCCTGTGACTCTGTGACTTTCGATTTGGGGGAAAGGTCGAGCGAGTTGTGGTCTCGTGACGTGATGCGTTCGTGGCGGCGTGGGGGTGAGAAATATGTGGATCTGGTGCGGTAAGGTTTGATGCAGTTATGTTTTTATTACACTGCCATGTGGGGTCCCGGGTCCCCGTGGAGCCTCCATGGGGGGTTTTTCCTCCCCATACCCGCCCCGTTATACTCTCGGGTACCCGCCCCGCTATCCCCATGGGGCGAATTTGCTCCCCATCTCCGATTCTTACCGGGTAAATACCCGCGGGTACCCATCCCCACGGGGAAAACTGCCAATTTGAGCTGTTACGGTCCGCTGTAACCGAGCAAGCACCACCACTGCCTCCCCGTCGTTCCGCTGTCACCAACCACCTGTAGCCAGGTCCAGAACGCCCCGGAGCTTCACCGTGGCGTCCTCTACCTCATGGTGCAGGGGATCGGGCCGCGTTGCTCCCGTTCGTCATCGGCATCATCTTCTACCTTCCCGGCTGAACTCCTCCTCCGTCGAAATTCATCGCCTTTGGTCGCCCTCAAGCTGGAAAAACCTCTACCTAACCCTCCAGGTGATCTTCTCGTCCGATTCCGGTCATCTCCCATCTTGTTTCCCTGCTATTTGTCGACGTGGGTTTCTGAACTCTGTTCGGTCCGCCATGAACATGTTGCAGAGAAGCTCCAACACCGGGGGTTATGCCCTCTGTCGCTCATCCGTGCACAGCGCCATGATGGGTTGGTCGTCCCACACACCCCAGCACTCCTAGCTGCCCGTTGCTACACCCTCGAGGTCGAACCAACGCGAGAGGATCTCCAGCAGCCCGCAGTAATTCCTTCTCTGAACCTGTGCTATCTGAACCTGTGTGTCGAAATTCAGTTACGAGCAGGTGCTACACCACTTCTTCCGTCAGAATCGTGTAGAATCACAAAGCGCAGTGCAGCGTACTGGTACTGACCATGCGCCGCGCACAGCCGTGAGGGGTGGGTTCGATTCCCCCCTCGCGCATTACTTTTTCAGGAATTAACCACGGGCGCTGGCCCACCCGTCATGGGCCGTGGCTGCCACGCAGCCCTCCACCGCGCCACGCCAGCGCCTGCGTGGCCAGGGCCCGTGAGTCAGCCGCAGGGGCTGGCTACAGCCCGGTGGATTCTGCCTCCAGATCCAGATCCGCGCCAGCTTTTCACACACAGGCCCCTAGCCCCTGTGTTTCCTTTCACCTAGGTCCTCCAAAATTACAGAAACACCCCTAAAATTCTCTTGCCCCTAACTTTCAAACCACATCTCCAAATAATTCAAACTTTACATGTATTCCATGCTAAACTAAATTCTCTGTATGTTTAAAACATTTGTATTCTGTTTTGAACATTCCAAATGGTTTCAAAAATTCAAATTCAAACACCTCTTTTGAATTTGATTAAATTCATAACAATTTCAAATTTATTCCAAATGGAACAAATAAAATATGTTTTCCAACCAAAATTTCATGCTCTTTCCAAATATAACATTTGTTTTCTGTTTTGGATAAATAGAACTAATGCAATTACTTAATGCTTTAACTCAATCATTTAAATGGTGAAATTCATAAATTGCTCAATTAAAATCCAATCTCAACAAATAAAATATGTCTTCAAACCAGAAAAGTGTGACCTTTTCAATTATGAATCTTATTGAATGTTTTGAACAAATAAAAAATTCAAATAATTTCATACTTGAATTAAAATCATTTAAACCTTGTTTAAACTTGTTTAATTCATAATTAATTCATCTTAAATCCTTTGTCAACAAATGAAATATGTTTTCCAGGCAAAATTGAATAAGCTTTCCAAATATCAACTTTGTTTTCTGTTTTGAATAATTTAAATTGTTGAAAACAACTGTTTCTTAATTAATGCATTTAAAATTGTCAATTTAATAACTTGTTCATTTTATTTCCTTTTTCAACAAATGAAATATGTATTCCATCTAAAATATTGTGTTCTTTCCAAATATAAATTTTGTTATATGTTTTGAACAATTTAAAATTGGTGAAAACAACAAATGCTTGTTTAAATCATTTAAAATGCCAAAGTTCATAACTTGATAAATAAAATTCCTAACTTGGTAAACAACATATCAAATTGAAGCTATTGTTGTTTTCTTATTGTTTTCATCATCCATGCATCATTCTAATCAACTATCACATGATGGTTAGTTGTAGATCATTTAATTCAACATTAATTCATGGGCTTTTCCATATGCAATCCAAATTGCATATGGGCCCATTTAAATATGTTTATCCTGTCAACTAGTTTATCTTTGATGCATCCTTAAACTTGTCATGCATCCATATCTTGATCATGCTGGATCTTTTGCCGTAGTAGTAATTGTTGCATCCGGTGTTTGTTCTAGTTCGTTGTTTCTTCGCGGATAGGACGTTGAGATGATGTGAGCAACGACAAGTTCTGCGGATGTACCTCTACTTGCTGGATTCCAGGCAAGTATACTCACTTGCTACCTATGGCTGTCTTTCATCACTTGTTACCGATTCTTCCCGTTGCCTTCATTCTAGCCTTATGATTCGATGCTTGTGTCTAGATCCTATCATATGTTTACCTTGCAGCCATGATATAGCCATCCTTCCACTTCCTATCACCTGTTGGATGTTTACCTTGTTGGCCCTCGTGTCGTAGCTGCATGCTTAGTGTTGTTTGCGCTCAAGTTTCGTTGTCTGTCTTATCACCTGTTTAGTTGGATAGTTGGGTTTCCAATTCAATCAACAATATGTTAATGTTTGGGGTAATAATAATTTGATGATAAGGCACCGGCAGGAGGCCCGGCGTGGTTTTGAGGCCCGCTAGTGTCGACCCTAATTAGGAAAAGGGTCTTGTCCTCCGATCCATGATGAGCGCATTAACCGCATGTGGGAAGCGAGTATGGGCGCCCCCCGCAATTCTGATTCGATTCGCATCTCGTCCAAATCACCACACTTAGTTCGGGCTTTCCATTTGATGCATGCATATGCAGGTGCGAACCCTTGGCGCCAGGGTGGAACTTTTGTAGTCGGCATTTAGGGCAGCGTGGTCTTAGAGTGCTATGAGGGTCCCCCTTTTCTTCGTAGGGGCTCGATTAGCCGCGCACGCACAGCACGTGGTTCTTTGGGCTTGATGCGAAGAAGAGTTGGGTTGTGTTGAGTACCTCGCTTGGTGGGTTGATCCCCCGTCTGGCGGGTTATTCTTACGTGTACGGCCAAATTGGTGCATCCCTGCAGGGTTAAATCTTCTCGAGAAGTCGTGTTGTCCGCGGTTATGGATGATTTGGTGAAAGTGCTGGCTAACAAGTACTCTGACAACTTACACTTAACGATGATAACTTGACTAGTAATATAGATTACCTCCACCATAAAAATGAATGTCACCTTAATCAACAGTGTGAGTTTCCTTGGGTTGCTTCCTTAGTAGGGGGTAACATTGGATGGGTATTGTTTGGTGAGTAGTTATAGTTGGTTTTGTCGCGCTATCTTATCCCTTTCTTTTAGCCGGATGTTGTAGCGAGTCTCTGTAGTTAGTTAGTGCAGCCCGCTGCCGCTTCTTTGCAATAATCCTTTCCTTTCCGTTGAACCCAAAGTATTTGTATCTTGTGATGATTGGATACGCTAGCATTTTGTGAGTATGGGTTATCCACTTGCCAGTACTTAACCGTACTGACCCACGAATCCTTTTCGTGGCTGCATATTCCACATTGCAGTCAACAGGTTTGAAGTCTGACGACGTTAGCTTGGGAATCCCTCCGGCTTGGCCTGGGCAGGGATTGGACGCCATCGGTTATCTTCAGGACTCTTAGTCCAATTTGTATCTTGTCCGTAGTCGGACACTATGTTGTTTCTTCCGCTGTTAATTGGATCTTTGTATTGTATCAGTTGTAGTCTTGACTCGTTTGAGTCGTCTTGTATATATCTTTTCTGTTGTTGTTGTGGATTATTCGTGAACTGTTGTAATGTTATCACAAGTGGCAACCTGGAATCGGTTATTATGTGGATTTTGGCGGGAATGCTGAAATCTGCATAGTGCCCGATCTCGGGGCGTCACAAATGGTATCAGAGCATGGTTTCCGATTCCCGATATTGTTTCGATACGAATGGTTATCGAAGCAACGGGTCCGCAAAGCCTGTAGGATAACCTCGCTAACGGTCGTTGTTTTTAGAGTGTCAAAAACTATTTGTGCAAAACCTATTTTAGAAACAGCTCAATAGGATTCTTGTTTTCTCCTTATCTCTATTCTATTTCCCCTCTCATCTTATTTGTTTTGGAGTCTCCTCCCTTGTCTATCTTCAAAGTGTTAGGATCCTACGTGGGTTGGACGTTCTCTTGGCCTTATATCCTAATAGGTTCGATCATGGGAAGATTCCTGGTGGAAGAACATCGTCGTCACTCCGAGCAAGAATCTCTTGTTAGTGGTGTCGAGAAGCCCTTGTTAGTGGTGTCGAGGAGATCAACTGGAAGCATGAAGAATCGATAATCGAACTTCTTTCCCCTCCTGGGTTAGTGGTGGATTGCGAGGGCGCAATCCCTTGTTAGTGGTGTCGTCTGTAACACCTGGGGTGTTTCCCTGAGTTAGAAAGTTGGTTGTTTTTCTATTTGCTTTGCATCACATGCATCATGTGCATTGCACCTTGTTTTCAAAACAACTCAAAAATTCAAACCAATTTAAACTTTCAAAACATGTCCAAAGTTTCCAATTTAAAAATTGCAAACTAAACAACTCAAATTGTTTCTTATAGTTTTGAAGTTGATTTATTCAAATTGCTTGTTAATAAAATTCCCTTTTATCAACACCCTAATGGTAAATTCAAAATTCAAATCAAATTCATCCATACTTGGCATGTTTCAAATGTGGGTTTAAACATTAAAATCTTGCAACCATTTAGATTCAATAAGTTTCATAGTTGTTTGAGCTTATTGAATAAACTTGCTTAAATTAAAAACTCAAATCTATATGAAACCCTATTTGAATTTCAACTAGCAATTTGAAACTAATTGGCATTTTCAAATTGTTGAAAATAAAGTTAACATACCTTGTTATTGCTGTTTGTAAATCAATAAAAAATATTTCATAAAATGAGAACCCCAAAACCTCTCTCTTTTTCTCTCTATTTCTTTCTACAAAAAAATTTGTAACCAGAAAAAAATAAAAATAAAAAGAAACCCTTTGAGCTGAGGGGAAGGCAGGCCTTTCAGCCCAGCCCACCACGGACCTCCTCCCCCCCCAGCCCAGCTCCCTTCTGTTCTTTTGGCCCAGTACCCCTTCGAGGAGATCTTCTTCCTCCTGCTGGCGTCACCGTGGTACGAACCACTCCACCACCATATGATCCTCGCTCCCCCCCTCCGATGTCCTGCCGTACCACCTAGGCCCTCCATAAAACCTCCACTCCCCCTCGCCCTAACCCCCTACCCTCTCACTCTGCCATCGCCAGCTTCCTCTCTCTTCCTCCCACCTCGCTGTTACGGTCCGCTGTAACCGAGCAAGCACCACCACTGCCTCCCCGTTGTTCCGCCGTCACCAACCACCTGTAGCCAGGTCCAGAACGCCCTGGAGCTTCACCGTGGCGTCCTCTACCTCATGGTGCAGGGGACGGGCCGCGTTGCTCCCGTTCGTCATCGGCATCATCTTCTACCTTCCCGGCCGAACTCCTCCTCCGTCGAAATTCATCGCCTTTCGTCGCCCTCAAGCTGGAAAAACCTCTACCTAACCCTCCAGGTGATCTTCTCGTCCGATTCCGGTCATCTCCCATCTCGTTTCCCTGCTATTTGTCGACGTGGGTTTCTGAACTCTGTTCGGTCCGCCATGAACATGTTGCAGAGAAGCTCCAACACCGGGGGTTATGCCCTCTGTCGTTCATCCGTGCACAGCGCCATGATGGGCTGGTCGTCCCACACACCCCAGCACTCCTAGCTGCCCCTTGCACACCCTCGAGGTCGCACCAACGCGAGAGGATCTCCAGCAGCCCGCAGTAATTCCTTCTCTGAACCTGTGCTATCTGAACCTGTGTGTCGAAATTCAGTTACGAGCAGGCGCTACACCACTTCTTCCGTCAGAATCGTGTAGAATCACAAAGCGCAGTGCAGCGCACTGGTACTGACCCTGCGCCGCGCACAGCCGTGAGGGGGTGGGTTCGATTCCCCCCTCGCGCATTTCTTTTTCAGGAATTAACCACGGGCGCTGGCCCACCCGTCATGGGCCGTGGCTGCCACGCATCCCTCCACCGCGCCACGCCAGCGCCTGCGTGGCCAGGGCCCGCAAGTCAACCGCAGGGGCTGGCTGCAGCCCGGTGGATTCTGCCTCCAGATCCAGATCCGCGCCAGCTTTTCACACACAGGCCCCTAGCCCTTGTTTTCCCTTTCACCTAGGTCCTCCAAAATTATAGAAACACCCCTAAAATTCTCTTGCCCCTAACTTTCAAACCACATCTCCAAATAATTCAAACTTTACATGTATTCCATGCTAAATTAAATTCTCTGCATGTTTAAAACATTTGTATTCTGTTTTGAACATTCCAAATGGTTTCAAAAATTCAAATTCAAACACCTCTTTTGAATTTGATTAAATTCATAACTATTTCAAATTTATTCCAAATGGAACAAATAAAATATGTTTTCCAACCAAAATTTCATGCTCTTTCCAAATATAACAATTGTTTTCTGTTTTGGATAAATAAAACTAATGCAATTACTTAATGCTTTAATTCAATCATTTAAATGGTGAAATTCATAAATTGCTCAATTAAAATCCAATCTCAACAAATAAAATATGTCTTCAAACCAGAAAAGTGTGACCTTTTCAAATATGAATCTTATTGTATTTTTTGAACAAATAAAAAATTCAAATAATTTCATACTTGAATTAAAATCATTTAAACCTTGTTTAAACTTGTTTAATTCATAATTCATCTTAAATCCTTTGTCAACAAATGAAATATGTTTAAAGGCAAAATTGAATAAGCTTTCCAAATATCAACTTTGTTTTCTGTTTTGAATAATTTAAATTGCTGAAAACAACTGTTTCTTAATTAATGCATTTAAAATTGTCAATTTAATAACTTGTTCATTTTAATTCCTTTTTCAACAAATGAAATATGTATTCCATCTAAAATATTGTGTTCTTTCCAAATATAAATTTTGTTATATGTTTTGAACAATTTAAAATTGGTGAAAACAACAAATGCTTGTTTACATCATTTAAAATGCCAAAGTTCGTAACTTGATAAATAAAATTCCAAACTTGGTAAACAACATATCAAATTGAAGCTATTGTTGTTTTCTTATTGTTTTCATCATCCATGCATCATTCTAATCAACTATCACATGATGGTTAGTTGTAGATCATTTAATTCAATATTAATTCATGGGCTTTTCCATATGCAATCCAAATTGCATATGGGCCCATTTAAATATGTTTATCCTGTCAACTAGTTTATCTTTGATGCATCCTTAAACTCGTCATGCATCCATATCTTGATCATGCTGGATCTTTTGCCGTAGTAGTAATTGTTGCATCCGGTGTTTGTTCTAGTTCGTTGTTTCTTCGCGGATAGGACGTTGAGATGATGTGAGCAACGACAATTTCTGCGGATGTACCTCTACTTGCTGGATTCCAGGCAAGTATACTCACTTGCTACCTATGGCTGCCTTTCATCACTTGTTACCGATTCTTCCCGTTGCCTTCATTCTAGCCTTATGATTCGATGCTTGTGTCTCGATCCTATCATATGTTTACCTTGCAGCCATAATATAGCCATCCTTCCACTTCCTATCACATGTTGGTTGTTTACCTTGTTGGCCCTCGTGTCGTAGCTGCATGCTTAGTGTTGTTCGCGCTCAAGTTTCATTGTCTGTCTTATCACATGTTTAGTTGGATAGTTAGGTTTCCAATTCAATCAACAATATGTTAATGTTTGGGGTAATAATAATTTGATGATAAGGCACCGGCAGGAGGCCCGGCGTGGTTTTGAGGCCTGCTAGTGTCGACCCTAATTAGGAAAAGGGTCTTGTCCTCCGATCCATGATGAGCGCACTAACCGCATGTGGGAAGCGAGTATGGGCGCCCCCCACAATTCTGATTCGATTCGCATCTCGTCCAAATCACCACACTTAGTTCGGGCTTTCCATTTAATGCATGCATATGCAGGTGCGAACCCTTGGCGCCAGGGTGGAACTTTTGTAGTCGGCATTTAGGGTGGCGTGGTCTTAGAGTGCTATGAGGGTCCCCCTTTTCTTCGTGGGGGCTCGATTAGCCGCGCACGCACAGCACGTGGTTCTTTGGGCTTGATGCGAAGAAGAGTTGGGTTGTGTTGAGTACCTCGCTTGGTGGGTTGATCCCCCGTCTAGCGGGTTATTCTTACGTGTACAGCCAAATTGGTGCATCCCTGCAGGGTTAAATCTTCTCGAGAAGCCGTGTTGTCCGCGGTTATGGATGACTTGGTGAAAGTGCTGGCTAACAAGTACTCAGACAACTTACACTTAACGATGATAACTTGACTAGTAATATAGATTACCTGCACCATAAAAATGAATGTCACCTTAATCAACAGTGTGAGTTTCCTTGGGTTGCTTCCTTAGTAGGGGGTAACATTGGATGGGTATTGTTTGGTGAGTAGTTATAGTTGGTTTTGTCGCGCTATCTTATCCCTTTCTTTTAGCCGGATGTTGTAGCGATTCTCTGTAGTTAGTTAGTGCAGCCCGCTGCCGATTCTTTGCAATAATCCTTTCCTTTCCGTTGAACCCAAAGTATTTGTATCTTGTGATGATTGGATACGCTGGCATTTTGTGAGTATGGGTTATCCACTTGCCAGTACTTAACCGTACTGACCCACGAATCCTTTTCGTGGCTGCATATTCCACATTGCAGTCAACAGGTTTGAAGTCTGACGACGTTAGCTTGGGAATCCCTCCGGCTTGGCCTGGGCAGGGATTGGACGCCATCGGTTATCTTCAGGACTCTTAGTCCAATTTGTATCTTGTCCGTAGTCGGACACTATGTTGTTTCTTCCGCTGTTATTTGGATCTTTGTATTGTATCAGTTGTAGTCTTGACTCGTTTGAGTCGTCTTGTATATATCTTTTCTGTTGTTGTTGTGGATTATTCATGAACTGTTGTAATGTTATCACAAGTGGCAACCTGGAATCGGTTATTATGTGGATTTTGGCGGGAATGCTGAAATCTGCATAGTGCCCGATCTCGGGGCGTCACAAAGGAGGAGGAAGAATAAAGATAAGAGGGAATTGAGACCACCAAGGACATGTCCTTGCTTGGCTCAGCCCGAATTATTATGTGGTGCGTTTAATGTTTATGGGAGCACCAAGGACATGTCCTAGGTACTCCCATACGAGTCCAATAAGGCCCTGCGTTGCTGTTGGCCGCACCCCACCTATTGGGGTCGGTTTGTATCACTTAGTCCGAGTCCAAACCCAAGTTGGTTCGAGTCCTAGTCAGGTTAGGGAATTGGTGCTTGCGCAACCAGGTTGTGGCCGCACCCCCTCCCTCTCTTATACCCTTTCACCTGCGTGTGAATAGGTTAGACTACCTTTATTCATAAACCCTAGAACTCCATTGTTGATTGCTTGAAGCATTCATCAGGAATTGATATTGCAAGTTTTGCGTGTTATCTGCTATTCCACTGGGAATTAGTTGATACAGGACCACTAGTAGTCAGTGGCTACTCGTGCAAGTGTGTGGATTTACGAATATCCAAGGGATTGGTTGCTGCTGCAATTGGCATCGGGAATTAGCCGGAGAGTTCGTGGAGAGACACAAGTTCTCAGATCCTTGTTATCGTGTGAGTTCATCGAGAAGATCGGGCAACCCCATATCATCTTGGTGTCAGATTTACAGGTTAACTTGGTGAGCTATCGTGATCTTGTAGATTTGTTCTTGTTTTCATTAACTACCCACCGAAAAAGCCACAAAAAATAGGTTTAGTTCGAGCCATAGCCTTAGATCATCACTTTTATCAAGTTTTAGTTGTTGTTTTATGGTTGATTTTCGTGTTCCCTTTCTATTTTTGAGTCTTGTGTTTTCGGTCTAGATTTAGGGTTCTAAGTGTTCTTCGTGTTATCCCAAGTGTGTCCACAAAATTTCGCTCAAAAAGCTCCATCCGATCCAAAGTTATACCCAATTGGAGTTGGGGTCGGTTTCCTGCCGCGGCACAGAAACGAGCAAAACCCTGCCGCGGCCGTACCCTACCCGGAGTCGGAATCCGCCCGTCGCACGCTTACCAATCGGCCCCACAGCGCCGTAACACGCTTACCTTTGGCGCCCCGCGCGCTGCCGCGGTACGAAACCACTGCGTTTCTCTGCTGCGGTGCAGATTTCCTGCCGTGAGGTATAATTAGCTCTAGTTTTTGTTTTAGGTTTAGTTTTCTTTTACATTTTCTTTAGGATTTCTTTTCCTATCTTTGTGAGCCATAGCTACTGCCTGTCTACAGCAATTATTATGTACCTTTCCCACAAAGAATAGCTACTTTTTGCTCTTTCCAGGCTGCTCCTTATCATATATATTGTGTCACATTGATCATTGTGTGCTTTTTTTTGCTCCTAGCTAGTTTTGGCCTGTTATAAAAGTATAAAAAAAAGAGAAAAATAGAATTGTGAAAAGAGAAAAAAAGGCCTTGTGATCTATTGCTATATTGTTCTTGGAGCTGTTTTCACACTACTATATTGACACTTTCCATTGAGCAATCTTGTGCCTGTGATATTTTGGAGCATAGCTATTGTCTTTCGAGAGCATTGCGATATTTCCATACATATAATTGCATTGCCACATTTGTCTCCACTTTGGTGTGTGTTTCCTAGGTGCTATTTTTTAGTCATCACAAACAGCAAATAGGACTTGTTATTGGTGTTGTTAGGTATCCATACCAAGCCCCACTATATATCCTGCTTTGCCTTGTGTTAGCTAAAATCCCTAGGTATTCTTTTATTCACACCAAGTCATAGTACTACTGTTTACTTGTGGTAAGTATTGCTATTCACTTTGGAACAGTAAGTTAACCTCATTGCTTTGCTGTTTTGAGTGAGTTGTGAGAGAACACCACATCCCATATTTTTGTTTTCACTAACACATTAATCTATGGAGTCTTCTTTGGATAGTAATGTGCAGGTGGATAAAAATGGTGGGAAAGCTACTGAGGCTACTTCTAAGAAGACTTTTGATGATCCTCTCACATGGGGAGATCTCTCCAAATTTAGAGATATGATCAGCTCAAGAATTGATAAAAAACTTGATGAATATGATGAAGTGGTAGCCACCCGAATGGACAAGAAGCTTGATGCTTATGATGAGAGTTCGAGGAGGGATTTACAGCAAATGGATATTAAAATTCAGAAAGCTGCTTCTCAAGAATCTGTTGATATTATGCAAGAATCTCTCACAAATTTGACTAGGCAAATTACACACTCGTCTACTCAATTAGAGCAAAGAGATCATGATGATGATTTGGAACCAGGCCGAGCCCAAACTTATAATGGCCGTGGTGGTTTTCAACCTAGAAGAGTACAAGCTCAAGATAATCATAGCGAATAAGATGGTTTGGGCAAGCCACAATTTTCTATTCCTCCTTTCTCTTTTCATTCTGATGATGTAGAGGAATATTTGATGTGGGAGCTTAAAATTGAGAAGCTATGGAGATTGCATGAGTACACTGAAGATAGGAAGATTAAATTGGCATCTTCTAGTTTTGATGGTTATGCTCTATTGTGGTGGGATAATATTACACAAATGAGGGCATAAAATGGTGATCCTGAAGTGGTTACTTGGGCTACTATGAAGCAACTCATGAGGAGCAGATTTGTGGAAAAGAATTATGTTAGAACACTCTATGATAAATTGCAGCAATTGAAGCAAGGTACATTATCTGTTGATGCTTATTATAGAGAGATGGAGTTGATTATTCAGAGGGCCAAAGTGAGAGAAGAACCAGTACATACTATGCAACGTTTTCTCTTAGGTTTGCAATTTAAAATCAGAAGCATTATGAGGCACCTCCAATATAGTGATATGAATAAATTGCTACATCATGTGATGAGGATATCATAGGGGTCCATGATGAATGTACATGCTTGAGTTGGAAGGAAATATTGAGTCTCACTGATGGAGAAGAGCAAGCAAGGAGCAAAGGAAGGAGGCACGGAAAACAACAACAAGGAAATAATGTTTCAATTCGGACTGCCAGGAGTCCCGAATTTGAAATAGTCATGGATTCTTCATACGGGCTCCAAATACAGTAAACGAGCACAATCCGATTAGGAAATTTGAATGGCTTTCCAATGGATCCGGCCCCATCAAGAAATTCGACTCGTGCAAGCCGTGGTGACCGAAACAATCCACGAATAGTTTTCTGTCAGTTTCTAAATAGAGTCCAATTGGCTGCACCCATGTGGGGTCAGTTTGTATCCGAGTTGGAGGAGTCCAAACGAGTAGGAATAGGTCCAATTTCGTGGGGAACATCCCCTCCCTCATATATAGCTACCACCTGCGTGTGGAATAGATTAGACCAAGTTAAAATTAAACCCTAGATTCCAGACTTCAACCATGTTCATCTGAAATTATCCCCACCTTGTTGCTGGTGTCACCCATTGCAAAGTTGCGTGATATCTTGTTATTCCATCTAGGAATAGGGGGATACGGGAACACTCGTGATCTTTGATTACGTGTGCAAGAGTGTGTAGTTGAGAATATCCAAAGGGATTGGTTGTTGTTGCATCTGGCAACAGGGGTCATCCAAGTGAGAGGTCTCAGTGTAGCACTAGTTATCACAAAATCCAGAAAACCAAAAAAAGAGAGAGAAGCTCAACGAGAAGATCGGGCCACCCCATATCATTTTGGTATCAGATTCTCAGATTTACTCGGTGAGCAAATTTATCCCTAGTTTAGTTGTTTTTATTTCCTATCCAGAAAAAGCCATACAAAAATATTAGGTTTAGTTTTTGCCAGAGCCTAGATCAACACCGAATTGCTACTCTAATTGTTGTCTATTGTTGATTTGCGTATCTTTTTTTCTATTTTTAGTTTTTGTCTATTAGGGTTAGGGTTCATCTAGTTCATCTTTTGTTTAGATCTATACCGAAAATTCCACAAAAAAGAAAAAAGAGTGTGCCGCGAGTTGCTTTCGTTTTCCCTCGTATTTGCTGCCGTAGGCTGCCCAAGTACGCTCGGATTCGCTGCTACCAAACAAATCTCGCCAGAGCCTTGTACTACATGCGCGCTTCCCGACAGCTGCTACCAGCCAAAACCGCCATCGTTGTTTCCTTTTCCGCTACAGGCCAACCACAAAACCACCTCGCACATCGCACGCGGAGATCCCCGCGCTGAGCGCTATCTACCAACAGAAACCACCTGGGCCACGGTCTGTTTCTTCCCTGGACTCGGTCCAAGCGCGCGCTCAACTATTCAGCTTTTCATCGTTGCTCCCTTTTTGTCGCTACCGGCCGATTGTTGTGGTTCCAATCCCACATGAACTCGGTCCGTGTGCTGATCCACCTGCACCGAAAGCTTCCAGGCAACATACGCGCTATAATTGCTCCGCAAAACGCGAAACCGCGTCGATTAGCGTCGCATCTTGTCGGATTCGCAGATTCGCTCGCCTTCCTATACGCGCGCGTTTGCTTGTCGTTTTCCTTCCACGCTGCTTCCAATTCTGCACCGCGCAAGATCTTTGTCGGAACCACGCCCGGCTAAAAACGAGCAGTACACACCAAAAACATCCGTGAGCTACTTTGAGCCAAATTTTCTCTCTGTTTTCTTAGTTTTCTTTTGTGTTTCTTCCTATTTTCTTCCTAGGTTTTCTGTGCTGATCTTTGTTTAGCCTTAGCCACAGCCATTCTGCAGCAAAATTTAGGTACCACAACCCAAAAGACTAGATGTTTTATTGCTCTACCAGGCTGCTCAATTTGATCAATTTTGTCCATTTTTTCTGTTTTCCATTACATATTGCTCCTAGTTGATTCAAAGGCCATTGGAAAAGTACTAAAAAATAGAAAAAGAGAAAAAGTATAAAAAAAAGAAATAGAAAGAGAAAAAGCAAAAGAGGCCGAGACATACTATCACTAGTAGAAGCTTATCATATCTTGGATATTTTTGTGGACATATTTGAGCAATCTTGTGCCTGTTTTCTTAGAGTATTTGCTAGTGTCTTTCCAGTGCTTGCAATATCTCTTCCATATAATTTCTAAGCCACATTTGTCTCCCAGTGTGAGTGTGTTCCTTTAGTGTTTTCATCACATTAGACAGTGCATTGGAGTTGTATTTTGGTGTTGTTAGGATTCCCACCAAGCCCCACCAAATACCCTGTTTGTCTTTGTGATACTATCATATCCTGGATATTCTCTTCTCACACTTGGTACAGTTTTCATTGGCACTTGTCGTAAGTTGATCCTTTTCTCTCTTGGAACATTAAGTGAAGCCATCTTTGCTTGGTTTTGAGTGAGTTGTGAGAGAACACCACAACCTATTGTTATTTTGTCACTAACAAATTAATCAATGGGTTTTCCTAGTGTTGATGCTTGCAGTGCTACGTTTTGTGATGAGGACATCCCTAACACATTTGTTATTCCTCCTATTGATAATGATGTTGCTGTTCAAGAGAAGCATGATGAAGTTAGAATTGGTCCAATGACAAGATCAAGAACTAAACTATTAGAACAGCAGGTGAACTCACTCCTTTTAAATTATGATGTTTGTTCTTATGAGAATTTTATACTACCTAAATCCCTACACTTATGTATGATTCAGGTTATTGATAACACAAACATCATGGGAGGCAAGGAGCATGGAATCATGGAGCAAGGCATTGGAGAACTCATGGAAGAAGATGATCATGCAAGTCCAAGGGAGAAGGAGGAGGCAGAATGAAGATTTTGGTCTAATTATGTTCTCTCCAAACCTAAGACACTGTCTATGGTTAGGAGAGAAGCCCCCTGCGCCTAAGGATAATTCTCTCCCAACCTTAGACTATGTCTATGGTCAGGAGAGAGTCCCACCGAGTCTAATAAAGCCATGTTGGCTGGTTTGGCCGCACCCCCCCCCCCTTGGGGTCGGTTTGTATCCCTAGTCTGAGTCCAAACTCAATCTGGTTCGAGTCCTAGTGGGTCTAGGGTTGTGCTTGCGCATCCAGAGGTGTGGCCGCACCCCTTAGCCCCTCTTATATACCTCTTCACCTGCGTGTGAAAGGTCAGACTACCTTTATTCATAAAACCCTAGAAACTCCATTGTTGATTGCTTGAAGCATTCATCAGGAATTCATATTGCAAGTTTTGCGTGTTATCCACTATTCCACTGGGAATTAGTTGATACAGGACCACTAGTAGTCAGTGGCTGCTCGTGCAAGTGTGTGGATTTACGAATATCCAAGGGATTGGTTGCTGCTGCAATTGGCATCAGGAATTAGCCGGAGAGTTCGTGGAGAGACACAAGTTATCAGATCCTTGTTATCGTGTGAGTTCATCGAGAAGATCGGGCAACCCCTTATCATCTTGGTATCAGATTTACAGGTTAACTCGGTGAGCTATCGTGTTCTTGTAGATTGGTTTGTTTCCATTACCTATCCACCGAAAAACAGCCACAAAAAACAGGAGTAGTGGTTGCCTAGCCGTAGATCATCACCAATTCCATCTTCTAGTTGCTGTTTTGTGTTTGATCTTTGCGTTTCTTTTCCCTTTTTGAGTCTTGTTCTAGTCGGTCTAGGTTTAGGGTTTGTGTTCTTCGTGTTCTTCCTTGTGAGTCCACCAAAATTTCCCTCTTTCCCCAATCCGTGTGGTGGCCTTCATCCAATTCGAGTTGGATTCGAAGTTGTGCCGCGGCAGAAAACAGATAGATTCCCTGCCGCCGCTCCCTCCCTACCGCACTCGGATTCGGCCCTGCATCGCGCTTACAAAACCATCACCGAGCCCCGCGTCGCGGTTACCAATCAAGCCACCGCGCGTTGCCGCGGTACACGCACCGCGCGTTTCTCTGCCGGGGGCGGAATCCCTGCCGCGCGACACCACAGCCACCGTCTGCCCTCGCGCGCGCGCGCGGGTTGCTGCCGTACGGCACGGCTTTAGGCCGTTTTTGTGCCGCGGCAGGCTGCCGCCGCTCCAAAACCGCCCCAATCTCTGCCGTGAGTTCTGTCCCCTCTCGTTTTCTCCTCGGTTTTAGTTTTCTTTTACAATTTCTTTAGGTGTTCGTTTCCAAACTTTGTGAGCCATAGCTACGGCCTGTCTAAAGCAAATTTTAGGTACCTTTCCCAAAAGAATAGCTACTTTTTGCTCCCTCCAGGCTGCTCAATTCCATATCAATTGTGTCACATTGTTACCATTGTGTATATTTTTGCTCCTAGTTTATTTTGGCCAGTTATAATAGTATCAAAAAAAAAAAAAAATAGAAAAACAGAAAATAGAAAAAGAGAAAAACAGAATTGTGAAAAGAGAAAAAGGCCTTGTGATCTATTGCTATATTGTTCTTGGAGCTGTTTCACACTACTATATTGACTTTTTCCATTGAGCAATCTTGTGCCTGTGATAAATTGGAGCATAGCTATTGTCTTTCCAGAGCATTGCAATATTTCCATCCATATAATTGCATTGCCACATTTGTCTCCACTTTGGTGTGTGTTTCCTAGGTGCTTTTTTTCAGTCATCACAAACAGCAAATAGGACTTGTTATTGGTGTTGTTAGGTATCCATACCAAGCCCCACTATATATCCTGCTTTGCCTTGTGTTAGCTAAAATCCCTGGGTATTCTTTTATTCACACCAAGCCATAGTACTACTGTTTGCTTGTGGTAAGTATTGCTATTCACTTTGGAACAGTAAGTTAACCTCATTGCTTTGCTGTTTTGAGTGAGTTGTGAGAGAACACCACATACTATATTTTTGTTTTCACTAACACATTAATCCATGGACAATTCCTCTTTGGCTAGTAATGTGCAGGTGGACAAGAATGCTGGGAAACCTACTGAGGCTGCTGCTAAGAAGACTATGGATGATCCTCTTACTTGGGGAGATCTCTCCAAATTTAGAGATATGATCAGCTCAAGACTTGATACAAAACTTGATGAATATGATGAAGTGGTAGCCACCCGAATGGATAAAAAACTTGATGCCTATGATGAGCATTTGAGGAGGGATTTACAGCAGATGGATATTAAAATTGAGAAAGCTGCTTCTCAAGAATCTGTTGATATTATGCAAGAATCTCTCACCAATTTGACTAGGCAAATCACACAATTGACTACTCAATTAGAGCACAGAGATCATGATGATTGGGAACCAGGCCGAGTGCAAGCTTATCATGGCCGTGGTGATTTTCATGCTAGAAGAGTACAAGCTCCAAATAATACTAGAGAAGATGATGGTTTGGGCAAGCCAAAATTTTCTATTCCTCCTTTCTCTTTTGATCATGATGATGTTGAGGAATATTTGATGTGGGAGCTGAAAATTGAGAAGCTATGGAGATTGCATGAGTACACTGAGGATAGGAAGATTAAATTGGCTTCTTCTAGTTTTGATGGTTATGCTCTATTGTGGTGGGATAATATTACCAAACTGAGGGCAGAAAATGGTGATCCTGAAGTGATTACTTGGGCTACTATGAAGCAACTCATGAGGAACAGATTTGTGCCAAAGAATTATGTGAGAACATTATATGATAAATTGCAGCAATTGAAGCAAGGTACATTATCTGTTGATGCTTATTATAGAGAGATGGAGTTGATTCTTCAAAGGGCTAAAGTGAGAGAAGAACCAGAACATACTATGCAACGTTTTCTCTCAGGTTTGCAATTTAAAATCAGAAGCATTGTGAGGCACCTCCAATATAATGATATGAATGAATTGCTTGATCATGCTAAGGAGGCAGAATCACAGCTAGCTGAAGAGGCAAAATTGAGTGCTAGAAGGCTGTTTTCACCTCGAAATAGTAATTTTTCTTCTCCATCATCACAGCCAGCACCTAGCCGTGGGGTTTCTACACCCAAGGCCGAGAGCACACCCTCCACCTCTAGGAGGCAAGTGCAACCAGCAGCAAGTGCTAGTGGATCCACTTCTTCCACAGCTCGAAATAGAGATATGTCTTGTCATACTTGTGGTGGAAAAGGCCACTTTAAGAGGGAATGCCCAAATAAAAAGATCATGCTTGTTAATGAAGATAATGAGTATGAAACTGGAGATGATGCTGATCCTAATGAGGAGGACGATTGTGATGAGCAAGGAGGCCCATTGGATGCTTATGCTACACATTACCCAACTATTGTTTGCTCCCAAAAAGCTGCTGCTTTGAGTGTTAGTCCTTCTCCAGAAAATCAGAGGTGCAATCTTTTCCAAACCAAGGCAATTGTAGGTCCTAAAATGGCTTGCAAAGTTATTATTGATGGAGGGAGTTGCAGAAATCTTGCTAGTAAAGACCTATGTGCAAAGCTGAAATTGAAATATATTCCACACCCTCATCCTTATTATATACAGTGGCTGAGTGATAAAGGAGAGATGAAGGTGAGCTACATGGTGAGAGTTGAGTTTCAGATTGGGCCCTATACTGACACCATTGAATGTGATGTTGTGCCTATGTCTGTTTGTCACATGTTGCTTGGAAGACCATGGCAGTTTGACAGGAATGTTACACATAATGGGAGAGCAAATACCTACCAGTTGAATTGGCATGGGAAGGATATTATGTTGAGACCTATGACACCACAGCAAATTGTAAATGAGTCTCGTCAAAAAACTGAAGTGAATTTAGAAACTGAGAGTGAGAGAGAAAAACAAGAGAGTACTCCTTCTATGAGTGGAAAAAATAAGCTGAGTGGTAAAAATAAAAGTGAGGGAGTGAACCTATTATGTATGCTAGCCACCAAAGAGGACTTGAGAGAGTTTGGAGAGGACCCTACTATGCTTCCTATAGTGCTCATGCACAAGGGAGAGATTTTAGTTTCTTCTGACATGACCCCTATTCCTCTTGGTGTTTCTCATGTGTTGCAGGACTTTGACGATGTTTTTCCAGAAGAGGTTCCAGCAGGGCTGCCACCATTGCGTGGCATTGAGCATCAGATTGATTTAATCCCTGGAGCAACATTGCCAAACCGTGCCCCTTACAGGACTAATCCCCAAGAAACCAAGGAAATTCAGAAACAAGTGCAGGAGCTACTCGACAAAGGTTATATTCGTATTAGCTTATCTCCATGTGCTGTTCCTGTTATTTTAGTGCCTAAGAAAGATGGTACCTGGCGCATGTGTGTTGATTGTAGAGCCATTAACAACATCACTATTCGTTATCGTCATCCTATACCTCGTTTGGAGGACATGTTAGATGAATTAAGTGGTGCTGCTGTGTTCTCTAAAATTGATTTACGTAGTGGTTATCATCAAATTAGGATGAAAGAAGGGGATGAGTGGAAAACTGCTTTCAAAACTAAATTTGGTTTATATGAATGGTTAGTGATGCCTTTTGGTTTAACTAACGCACCTAGTACCTTTATGAGACTTATGAACCATGTTTTGAGAGAGTTCATTGGAAAATTTGTGGTAGTCTATTTTGATGATATTCTGATTTATAGCCACAATGAAACTGAGCATGTTGATCACATAAGACAAGTCTTGCATGTTTTAAGAGCAAATCAATTATATGGTAATCTTGCTAAATGTTCTTTTTGCAAAGACAAGGTCATTTTTCTGGGATATGTTGTATCTAAACATGGTATTGAAGTTGATGAATCTAAAATCGAAGCTATTAAAAATTGGCCTATTCCCACTAATGTTAGTCAAGTGAGAAGTTTTAATGGATTGGCTGGTTTCTATAGAAGATTTGTCAAGGATTTTAGTACTCTTGCTGCACCATTAAATGATTTAACTAAGAAGGGTGTTGATTTTACATGGGGGGTAGAACAAGATATTGCTTTTGATGCAATTAAGAACAAATTGATTTCGGCCCCATTGTTAATATTGCCTAATTTCAACAAACAATTCGAAATTGAGTGTGATGCAAGTGGTATTGGTATTGGTGGTGTGCTTATGCAAGAAAATAAACCTGTTGCTTATTTTTCTGAGAAATTGCATGGTGCCCAATTGAACTATTCTGTTTATGATAAAGAATTGTATGCACTTGTTAGAGTTCTTGAGGTTTGGAAACATTATTTGTGGCCAAAAGAATTTATCATACATTCTGATCATGAAGCATTGAGATTTTTAAAGAGCCAATCTAGCCTTAATAAAAGACATGCTAAATGGGTTGAATTCATTGAGTCATTCCCATACATAATTAAATATAAGAAAGGCAAAGATAATGTTGTTGCTGATGCTCTCTCTAGGAAAAGTATGCTATTAACTCAATTGGATGTGAAAGTTCCTGGTTTGGAGAGTGTTAAAGATTTGTATGCTCAAGATAATGATTTTAAACATGCATATGCAAATTGTACTAATGTGAAAGCATGGGATAAATTTCATTTGCATGATGGATATTTGTTTAGAGCTAACAAATTATGTGTGCCCGAGTCGTCCTTGCGTTTGTTATTGTTGCAGGAATCACACAGTGGTGGTTTAATGGGACACTTTGGGAGAGAGAAAACATTGATGATGTTGGCTGATCACTTCTATTGGCCACGTATGAGAAGAGATGTTGAGAGGTTTGTGAGACGTTGCATCACTTGCAACAAGGCTAAGTCAAAACTGAAACCTCATGGTTTATATACTCCTCTTCCTGCACCTACTACACCTTGGCAAGACATTAGTATGGATTTTGTGTTAGGATTGCCTAGGACTAAAAGAGGACATGATTCAATATTTGTGGTAGTTGATAGATTCTCTAAAATGTCACATTTTATTGCATGCCACAAGAGCGACGATGCGTCGCATGTTGCTAATCTGTTTTTCAGGGACATAGTGAGATTACATGGAGTACCCAAGACTATTGTTTCTGATCGTGATGTCAAGTTCATGAGCTATTTCTGGAAGACACTTTGGGGGAAGTTGGGAACAAAGCTGCTGTTTTCCACTACTTGTCACCCCCAAACTGATGGACAAACGGAGGTGGTGAATCGCACATTATCCACATTGCTGCGAGCCATGATTAAAAAGAACCTGAGGGAGTGGGAGGAGTGTTTGCCTCATGTTGAGTTTGCATACAACAGGGCTGTGCATTCTACCACTCAGCTATGCCCGTTTGAGGTGGTGTATGGTTTCAAACCCATAACACCGCTTGATTTATTGCCACTTCCTGTGCATGAGAGAGTTAATATGGAGGCTTCCAAACGAGCTGATTATGTTAAGAAGATCCATGAGAAGACTAAAGAAGCAATTGAGAAGACAGGAAGACATGTAGCTGAGAGGAGAAACAAGAAGAGGAAGGAGGTACTTTTTCAGCCCGGGGATTTGGTGTGGGTTCATTTTCGCAAGGATAGGTTTCCCCAATTGCGCAAGTCCAAGTTGATGCCCCGTGGTGCTGGTCCTTATAAAGTGCTTCACAAAATTAATGATAATGCATACACAATTGATCTTCCTGGTGATGAGTTTGGTGTGAGTCATTCGTTCAATGTTGCTGATCTTTCACCATACCATGGAGATGATCTTGATGCGTCGAGGTCGACGCCTTTTCAAGGAGGGGAGGATGATGAGGACATCCCTAACACATTTGTTATTCCTCCTATTGATAATGATGTTGCTGTTCAAGAGAAGCATGATGAAGTTAGAATTGGTCCAATGACAAGATCAAGAACTAAACTATTAGAACAGCAGGTGAACTCACTCCTTTTAAATTATGATGTTTGTTCTTATGAGAATTTTATACTACCTAAATCCCTACACTTATGTATGATTCAGGTTATTGATAACACAAACATCATGGGAGGCAAGGAGCATGGAATCATGGAGCAAGGCATTGGAGAACTCATGGAAGAAGATGATCATGCAAGTCCAAGGGAGAAGGAGGAGGCAGAATGAAGATTTTGGTCTAATTATGTTCTCTCCAAACCTAAGACACTGTCTATGGTTAGGAGAGAAGCCCCCTGCGCCTAAGGATAATTCTCTCCCAACCTTAGACTATGTCTATGGTCAGGAGAGAGTCCCACCGAGTCTAATAAAGCCATGTTGGCTGGTTTGGCCGCACCCCCCCCTTGGGGTCGGTTTGTATCCCTAGTCTGAGTCCAAACTCAATCTGGTTCGAGTCCTAGTGGGTCTAGGGTTGTGCTTGCGCATCCAGAGGTGTGGCCGCACCCCTTAGCCCCTCTTATATACCTCTTCACCTGCGTGTGAAAGGTCAGACTACCTTTATTCATAAAACCCTAGAAACTCCATTGTTGATTGCTTGAAGCATTCATCAGGAATTCATATTGCAAGTTTTGCGTGTTATCCACTATTCCACTGGGAATTAGTTGATACAGGACCACTAGTAGTCAGTGGCTGCTCGTGCAAGTGTGTGGATTTACGAATATCCAAGGGATTGGTTGCTGCTGCAATTGGCATCAGGAATTAGCCGGAGAGTTCGTGGAGAGACACAAGTTATCAGATCCTTGTTATCGTGTGAGTTCATCGAGAAGATCGGGCAACCCCTTATCATTTTGGAAGGAGGATGCTAGTGGGATTCCAGCAAAAGATTTATTTCACTTCACGACAGACATCAATGAAAGTAAGGTTGCTATTACCCTTGATAAAGGTACACGGTATAATTTTGTTAATCCTGAGGTTGTTGAAGAATTGCAGCTGGTTCCACACACATGTGATCCATTTAGGTTACCTACACATGATGATGAACTTATTATTACTCACATAGTTTTTGTTCCTTTAACCATTCATGGCCATAAGGAGAAAATTTTATGTTATGTAATGCCTAGAGATATTATTTGTTCTCATCTTTTGTTGGGACAACAATCATGCACTAGATATAGAGTTAATTTTGATAGCCATTATCCTGATTTACAATTATTTTGGAACAATAAGAAAAATTGGATAATACATGCATGGCTTACAAAATTTCAAAGAATTAGACATCAACCCTTAATTTCTGCTCAAATGCTTGAAAAGCAAAGACTTGAAAAACTTGAGATGCAAAGACTTGAGTGTATAGTTATGGGATTTGTCGAGGATGAGAAGGCATGTGAGGTTGTTTCTACTAATGTAATCATGTCTACTCCTAGTGTTGTTTCTTGTGATATGCAGGTTACTTTTGAAGAAAGGGAGCCACATCAAGTACAACCTGCATCACCACTTGATATAGATGAATTGGTACCTAATATTTCTGAGGAGGATGCTATTGATAAAGGTGCTGATTTCGTGTTACCCCTCTCAAGTATTGATTTATGTGAACCCACTAAATTGCTAGTTGATTCTTGTGAGTTAACAAGCATAGATAGTCCACCTACATGTGATAATGTGATAATTTCGAAATTTAATCATGTGGTGTTGATTTCACATAAAGAAGTGCTTGCTAAAATACCACCTAATGATATTGTGGATTACATCATGTTAAATGAATCAATTAATGTACAAAGTGCTATGAAAAAGGTTGCTGAAATTTCATATGTCAATTCTAGCAATTATGTTTCTTCTTTCACTTTTAACTTGATTGGTGACTATAACATGAGTGAAATTTTTATGGTGGATCACATATGCATAACTTGTGACAAAGTGGCCGAATTAAACAATGTATTGCCTTGGGTAGATAGGTTAAAATTTCCTACATATGATCATGATTTTACACATATGTTTGGTTTGCCACAACACTTGTCACATACATGTGCTACTAAATTATACTTCACTTATATTTGCAAAATTAGTTGCAATTTTCATGATGAAAATAATAAGCATGTTCCCACCTTTGAGTGTATTAATAAACATAAATTTCATCATAGATCTTCTGTGAGAACACTTGAATTGATACTAAACAATAAAAATATATACACATATGATTCTCCTTTTGATCATGATTTAATGAGCTTCACTTATATTTGCAATTGTGATTGCTATTTTATGGAGTGCTATGACAATTATGTGATGTTTTCATGCAAAATTCGTGGTCACACGTCATGTGCAAAATTTTATGATTTGCTAACAGCTAATGCACCACATTATAGATACATGTATTGTGCATACACGTTGTTCTTTTTGTTTATTCCACTTTCAGCATACAACAAGCCGGGGACGTCTTGTCTTGAAGAAAGGGAGGATGATGAGGATATCATAGGGGTCCATGGTGAATGTACATGCTTGAGTTGGAAGGAAATATTGAGTCTCACTGATGGAGAAGAGGAAGCAAGGAGCAAAGGAAGGAGGCATGGAAAACAACAACAAGGAAATAATGTTTCAATTCGGACTGCCAGGAGTCCCAATTTGAAATAGTCATGGATTCTTCATACTGGCTCCAAATACAGCAAACGAGCATAATCCGATAAGGAAATTTGAAGGGCTTTCCAATGGATCTTGCCCCATCAAGAAATTCGACTCGTGCAAGTCGTGGTGACCGAAACAATCCACGAATAGTTTTCTGCCAGTTTCTAAATAGAGTCCAATTGGCTGCACCCATGTGGGGTCAGTTTGTATCCGAGTTGGAGGAGTCCAAACGAGTAGGAATAGGTCCAATTTCGTGGGGAACATCCCCTCCCTCATATATAGCTACCACCTGCGTGTGGAATAGATTAGACCAAGTTAAAATTAAACCCTAGATTCCAGACTTGAACCATGTTCATCTAAAATTATCCCCACCTTGTTGGTGGTGTTACCCATTGCAAAGTTGCGTGATATCTTGTTATTCAATCTGGGAATAGGGGGATACATGACCACTCGTGATCTTTGATTACGTGTGCGAGAGTGTGTAGTTGAGAATATCCAAAGGGATTGGTTGTTGTTGCATCTGGCAACAGGGGTCATCCAAGTGAGAGGTCTGAGTGTAGCACTAGTTATCACAAAATCCAGAAAACCACAAAAAGAGAGAGAAGCTCAACGAGAAGATCGGGCCACCCCATATCATCGTGCAAGGGAGGCAGAATCACAGCTTGATGAGGACATCCCTAGTTCTTCACCTATTGTTACACATGAGGATGCTCCTATAAAAGCTAATGAAGTGAGGATTGGTCCAATGACAAGATCAAGAACCAAGCTATTACAACAACATGTGAATTCACTCCTACTTGAATATAATGTTTATAATTGTCAGAGCTTTATACTACCTAAATCTTTGCATTTGTGTATACTTAGGTTTGTTGATAACACAAACATGAATGGAGATCATGGAGAGGAGCTACACAAGGATGAGCATGGACTTCAAGAGGAGATGGAAAACAAGTGCTAGCATGGTGAAAACAACAAATAACAAATGTTATGATGACAAGGGGATGGTGCCTCCACAAGGTCAAATGCACTAGGTGTGGAAAACAATGTCATTATGTTATTCCACACCCATACATGAACAAGGCAAGAGGAGGGCGCCCACAAGGAGTATCAATACGCCATATACAAGACCTAGTTCAATTAGGATTGGTTTGTATACCAATTTGGCCGCACCTCTTGTGTGGGGGTCGGTTTGTATCCAATTGTGGTAGAATTAGGAGTCCTAGTCCTATTAGGGTTGGTGCTTGCGCAAGGGAGAGCCTTGTGGCCGCACCCCCTCTCATATATACCCCCTTGGGGCGCATAGGAGAGGTAGACTACGTTAAAACATAAACCCTAGACCTCTAGATTGAAACTGCTTGTAAGCCTTTCATCTGGAAGTTCATCTGCAAACTTTACATGTTACCTGCTGTTCCACTGGTAATAAGACGGTACAGGACCACTTGTAGTCGGTGGATTACTTGTGCAAGAGTGTGGAGTTGAGAATATCCTTGGGGTTGCTATCTTTTGCATTGGCATCAGGGATCAGCCGGGAGAGTTCTTAGTGGCGCACTAGTTATCATACAGAAGTTATCTGTGAGTTCACTGATAAGATTGGGCCACCCCTTATCACAGCTAGCCGAGGAGGCAAAATTGAGTGCTAGAAGGCTGTTTTCACCTCGAAATAGTAATTTTTCTTCTCCATCATCACAGCTAGCACCTAGCCGTGGGGTATCTACACCCAAGGCTGAGAGCACACCCTCCACTTCTAGGAGGCAAGTGCAACCAGCAGCAAGTGCTAGTGGATCCACCTCTTCCACAACCCGAAATAGAGATATGTCATGTCATACATGTGGTGGAAAAGGCCACTTCAAGAGGGAATGCCCAAATAAAAAGATCATGCTTGTTAATGAAGAAAATGAGTATGAAACTGGAGATGATGTTGATCCTAATGAGGAGGATGATTGTGATGAGCAAGGCCAACGAGAAGATCGGGCCACCCCATATCATCTTGGTATCAGATTCTCAGGTTTACTCGGTGAGAAAATTAATCCCTAGTTTAGTTGTTTTTATTTCCTATCCAGAAAAAGCCATACAAAAATATTAGGTTTAGTTTTTGCTAGAGCCTAGATCAACACCAAATTGCTACTCTAATTGTTGTCTATTGTTGATTTGCGTATCTGTTTTTCTATTTTTAGTTTTTGTCTATTAGGGTTAGGGTTCATCTAGTTCATCTTTTGTTTAGATCTATACCGAAAATTCCACAAAAAAGAAAAAAGAGTGTGCCGCGAGTTGCTTTCGTTTTCCCTCGTATTTGCTGCCGTAGGCTGACCAGGTACGCTCGGATTCGCTGCTACCAAACAAATCTCGCCAGAGCCTTGTACTACACGCGCGCTTCCCGACAGCTGCTACCAGCCAAAATCGCCATCGCTGTTTCCTTTTCCGCTACAGGCCAACCACAAAACTGCCTCGCACATCGCACGCGGAGATCCCCGCGCTGAGCGCTATCTGCCAACAGAAACCACCTGGGCCACGGCCTGTTTCTTCCCTGGACTCGGTCCAAGCGCGCGCTCAACTATTCCGCTTTTCATCGCTGCTCCCTTTTTGTCGCTACCGGCCGATTGTTGTGGTTCCAATCCCACCTGAACTCGGTCTGTGTGCTGATCCACCTGCACCGAAAGCTTCCAGGCGACATACGCGCTATAATTTTTCCGCAAAACGCGAAACCGCGTCGATTAGCGTCGCATCTTGTCGGATTCGCAGATTCGCTTGCCTTCCTATACGCGCACGTTTGCTTGTCGTTTTCTTTCCACGCTGCTTCCAATTCTGCACCACGCAAGATCTTTGTCGGAACCACGCCCGGCTAAAAACGAGCAGTACACGCCAAAAACATCCGTGAGCTACTTTGAGCCAAAATTTCTCTCTGTTTTCTTAGTTTTCTTTTGTGTTTCTTCCTAGGTTTTCTGTGCTGATCTTTGTTTAGCCTTAGCCACAACCATTCTGCAGCAAAATTTAGGTACCACAACCCAAAAGACTAGTTGTTTTATTGCTCTACCAGGCTGCTCAATTTGATCAATTTTGTCCATATTTTCTGTTTTCCATTACATATTGCTCCTAGTTGATTCAAAGGCCATTGGAAAAGTACAAAAAAATAGAAAAAGAGAAAAAGTATAAAAAAAAGAAATAGAAAGAGAAAAAGCAAAAGAGGCCGAGACATACTATCACTAGTAGAAGCTTATCATATCTTGGATATTTTTGTGGACATATTTGAGCAATCTTGTGCCTGTTTTCTTAGAGTATTTGCTAGTGTCTTTCCTGTGCTTGCAATATCTCTTCCATATAATTGCTAAGCCACATTTGTCTCCCAGTGTGAGTGTGTTCCTTTAGTGTTTTCATCACATTAGACAGTGCATTGGAGTTGTTATTTTGGTGTTGTTAGGATTCCCCACCAAGCCCCACCAAATACCCTGTTTGTCTTTGTGATACTATCATATCCTGGATATTCTCTTCTCACACTTGGTACAGTTTTCATTGCCACTTGTGGTAAGTTGATCCTTTTCTCTCTTGGAACATTAAGTGAAGCGATCTTTGCTTGGTTTTGAGTGAGTTGTGAGAGAACACCACAACCTATTGTTATTTTGTCACTAACAAATTAATCAATGGGTTTTCCTAGTGTTGATGCTTGCAGTGCTACGTTTTGGAAGGCGGATGCTAGTGGGATTCCAGCAAAAGATTTATTTCACTTCACGGCAGACATCAAGGAAAGTAAGGTTGCTATTACCCTTGATAAAGGTACACGGTATAATTTTGTTACTCCTGAGGTTGTTGAAGAATTGCAGCTGGTTCCACACACATGTGATCCATTTAGGTTACCTACACATGATGATGAACTTATTATTACTCACATAGTTTTTGTTCCTTTAACCATTCATGGCCATAAGGAGAAAATTTTATGTTATGTAATGCCTAGAGATATTATTTGTTCTCATCTTTTGTTGGGACAACAATCGTGCACTAGATATAGAGTTAATTTTGATAGCCATTATCCTGATTTACAATTCTTTTGGAACAATAAGAAAAATTGGATAATACATGCATGGCTTACAAAATTTCAAAGAATTAGACATCAACCCTTAATTTCTGCTCAAATGCTTGAAAAGCAAAGACTTGAAAAACTTGAGATGCAAAGACTTGAGTGTATAGTTATGGGATTTGTCGAGGATGAGAAGGCATGTGAGGTTGTTTCTACTAATGTAATCATGTCTACTCCTAGTGTTGTTTCTTGTGATATGCAGGTTACTTTTGAAGAAAGGGAGCCACATCAAGTACAACCTGCATCACCACTTGAGATAGATGAATTGGTACCTAATATTTCTGAGGAGGATGCTATTGATAAAGGTGCTGATTTCGTGCTACCCATCTCAAGTATTGATTTATGTGAACCCACTAAATTGCTAGTTGATTCTTGTGAGTTAACAAGCATAGATAGTCCACCTACATGTGATAATGTGATAATTTCGAAATTTAATCATGTGGTGTTGATTTCACATAAAGAAGTGCTTGCTAAAATACCACCTAATGATATTGTGGATTACATCATGTTAAATGAATCAATTAATGTACAAAGTGCTATGAAAAAGGTTGCTGAAATTTCATATGTCAATTCTAGCAATTATGTTTGTTCTTTCACTTTTAACTTGATTGGTGACTATAACATGAGTGAAATTTTTATGGTGGATCACATATGCATAACTTGTGACAAAGTGGCCGAATTAAAAAATGTATTGCCTTGGGTAGATAGGTTAAAATTTCCTACATATGATCATGATTTTACACATATGTTTCGTTTGCCACAACACTTGTCACATACATGTGCTACTAAATTATACTTCACTTATATTTGCAAAATGAGTTGCAATTTTCATGATGAAAATAATAAGCATGTTCCCACCTTTGAGTGTATTAATAAACATAAATTTCATCATAGATCTTCTGTGAGAACACTTGAATTGATACTAAACAATAAAAATATATACACATATGATTCTCCTTTTGATCATGATTTAATGAGCTTCACTTATATTTGCAATTGTGATTGCTATTTTATGGTGTGCTATGACAATTATGTGATGTTTTCATGCAAAATTCGTGGTCACACGTCATGTGCAAAATTTTATGATTTGCTAACAGCTAATGCACCACATTATAGATACATGTATTGTGCATACACGTTGTTCTTTTTGTTTATTCCACTTTCAGCATACAACAAGCCGGGGACGTCTTGTCTTGAAGAAAGGGAGGATGATGAGGATATCATAGGGGTCCATGGTGGATGTACATGCTTGAGTTGGAAGGAAATATTGAGTCTCACTGATGGAGAAGAGCAAGCAAGGAGCAAAGGAAGGAGGCATGGAAAACAACAACAAGGAAATAATGTTTCAATTCGGACTGCCAGGAGTCCCGAATTTGAAATAGTCATGGATTCTTCATACGGGCTCCAAATACAGCAAACAAGCACAATCCGATTAGGAAATTTGAAGAGCTTTCCAATGGATTTGGGCCCATCAAGAAATTCGGCTCGTGCAAGCCGTGGTGACCGAAACAATCCACGAATAGTTTTCTTCTGCCAGTTTCTAAATAGAGTCCAATTGGCTGCACCCATGTGGGGTCAGTTTGTATCCGAGTTGGAGGAGTCCAAACGAGTAGGAATAGGTCCAATTTCTTGGGGAACATCCCCTC
The DNA here is from genome assembly GCA_028641055.1 of Alopecurus myosuroides. Classification (NCBI taxonomy): domain Eukaryota; kingdom Viridiplantae; phylum Streptophyta; class Magnoliopsida; order Poales; family Poaceae; genus Alopecurus; species Alopecurus myosuroides. Next base: position 118,671,206 of record CM054063.1, on the reverse strand, counting down.
CCTCATATATAGCTACCACCTGCATGTGGAATAGATTAGACCAAGTTAAAATTAAACCCTAGATTCCAGACTTGAACCATGTTCATCTAAAATTATCCCCACCTTGTTGGTGGTGTTACCCATTGCAAAGTTGCGTGATATCTTGTTATTCCATCTAGGAATAGGGGGATACAGGACCACTCGTGATCTTTGATTACGTGTGCGAGAGTGTGTAGTTGAGAATATCCAAAGGGATTGGTTGTTGTTGCATCTGGCAACAGGGGTCATCCAAGTGAGAGGTCTGAGTGTAGCACTAGTTATCACAAAATCCATAAAACTACAAAAAGAGAGAGAAGCTCAACGAGAAGATCGGGCCACCCCATATCATCATGCAAGGGAGGCAGAATCACAGCTAGCCGAGGAGGCAAAATTGAGTGCTAGAAGGCTGTTTTCACCTCGAAATAGTAATTTTTCTTCTCCATCATCACAGCCAGCACCTAGCCGTGGTGTATCTACACCCAAGGCTGAGAGCACACCCTCCACTTCTAGGAGGCAAGTGCAACCAGCAGCAAGTGCTAGTGGATCCACCTCTTCCACAGCCCGAAATAGAGATATGTCATGTCATACATGTGGTGGAAAAGGCCACTTCAAGAGGGAAATCCCAAATAAAAAGATCATGCTTGTTAATGAAGAAAATGAGTATGAAACTGGAGATGATGCTGATCCTAATGAGGAGGATGATTGTGATGAGCAAGGAGGTCCCCTTGATGCTTATGCTACGAATTATCCCACTATTGTTTGCTCACAAAAAGCTGCTGCTTTGAGTGTTATTCCTTCTCCAGAAAATCAGAGGTGCAATCTTTTCCAAACCAAGGCAATTGTAGGTCCTAAAATGGCTTGCAAAGTTATTATTGATGGAGGGAGTTGCAGAAATCTTGCTAGTAAAGAGCTATGTGCAAAGCTGAAATTGAAATATATTCCACACCCTCATCCTTATTATATACAGTGGCTGAGTGATAAAGGAGAGATGAAGGTGAGCTACATGGTGAGAGTGGAGTTCCAAATTGGGCCCTGTACTGATACCATTGAGTGTGATGTTGTGCCCATGTCTGTTTGTCACATGTTGCTTGGAAGACCATCGCAGTTTGACAGGAATGTTACACATAATGGGAGAGCTAACACATACCAGTTGAATTGGCATGGGAAGGATATTGTTTTGAGACCTATGACACCACAACAAATTGTAAATGAGTCTCGTCAAAAAACTGAAGTGAATATAGAGAAGGATAGTGAGAAAGAAAAACAAGAGAGTAATCCTTATGTGAGTGAAAAAAATAAGATGAGTGGTAAAAATAAAAGTGAGGGAGTGAGCCTATTATGTATGCTAGCCACCAAAGAGGATTTGAGAGAGTTTAGTGAGGACCCTAGTATGCTTCCTATAGTGCTTATGCACAAGGGAGAAATTTTGGTTTCTTCTAACATGACCCCTATTCCTCTTGGTGTCTCTCATGTTTTGCAGGATTTTGATGATGTTTTTCCAGAGGAGGTACCAGCAGGGCTGCCACCATTGCGTGGCATTGAGAATCAGATTGATTTGATCCCTGGAGCAACATTACCAAACCGAGCCCCTTACAGGACTAATCCCCAAGAAACCAAGGAAATTCAGAAACAAGTGCAGGAGCTACTCCACAAAGGTTATATTCGTATTAGCTTATCTCCATGTGTTGTTCCTGTTATTTTAGTGCCTAAGAAAGATGGTACTTGGCGCATGTGTGTAGATTGTAGAGCAATTAACAACATCACTATTCGTTATCGTCATCCTATACCTGTAACATCCCAAGTCTGAAAAATAGCCATTAGAATGTTTGCTCCCTGTTATTTTATGTTTTGCATCATGGCATCATGTTGATTGCATTTGTTTTGTTTGTTTTCCATTTGTTTTCCTCTGCTTTCATTTGTTTTCTATTTGAATTTCAACTCAAATTTCAAACCTTTTTGTTTCATCCTTGTGATGTTACAATTTCTAAAAAGATATTTCAAAATAAAACAATTGTTTGTTTCCATTAAAGTGTGATTTCAAAACTGTTGTGTTGTTTCTATCAAAAATTCATTGAATATCAAACCCTTTTCAAATTCAATTTGTTTTCCATTTGAAATTCCAAACCAACATCCAAATAGTTGTTTCCAAATAAAAACCTTAATTGTTTCCAATTATCCCATAATGTTCAACTAATAAAATGGTGTTCTTATTTCAATTAATTAATACCAATGTGGTTTCAAATTCAAAGCAAATCATTAACATCACCTAATTTGAACCTTTTGAAATTACCAAACAAATCAACCATTTGCTCTATCTTAAATTAATAGGGTTCACCCTATTATTTTTGTTGTTTTCTTTATTAATTAATTAAGTTGCAAGTTATTTAAATTCCAACCAATTGACAAAACAGCAAATAGTTTGAATTTTTCAAAGAACTTAAGTTGTCAAGGGTAGATATTGGACTAACAAATGCACCTGAATTTTCCCAAAAATTTTAGCAACTCATAACCCTATCCTTTTCTTCCATTTGGTTCTATGCAAAAAAAATAAAAATAAGAACAAATAATTAAAACCACAAGGGAGAGGGGCATGGCCCATCCTTTTCTTTTCCTCCCCCCAAGCCCACTTTCCCTGGCCCAGTACCCCCCTACCCCTTGTCGTCTTCCTCCTCCCTGTACGAACACATCCATCACCACACGATCCCTTCTCCCCCTCCTCAGATGCCATGCCGTACCAGTGCTCTCCCCCCATAAGACTACCCCCTCTGCCCTAGCAACCCTAGCTACCCCTCTCCTCTACCCTGCGCCGCCGTCCTCTCTTCTCCCCCTCCCGATTTTTCTTTCTCTGTATCTGAAAACTCCACATCCTGTCCCTCCTTTGAACCTTCCATGGCCGGAGAAGAGGGAGCTCATCGCCGGGTGCTGGGCAACTGCCACGGGCCGCTGACGGCGGGAATGGAATCGGCACCCTTCCATCTCCAAGTTCGGTGAAGGTTCCATCGCCGGATACTGCCCGAGGCGGCGCCGCCGTCGAGGTTTCCGGCCGGCCCGCCTCCTGCTGCTGCCCTGCTGTCCGCCCCTGCAGCGACCTGACCGCCCCTCCCCGACCGCCTCGAGGTGAGGCCCCCCTTCCGCCTCCTTCCTCTCGCCCCTCTACCTTTCTCCCGCGAGCCGCACCCCCCCCCCCCCACGGTTGGTCACCTCCGGCGAGCAGCCCAGCTGCAGCGATCGATCTGTTCCATGTCCGCTCGGTTCAGTTGTCTGCGAACTGAATTTTTCAGTTAACACTCGAAGCAACAGCTTAAGCCCCCCCCCCCCCCCCCGCATCCCCTTCTGTTACAACTGAATGCACTCAGCCCACTGGTTCAGGTCCCAGGCGCGCAAGCAGGAGGTGCAGGGGTCGAATCCCACCCCCTGCACATTAAACCAACTTTTATTTTTGCAAGGCTTTGGTCACAGTAATTCCACAGAATCACAACTAGGCCCCTGTTAATTAAATCTAGACCCCTGAAATAATTTTTCCAAGTCCCTGTTTCACTAAAAAATGGCAGATTGCACCTCAATTTTGTAAATTGCATAATAAAATCATTTTAACTCCAAATCCAACATTTTTGATATGTTTTCAATACCAAATTAAATGATCTATCCAAACATAAAATTTGTTTACTGTTTTGAATATTTTAAATTGGTGCAATATTTGAAAACTTGTCAAATTCACTTAAACTTGCAAAATTCATAACTTGTTCATAAAAATTCCAAATTTCACAAACCAAATATGTTTTCCAATCAACTTTTCATGTACTTTCCAAATATAAATTTTGTTTGCTGTTTTGAATAATTTAAATTGCTGAAAACAACTGTTTCTTGTTTATTGCATTTAAAATTGCCAAAATAATAACTTGCTCATTTTAAATCCAATTTCCACAAATGAAATATGTTTTCCATGCAAAATTAAACCCTATTTCCAAATATAAATTTTGTTTCATGTTTTGCATAATTAAAATTGGTTAAATGATTTAAACCTTGTTTAATTCATTTAATATTGTCAAATTCATAACTTGATCAAATCAAATTCTTTTGGGACATATAAAATATGTTTTCAAACCATCAAAGCATAACCTTTTCAAATATGAACTTCACTCAATGTTTTGCACAAATAAAAACTCAAATAAGTTCATGTTTGAATTAAATTCATTTAATTCTTGCTTACACTTGTTTAATTCATAAATAATTTATTTGAAATCCTTTTTCAACAAGTGAAACATGTATTCCAACTAAAATCTTGTTTTCTTTTCAAATATAAACTTTGGCATCTATTTTGAACAAATTAAAGTGGTGAAAACAACAAATGCTTGTGTGACCCCTTTAAGTAACCAAAATTTCCTAACTTAATGAATGAATTTCCAAACTTGGTCAACCTTATTTACAATTGCTTCTATTGTTGTTATTTTGCTGTTTTCCTCATCCATGCATCATGCTAATCCACTTTCACATGTTGCTTAGTTGTAAAACAATTAATTCAGCCAGAAATCATGGGCTTTCCATATGCAATCCAATTGCATATGGGTCCATTTAATCCTGTTTCTATCTTGTCAACTAGTTTATGTTGTTGCATCAACTAAATTGACATGCATCATCCCATGTTTGTGCACTATGCCATGTTATTGATTGTTTATCTTTCTGCATTGTTTGTTTGCTTCTTCTCGGATAAACGACGACGTTGAGACCGACGATCCTTACGACATCCCTTCTAAGGAGTTAGCTCAGTACCAGGCTACTGGGTTTTGCAGGCAAATTATCACTCACATGAACCACTGTGTTCCTTTCAACATTGGTTACCGATACTCTCCGTTGTTCTTTTCTGCTAGCCTTAGTAGTAGTTGTTATGTTACGAACCTATCACATGAATCCCTTAAAACCTGATATTGCCTCATCTCCCTTCCTACAACCCATTGTTTGAGCCAGTGTCTTACTAGCATGCTTAGGTTGTTTTGCTCGAGTCTGTTACCCGTTACTTTCTGTTACTACTTCATTATGTTCTGGGGGCTCGTTGTTTAATCAATCAATCATGCTAATGTTACTATTAATAATAAATTTGATGATAAGGCACCGGCATGAGGCCCATGAGAGGTTTTGAAGCCTGCTAGTGTCGACCCTAATAGGAAAAGGGTCTTGTCTACTGATCCATGATGAGCGCACTAACCGCATGTGGGAAGCGAGTATGGGCGCCCCCCTCAACTTGACCTGATTCGCATCTCGTCCAAATCGCCTCATTTAGTTCGTGTTTTCCATTTGCCGCATGCATGTTTTTGCGAGCCCAGGCCAGGGTGGAACTTTCGTAGTCGGCATATAGGGGGACACGTTCTTAGAGTGCTATGAGGGTCCATTCTCTTCTGGGCTCGATTAGCCGTGCGCCCAAGGTGCTTTGGGCTTGATGCGAAGAATGGTTGGTTGTGTAGAGTACCCCGCTTGGTGGAAGTGCATTTCCATCTGGCGGGTTATTCTTGCGTGTACGGCCAAATTGGTGCAACCCTGCAGGGATAATCTTCTCGAGAAGCCGTGTTTTCCGCGGTTATGGATTACTTGGTGGAAGTACTGGCTAACAAGTACTCAGGACAACTTAAACCTAATGTTTAACAACCTTACACCCAATGATTAACAACTTGACTAGTAATAGGCTTATTGACACAATAATATGAACCATCATTAATTCAACTGTGTGAGTATCCTCGGATTGCTTCTTTGGATAAGGGGCGAGATCCAGGATGGGTTTGTTTGAAGTTATCTTTCAGTTGGTTACAATCCTCGATCTTATCTCCTTTCTGTTAGCCGGAAGTGGTAGAATCTCTGTAGTTGGTTAGCGCAGCCAGTTGCAGCATCTGTTATATCCCCTTCCTTCCGTTGAACCCAAAGCATCTGTGCTTGGTGTTGACGGGTTACACTTTGGTGAACTGTGAGTCTTGCTTGCCAGTACGTTTATGTACTGACCCCTTTGGGGATGTGGTTTCCGCAGACCTACGTTTCCGAGGATCTACATGGTGGCTACTACGTGGAGTATGACGAGACTGCTGACGAGTAGATAGCGGACCCGGGCAGGATCCGAGACTTCGTGGATGGGCTCCGTCTGTTTGTTTCCGGCCTCTTAGGCCTATTTGGTTCTTGTCTGTACTCAGACATGTTGAATGCTTCCGCTGTATTGTAATGATGTATTGTTGGGACATGTGTCCTCTGAATGATTGTATTTGCTATCTCTGCTCTAATGAGAGCTATTTGCAGCTTATTTCAATCTTTTGTGTCGTAGAGATCTGTTGTGATATCAGTTGTTCAACGCCGTTGACGTACCATGTGTGTATGGTTTGAAGTACGTCGACGGAAGTGCCTTTGATCTCTAGTGGATAGTTTACATCGACGATGGAATAGCAGGGCTTGTGTTGTCGCGCATAAGCGCAGGCCTACCAGGAAGCTGGGACGTGGGAGCAGTTATGCCCCATAATCCAAGCATCTTCTATCCAGTTCGTACGGTGAGTATCCCCTAGAAATCAGGGTGCGACAAATGGTATCAGAGCCTGTCTGCCTGTAGGATCCCTTTTTACTGGTCGCAGTTGAGTCTAGAAACTATTTTGTAGCTATATAGGAAAAAATGAAACGTGAGAGTAGGAATTCTGCCATTTTTCTTCTTTCCCCACCCACCCACCCTTTTCTGGTAAGGAAGTGCAACGTTGTTTTTCTATTCTCATCTAAACTTTCAAGTTAGGATTTCACGAATTCTGGTTTCTCTAGGATGGTTATATCTACTAGACCATAGGAATGGAGGTGGTTGTGACATGATTTATCAGGTTGCCTACTCATGATTGAGAAAGGAGGCGTGTAAGCCCCGGAAGCGGATCCTCTATTCCTTAAGCAGTAGATATTGATCCTTTAGAAGCCCGGATGGGTTTTTCCGTAGTACCTCAGGAGTTTTGATCTCGATTTCCCCGATGTTGATATCCTGTTCTTCTCAACATCCTTTTTCGTCCGTTGAAAATCGTGTTGTTGTTTTCCACTTCAAATCTTCTACCGGCGTCTAATCAAAACTTCCTCGTAAACTCTATTCCAGCTAAAGTGTTGTTTGATACCGGAGCATCACATTCCTTTGTGTCAAAAATCTTTGCCATAACAAACAAGCTAATTCTGGTTCCACTAAGCAATCAAATCACCGTTCACTCTCCGGAATCTCAAATGTTGACTTCCAAGATAAGTAAGAACAATCCAATTCTAATGAGAGGCCACATATTCCTCGTTACTCTCATGTTGTTGTTTCTGACATTGATGTTATTCTTGGTGTTGCATTGATGTCAATAATTCTGTTCCACCATTCTAGCCAGATAATCTATTCTCCAAATGAATCAAATTCCATTCAGCTATACACCCTTGGTGCAAAACCTCTCCCTTTACTTGAAATGTTCCGGTGGTTTGCTATTTCCCTGACATATTTCCAGAAGAGTTGCCAGGAATGTCTATCATTTTGAACTTCCAGAAAAAGCTAACCAAGGTGCACGATGTGTTTCACGTGTCACAGTTCAAGAGGATCTCCCCAAGAAGTTTCCGGACCTTTTCTTTTCTCAGCAGGAATCTCGGGGCGCGATTCCTTCAAGGGGGGGCGTTTTGTAACATCCCAAGTCTGAAAAATAGCCATTAGAATGTTTGCTCCCTGTTATTTTATGTTTTGCATCATGGCATCATGTTGATTGCATTTGTTTTGTTTGTTTTCCATTTGTTTTCCTCTGCTTTCATTTGTTTTCTATTTGAATTTCAACTCAAATTTCAAACCTTTTTGTTTCATCCTTGTGATGTTACAATTTCTAAAAAGATATTTCAAAATAAAACAATTGTTTGTTTCCATTAAAGTGTGATTTCAAAACTGTTGTGTTGTTTCTATCAAAAATTCATTGAATATCAAACCCTTTTCAAATTCAATTTGTTTTCCATTTGAAATTCCAAACCAACATCCAAATAGTTGTTTCCAAATAAAAACCTTAATTGTTTCCAATTATCCCATAATGTTCAACTAATAAAATGGTGTTCTTATTTCAATTAATTAATACCAATGTGGTTTCAAATTCAAAGCAAATCATTAACATCACCTAATTTGAACCTTTTGAAATTACCAAACAAATCAACCATTTGCTCTATCTTAAATTAATAGGGTTCACCCTATTATTTTTGTTGTTTTCTTTATTAATCAATTAAGTTGCAAATTATTTAAATTCCAACCAATTGACAAAACAACAAATAGTTTGAATTTTTCAAAGAACTTAAGTTGTCAAGGGTAGATATTGGACTAACAAATGCACCTGAATTTTCCCAAAAATTTTAGCAACTCATAACCCTATCCTTTTCTTCCATTTGGTTCTATGCAAAAAAAATAAAAATAAGAAGAAATAATTAAAACCACAAGGGAGAGGGGCATGGCCCATCCTTTTCTTTTCCTCCCCCCAAGCCCACTTTCCCTGGCCCAGTACCCCCCCTACCCCTTGTCGTCTTCCTCCTCCCTGTACGAACACATCCATCACCACACGATCCCTTCTCCCCCTCCTCAGATGCCATGCCGTACCAGTGCTCTCCCCCCATAAGACTACCCCATCTGCCCTAGCAACCCTAGCTACCCCTCTCCTCTACCCTGCGCCGCCGTCCTCTCTTCTCCCCCTCCCGATTTTTCTTTCTCTGTATCTGAAAACTCCACATCCTGTCCCTCCTTTGAACCTTCCATGGCCGGAGAAGAGGGAGCTCATCGCCGGGTGCTGGGCAACTGCCACGGGCCGCTGACGGCGGGAATGGAATCGGCACCCTTCCATCTCCAAGTTCGGTGAAGGTTCCATCGCCGGATACTGCCCGAGGTGGCGCCGCCGTCGAGGTTTCCGGCCGGCCCGCCTCCTGCTGCTGCCCTGCTGTCCGCCCCTGCAGCGACCTGATCGCCCCTCCCCGGCCGCCTCGAGGTGAGGCCCCCCTTCCGCCTCCTTCCTCTCGCCCCTCTACCTTTCTCCCGCGAGCCGCACCCCCCCCCCCACGGTTGGTCACCTCCGGCGAGCAGCCCACCTGCAGCGATCGATCTGTTCCATGTCCGCTCGGTTCAGTTGTCTGCGAACTGAATTTTTCAGTTAACACTCGAAGCAACAGCTTAAGCCCCCCCCCGCATCCCCTTCTGTTACAACTGAATGCACTCAGCCCACTGGTTCAGGTCCCAGGCGCGCAAGCAGGAGGTGCAGGGGTCGAATCCCACCCCCTGCACATTAAACCAACTTTTATTTTTGCAAGGCTTTGGTCACAGTAATTCCACAGAATCACAACTAGGCCCCTGTTAATTAAATCTAGACCCTTGAAATAATTTCTCCAAGTCCCTGTTTCACTAAAAAATGGCAGATTGCACCTCAATTTTGTAAATTGCATAATAAAATCATTTTAACTCCAAATCCAACATTTTTGATATCTTTTCAATACCAAATTAAATGATCTATCCAAACCTAATTTTTTTTTACTGTTTTGAATATTTTAAATTGGTGCAATATTTGAAAACTTGTCAAATTCACTTAAACTTGCAAAATTCATAACTTGGTCATAAAAATTCCAAATTTCACAAACCAAATATGTTTTCCAATCAAATTTTCATGTACTTTCCAAATATAAATTTTGTTTGCTGTTTTGAATAATTTAAATTGCTGAAAACAACTGTTTCTTGTTTATTGCATTTAAAATTGCCCAAATAATAACTTGCTCATTTTAAATCCAATTTCCACAAATGAAATATGTTTTCCATGCAAAATTAAACCCTCTTTCCAAATATAATTTTTTTTTCATGTTTTGCATAATTAAAATTGGTTAAATGATTTAAACCTTGTTTAATTCATTTAATATTGTCAAATTCATAACTTGATCAAATCAAATTCTTTTGGGACATATAAAATATGTTTTCAAACCATCAAAGCATAACCTTTTCAAATATGAACTTCACTCAATGTTTTGCACAAATAAAAACTCAAATAAGTTCATGTTTGAATTAAATTCATTTAATTCTTGCTTACACTTGTTTAATTCATAAATAATTTATTTGAAATCCTTTTTCAACAAGTGAAACATGTATTCCAACTAAAATCTTGTTTTCTTTTCAAATATAAACTTTGGCATCTATTTTGAACAAATTAAAGTGGTGAAAACAACAAATGCTTGTGTGACACCTTTAAGTAACCAAAATTTCCTAACTTAATGAATGAATTTCCAAACTTGGTCAACCTTATTTACAATTGCTTCTATTGTTGTTATTTTGCTGTTTTCCTCATCCATGCATCATGCTAATCCACTTTCACATGTTGCTTAGTTGTAAAACAATTAATTCAACCAGAAATCATGGGCTTTCCATATGCAATCCAATTGCATATGGGTCCATTTAATCCTGTTTCTATCTTGTCAACTAGTTTATGTTGTTGCATCAATTAAATTGACATGCATCATCCCATGTTTGTGCACTATGCCATGTTATTGATTGTTTATCTTTCTGCATTGTTTGTTTGCTTCTTCTCGGATAAACGACGACGTTGAGACCGACGATCCTTACGACATCCCTTCTAAGGAGTTAGCTCAGTACCAGGCTACTGGGTTTTGCAGGCAAGTTATCACTCACATGAACCACTGTGTTCCTTTCAACATTGGTTACCGATACTCTCCGTTGTTCTTTTCTGCTAGCCTTAGTAGTAGTTGTTCTGTTACGAACCTATCACATGAATCCCTTAAAACCTGATATTGCCTCATCTCCCTTCCTACAACCCATTGTTTGAGCCAGTGTCTTACTAGCATGCTTAGGTTGTTTTGCTCGAGTCTGTTACCCGTTACTTTCTGTTACTACTTCATTATGTTCTGGGGGCTCGTTGTTTAATCAATCAATCATGCTAATGTTACTATTAATAATAAATTTGATGATAAGGCACCGGCAGGAGGCCCATGAGAGGTTTTGAAGCCTGCTAGTGTCGACCCTAATAGGAAAAGGGTCTTGTCTACTGATCCATGATGAGCGCACTAACCGCATGTGGGAAGCGAGTATGGGCGCCCCCCTCAACTTGACCTGTTTCGCATCTCGTCCAAATCGCCTCATTTAGTTCGTGTTTTCCATTTGCCGCATGCATGTTTTGCGAGCCCAGGCCAGGGTGGAACTTTCGTAGTCGGCATATAGGGGGACACGTTCTTAGAGTGCTATGAGGGTCCATTCTCTTCTGGGCTCGATTAGCCGTGCGCCCAAGGTGCTTTGGGCTTGATGCGAAGAATGGTTGGTTGTGTAGAGTACCCCGCTTGGTGGAAGTGCATTTCCATCTGGCGGGTTATTCTTGCGTGTACGGCCAAATTGGTGCAACCCTGCAGGGATAATCTTCTCGAGAAGCCGTGTTTTCCGCGGTTATGGATTACTTGGTGGAAGTACTGGCTAACAAGTACTCAGGACAACTTAAACCTAATGTTTAACAACCTTACACCCAATGATTAACAACTTGACTAGTAATAGGCTTATTGACACAATAATATGAACCATCATTAATTCAACTGTGTGAGTATCCTCGGATTGCTTCTTTGGATAAGGGGCAAGATCCAGGATGGGTTTGTTTGAAGTTATCTTTCAGTTGGTTACAATCCTCGATCTTATCTCCTTTCTGTTAGCCGGAAGTGGTAGAATCTCTGTAGTTGGTTAGCGCAGCCAGTTGCAGCATCTGTTATATCCCCTTCCTTCCGTTGAACCCAAAGCATCTGTGCTTGGTGTTGACGGGTTACACTTTGGTGAACTGTGAGTCTTGCTTGCCAGTACGTTTATGTACTGACCCCTTTGGGGCTGTGGTTTCCGCAGACCTACGTTTCCGAGGATCTACATGGTGGCTACTACGTGGAGTATGACGAGACTGCTGACGAGTAGATAGCGGACCCGGGCAGGATCCGAGACTTTGTGGATGGGCTCCGTCTGTTTGTTTCCGGCCTCTTAGGCCTATTTGGTTCTTGTCTGTACTCAGACATGTTGAATGCTTCCGCTGTATTGTAATGATGTATTGTTGGGACATGTGTCCTCTGAATGATTGTATTTGCTATCTCTGCTCTAATGAGAGCTATTTGCAGCTTATTTCAATCTTTTGTGTCGTAGAGATCTGTTGTGATATCAGTTGTTCAACGCCGTTGACGTACCATGTGTGTATGGTTTGAAGTACGTCGACGGAAGTGCCTTTGATCTCTAGTGGATAGTTTACATCGACGATGGAATAGCAGGGCTTGTGTTGTCGCGCATAAGCGCAGGCCTACCAGGAAGCTGGGACGTGGGAGCAGTTATGCCCCATAATCCAAGCATCTGCTATCCAGTTCGTACGGTGAGTATCCCCTAGAAATCAGGGTGCGACAATACCTCGTTTGGAGGACATGTTAGATGAATTAAGTGGTGCTGCTGTTTTCTCTAAAATTGATTTGCGTAGTGGTTACCATCAAATAAGAATGAAAGAAGGGGATGAATGGAAAACTGCTTTCAAAACTAAATTTGGTTTATATGAATGGTTAGTGATGCCTGTTGGTTTAACTAATGCACCTAGTACTTTCATGAGACTTATGAACCATGTTTTGAGAGAATTTGTTGGAAAATTTGTGGTAGTTTATTTTGATGATATTCTCATATATAGCCACAATGAAACTGAGCATGTTGATCACATTAGACAAGTCTTGCATGTTTTAAGAGCAAATCAATTATATGGTAATCTTGCTAAATGTTCTTTTTGCAAAGACAAGGTCATTTTTCTGGGATATGTTGTATCTAAACATGGCATTGAAGTTGATGAATCTAAAATTGAAGCTATTAAAAATTGGCCTATTCCAACTAATGTTAGTCAAGTGAGAAGTTTTAATGGATTGGCTGGTTTCTATAGAAGATTTGTCAAGGATTTTAGTACTCTTGCTGCACCATTAAATGATTTAACTAAGAAGGGTGTTGATTTTACATGGGGGGTAGAACAAGATATTGCTTTTGATGAGATTAAGAACAAGCTGATTTCGGCCCCATTGGTAATATTGCCTAATTTCAACAAACAATTCGAAACTGAGTGTGATGCAAGTGGTATTGGTATTGGTGGTGTGCTTATGCAAGAAAACAAACTTGTTGCTTATTTTTCTGAGAAATTGCATGGTGACCAATTGAACTATTCTGTTTATGATAAAGAATTTTATGCACTTGTTAGAGTTCTTGAGGTTTGGAAACATTATTTGTGGCCAAAAGAATTTATCATACATTCTGATCATGAAGCATTGAGATTTTTAAAGAGCCAATCTAGTCTTAATAAAAGACATGCTAAGTGGGTTGAATTCATTGAATCATTCCCATACATAATTAAATATAAGAAAGGCAAAGATAATGTTGTTGCTGATGCTCTCTCTAGGAAAAGTATGCTATTAACTCAATTGGATGCGAAAATTCCTGGTTTGGAGAGTGTAAAAGATTTGTATGCTCAAGACAATGATTTTAAAACTGCTTATGCGAATTGTACTAATGTGAAAGCATGGGATAAATTTCATTTGCATGATGGATATTTGTTTAGAGCTAACAAATTATGTGTGCCCGAGTCGTCCTTGCGTTTGTTATTGTTGCATGAATCACACAGTGGTGGTTTAATGGGACACTTTGGAAGGGAGAAAACATTGGTGATGTTGGCTGATCACTTCTATTGGCCACGTATGAGAAGAGATGAGGAGAGGTTTGTGAGACGTTGCATCACTTGCAACAAGGCTAAGTCAAAACTGAAACCTCATGGTTTATATACTCCTCTTCCTGCACCTACTACACCTTGGCAAGATATTAGTATGGATTTTGTGTTAGGATTGCCTAGGACTAAAAGAGGACATGATTCAATATTTGTGGTAGTTGATAGATTCTCTAAAATGTCACACTTTATTGCATGCCACAAGAGCGATGATGTGTCGCACATTGCTAATTTGTTTTTCAGGGACATAGTGAGATTACATGGAGTACCCAAGACTATTGTTTCTGATCGTGATGTCAAGTTCATGAGCTATTTCTGGAAGACACTATGGGGGAAGCTGGGGACAAAGCTGCTGTTTTCTACTACTTGTCACCCCCAAACTGATGGACAAACGGAGGTGGTGAATCACACATTATCCACATTGTTGCGAGCCATGATTAAAAACAACCTGCGGGAGTGGGAGGAGTGTTTGCCTCATGTTGAGTTTGCATACAACAGGGATGTACATTCTACTACTCAGCTATGCCCGTTTGAGGTGGTCTATGGTTTCAAACCCATAACACCACTTGATTTATTGCCCCTTCCTATGCAAGAGAGAGTTAATATGGAGGCTTCAAAACAAGCTGATTATGTGAGGAAGATCCATGAGAAGACCAAGGAAGCAATTGAGAAGACAGGAAAACATGTTGCTGAGAGGATAAACAAGAAGAGGTAGGAGGTACTTTTTCAGCCAGGTGATTTAGTGTGGGTACATTTTCGTAAGGATAGATTTCCCATTGGATGCCTATGCTACTACTATGCCATCTATTATTTGCACACAAAAGTCATTGAGTGTTATTCCTAGTCCTGAAAATCAAAGGTGCAATTTGTTTCAAACAAAGGCTGTTATTGGTCCTAATATGGCTTGCAAAGTCATTATTGATGGAGGAAGTTGCAGGAATTTGGCTAGCAAAGATTTATGTGCCAAGTTAAATCTGAAATATTTACCACACCCTTGTCCTTATCATATACAATGGTTGAGTAGCACGGGACAAATGAAGGTGACTCATATGGTGCGTGTGGAATTTCAGATTGGTCCTTATAAGGATACTATTGAGTTTGTTGTGGTTCCCATGACAGTTTGCCACTTATTATTGGGAAGACCTTGGCAATTTGATAGAAGTGTGATGATGAGGACATCCCTAGTGCATTTGTTATTCCTCATGTTGATGATGATGTTGTTGTTCAAGAGAAGCATGATGAAGTAAGGATTGGTCCAATGACTAGATCAAGAACCAAACTATTAGAACAGCAGGTGAACTCACTCCTTTTAAATTATGATGTTTGTTCTCATGAGAATTTTATACTACCTAAATCCCTACACTTATGTATGATTCAGGTTATTGATAACACAAACTGATGTAGCCCAACCATCTACTCCAAGTGGACCGATGACAAGATCACGCGCAAAGGCCATCAAGGATAAGGTGAACTCGCTCCTCTCGCTCTATACTTTCGATCACATGGAGGATGGTGCGCTACCTCATGGCGCAACGCTGTGTGTGCTCAGGTTCAAGTCCACCAAGGGTGCCCAAGAAGACGCGGAAGGCGAACGAGCAAGACCAGCGCAAGGAGACGAAGCCGGAAAGCTCCAGGCAGCGGAACCTCCGGTGATCCCACCGGAGCCTCCGCTCCCCGCTCACCACCGGAACCTCCGGTGTGGCCTCCGCCCAAAACCCCTTCGGGTGGAAAGTGGCGGAGCTACCACCGGAGCCACCACCGGAGCCGCCACCGGAATTCGGGCGGAACCTCCGGTGATCCCACCGGAGCCTCCGCTCCACGACTCGCCACCGGAGCCTCCGGTGCTGCCTGCGCGCGGAACCCCATCGGGTGGGTGACCACGGAGCCACCACCGGACCCCACCGGAGCCTCCGCTCCATCCACCGGAGCCTCCGGTGGAAACCACCGGAACCTCCGCTACTGTGCGGACTGCGTGACACTTGCGGGCCTTGAGGCCTTGTTTCTTATCCTCCCACCTACCCCCTTTGGCACTAGACTATATATAGTCACCCCCATTCTCAGATCTAGGGTTAGAGTTGAATTTAGAACATTTGGAGCTCAGCTCTCTTGTATCCCTCTTTGAGGAACCATCCCTCCGACATCGTCGAGGATTGTATCAAGGCACATCCAAATACTTGATCTCTCCCTTTGGGTTTCTATCAAGTACTTGACCAATCTTCCTCTCGATTATCTTGAGGTTCTATTGGCGTAGTGGACCGGCTACGGGTGTAAAGCGGTTTCAATCAAGGTGAGCTCAGTTGAATCGATCGTTCCGTAGGCGGCCCTCGGGGTTAGTTGACGGAAGATTTGG
Organism: Alopecurus myosuroides; assembly: GCA_028641055.1. Classification (NCBI taxonomy): domain Eukaryota; kingdom Viridiplantae; phylum Streptophyta; class Magnoliopsida; order Poales; family Poaceae; genus Alopecurus; species Alopecurus myosuroides. Next base: position 118,655,096 of record CM054063.1, on the reverse strand, counting down.
GGTTCTTCGGTTCTTACTAGTTATCCTTGTGTTTGTTTGCCTTGCCCTCGATTTCCCCCTCGTTTCCCCCTCGTGTGTTCATCGAGTTCTTCGTGTTCTTCGTGTTCTCCGTCGATTCGTGAAGATCGGGCCAATCTAGGAGTAACCCTCCACATCATCTGGTATCCAGAGCTAGATTGACACGAATCCGACACCCATACCCCTCCCCATCCACCAATTTTTCTTTTTCCACCAAGAATTTCGAAAATCCTCAAAAAAATAGCCAAAAGGGAATTTGACCGATCTGTTGACTCGTTGCGTTTTTCGTGGTTTTTCTTCAGAGATTAGTTGCCAAACACCTTTCCACATCTTTCCATTCAGCCAATTTTTCCAATTTCGCCCAAAATTTTTCTTGATTTTGTGGGAATTTCGAATTTGAGCCAAAAACTCAGAAAATTTCAGCTCTTCGATTCTCCGGCAGATTTTGGAACTTGTTTTTCTTTGTCGTTTGTTGATGTAGCCCAACCATCTACTCCAAGTGGACCGATGACAAGATCACGCGCAAAGGCCATCAAGGATAAGGTGAACTCGCTCCTCTCGCTCTATACTTTCGGTCACATGGAGGATGGTGCGCTACCTCATGTTTCCACACTTTGCGTGCTCAGGTTCAAACCCACCACGGAGTCACCGAAAAGTACCCGAGACGATGCGCAAGAAGATACGGAGAACAGCGGTGAAGACGGCGTCCAATTCGGAGTTCCGACGAAGAAGTTAGGGGCGAAAAACCCCTTCCCGGCCTCGGGGGCCGGCCAGGCCGGCCTCCCTCACCCCCAGGCCGGACCCCCAACCGAAGGGGCCGGCCTCCACCTCGGCCTCGGGCCGGCCTCGGCGCCCCTCAGGCCGGCCCCCCTCCAGAGCGCCCCGGCCTCAAGGCCGGCCTGCTCTCCTCCCACCCCGGCCCCAGGCCGGGCACCCAGCCTGGGGGCCGGCCTGGCCCCTCCCCACCCCGGCCCCAGGCTGGCCTCCCCCTCCAGGCGCCCACCCTGGCCCCAGGCCGGGTCCCAGGCCGGCCAGGCCGGCCCCTAGGCCGGGGTGGAACCGAAAATGCCCGGAAATGCACCGTTTTCGCTCCAGTTTCCACCTACTTCGACCCCCGGCTATATAAGGAGACCCCCAAGCTAGATCTAGGGTTTAGAGTTGAATTTAGAACATTTGGAGCTCAGCTCTCTTGTATCCCTCTTTGAGGAACCATCCCTCCGACATCGTCGAGGATTGTATCAAGGCACATCCAACTACTTGATCTCTCCCTTTGGGTTTCTATCAAGTACTTGACCAATCTTCCTCTCGATTATCTTGAGGTTCTATTGGCGTAGTGGACCGGCTACGGGTGTAAAGCGGTTTCAATCAAGGTGAGCTCAGTTGAATCGATCGTTCCGTAGGCGGCCCTCGGGGTTAGTTGACGGAAGATTTGGGGTTCTTCGGTTCTTACTAGTTATCCTTGTGTTTGTTTGCGTTGCCCCTCGATTTCCCCCTCGTTTCCCCCTCGTGTGTTCATCGAGTTCTTCGTGTTCTTCGTGTTCTCCGTCGATTCGTGAAGACCGGGCCAATCTAGGAGTAACCCTCCGCATCATCTGGTATCCAGAGCTAGATTGACACGAATCCGACACCCATACCCCTCCCCATCCACCAATTTTTCTTTTTCCACCAAGAATTTCGAAAATCCTCAAAAAATAGCCAAAAGGGAATTTGACCGATCTGTTGACTCGTTGCGTTTTTCGTGGTTTTTCTTCAGAGATTAGTTGCCAAACACCTTTCCACATCTTTCCATTCAGCCAATTTTTCCAATTTCGCCCAAAATTTTTCTTGATTTTGTGGGAATTTCGAATTTGAGCCAAAAACTCAGAAAATTTCAGCTCTTCGATTCTCCGGCAGATTTTGGAACTTGTTTTTCTTTGTCGTTTGTGATCCAAATTGAGTGCAACGAGTTGCTACGCGACGCCCACGACATCACCTACGCTTCCACATCATCGGATCGCCACGACATCGACTTCCCCACGGCCGCAAGTCCGTGATCATCAAAATAAGAGAGGTATAACTTGCTTCCGCTTGCACCACCCCATCCCATTGTGTTACTTACCTATCGGACTAGTTCTTTTTACACCGCTTGGCATCGCATTTGTGGCATCGAGAGTGCGAAGTTAGCGCTTGTGAGAGATTAGCTACCGAGTAGGCATTGGCACTTTGGAATCCATCAAAAAGAGAAAATCAAAAAAAAAAAAAAAGAGAAAAAGAGAAAATAGAAAAAGAAGCAAAAGGATCGGTGCCAATTGCTTTCCATTGTAGGAACGTGTAGCATTGCGTCGCAAAAGAGAAAGAGTGACCGATTGCCACGGTGCGAATCTTGTTGCCTTTTCAACTTTGCGGTTTGAGCTAGCGTCCTCCTTGTGTTAGTGTGGCATTGAGCATTAGTCTACGTTAGGTCCATTTCGTTCTTCGCTCGTCCATTGGTCGCACTAACCCCATTTTTCCCTTGCGTGTGTGTGTTCCACCATATTTCCATCCTATAGGTTTGGTTTTTGTGCTAACTTTTTCTTTGACTTTTCTCCACGATTGACAACAAACTTTTCTTCGGTTTTGGTCGATTTTTCCTCGCCACTTTCCTAACCTATTTGCCTTCCATATAAAGTGTGTGTGTTGCCGTTTGCGGTTTCTTTCGATCTTTTGGTTTCGCTCTTGACATACCGCCCTACACCTAGGCTCGTCCACTAGCCTCAATACGACCAAGAAAGGTAACGTTGGGTAAGTGAGGCGTCCATTTCTTCAATATCACCCTTGTGTGTGTTTTTGAGATGGCTAGGGAAGGAGTATTCACAAGTCCGAGCTCGGAAGACGAAGGCAACCCATTCTACAACGACAATGATTACGCCAACTTCGTCACCCACAATGACCACTTTCAACTCCGCGAACTCGTCAAGGACGGGTTGCAACGCTATGAGCGTCGACTCCAAGAGCAAGAGGCTCGAATGAATGATCAAATGACGCGCATCAACATCAACTTGGCCAATCTTGCCAATCGCCGTCATTCATCATCATCCTCAAGGTCTCGCCGCTCAAGCCACCGCAATCAAGATCCTCACCAACCTCGTCGCCATGATCGCCATGATCGCCACAACGTGGAGGAGGGTGGACAACCTCAACAAGCACCACCACCTCCTCCACAACATCAACAACCTCCGCGACGCAATCGGTATGAGGATAGCTCGCCATCACCACCACCTCGACATCGCCAAGGCCGTGGTGACCCTCTTCAACAACCGCAACGCCCGGACCTTCGACAACACCATCATCCTCCACCTCCACAAGGCCACGCTCAAGACTATGGCCACAACGATTTCGTGGAAGATGCTCGTCAACATCGAAGGCCACCAAGGCGCCATGCGCGTCCCAACAACAATGACCGCCAAGAACATGATCATCCTCAACAACCTCTCCAAGAACAAGAACGTCCTCAACAACATCACAATGGCCATGATGATAGTGAACGTCGTGAAGCTAGGCTCCGTCACCACCAACCACCACCACCTAATGACCACCGGCGTCATCCTCCCCATCATGATCGCCACCGCCAAGACAATGAGGATGATCCCTATGATGATTCACCTCCCATGTATGATGAAGACCCCCATGAGCGCCAACATGCGCGCCTCCATCGTCCGCAAGAGGACAACAACATGAGTGCTCTTCGTTTCAATGTCCCCAAGTTCAATGGTGAGAATGATCCCGAAGACTATCTTGCTTGGGCTCTCAAGGTTGACAAGATATTCGGCATTCACAACTTCACCGACAAGAAAATGGTTGCTCTAGCATCTTTGGAATTCGAAGGCTATGCACTCTTATGGTGGGATCGTCTACAAGCCGAACGAGTCCGCAATCGCGTTGCTCCTATTGCCACTTGGAATGAGATGAAGCAATTCATGCATGCTCGATTCGTTCCTCCTCACTACAAGCGTGACCTCTTCAAGAAGCTTCAAGAACTTCGTCAAGGTGTGAAGTCCGTTGATGAGTACTACAAGGAAATGGAGACATCTTTGATCCGCGCTCATGTGATAGAATCTCAAGAGCAAACAATGGCCCGCTTCCTCAATGGCCTCAACTATCCTATAAGGAAGATCGTCGAGTATCAACCGTATGACAACATTGTGGCCCTTGTCCACCAAGCTCTTAAGGCGGAACGTCAAATTGCGGAAGATCTCAAATATAGCAAGCAAAAGGCTTTCTTCAACTCAAGACCATCATCCTCTACTCCAATGACACAAGCTCCTCCTCCAACTACCACCAAGAGCAACCCGCGAGCCTCTAGTGCTCCCAACAAGTCTTCCCAACCATTCAAGAAGCAAGCTACTCCAACCTCATCCTCAAGTGCTCCTCAAGTCAAGTCAAGCACTATCACTTGCTTCAAGTGTGGTGGTAGTGGACACAAGTCCTTTGAATGTTCCAACAAGATGATCATGATTGTCAACCAAGATGGTGAACGTGATTCTATGAGCGAAGGCGAATACTATGCCTTGCATCAAGTTGCTCTCAACCCTTTGGACGTCTCCAACGATGATGAAGAAAGTGTGTATTGCGATGAGGACAAGAACCCATCCCTAGTGGTCACAAGAGTCCTCACTTCTTCTCCTCAAGATGAGCAAGATCAACGGTGCAATCTCTTTCAAACAAGAGCCGGTATTGATGGCAAGTCAATCAAGGTCATCATCGACGGTGGAAGTTGTCACAACTTAGCTAGCAAAGAACTTTGCGACAAGCTCAAATTGCCTTACAAGCAACACCCTCACCCATACCATGTCCAATGGCTTAGTGACTCCGGCACCTTCAAGATTCAACACATGGTCTCCGTGACTTTCAAGATTGGTCCTTATGAAGACACGGTAGAGTGTGATGTTGTTCCTATGACCGTGTGTCATCTTCTTCTTGGCCGACCGTGGCAATACGACAAGAGTGCTATCCATGATGGGCGTACCAATCACTATAGCTTCAAGTGGAACAACAAGACATTTGTTCTTCGTCCCATGTCTCCTAGCCAAGTGATCGCCGACAACGCCAAGACTCTTGCACGTCGACAAGAAGAGCTCAAATCTCGTGAGATGAGTGGTGAGAGAGTGATCCACCAAAAAGTGAGTGAGAGCCACAAGCCAAATATGAGTGGAAAAATTACGAGTGATGCCAAAGGCTTTGCCTTACTTGCCACCAAAAGAGAGATGCGAGCGATAAGAGAGGACCCAACCATACTTCACTTTGTCCTATTGTGCAAAGGGGAAGCACTTGAAACTAACGACATGACAAATCTACCTTCCTCTTTGTTGCCTTTGTTGCAGGAATTTGAAGACGTCTTTCCCGATGAGCTCCCTCCGGGCCTTCCTCCCCTTCGAGGAATCGAGCACCGTATTGACCTCATTCCGGGCGCGCCCCTTCCAAACCGCGCTCCTTACCGCACCAATCCCGAGGAGACTAAGGAGATTGAGCGCCAAATCCAAGAGCTACTCGAAAAAGGTTTTATTCGCGAATCCCTTAGTCCTTGTGCCGTGCCGGTTATCCTTGTTCCAAAGCAAGATTCTACTTCCCGCATGTGTATGGATTGTCGCCCTATCAATGCTATCACCGTTAGATATCGACATCCTATTCCTAGGCTCGATGACATGCTTGATGAATTGAGTGGTGCTACTATCTTTTCAAAAATTGATCTTAAAAGTGGTTACCATCAAATTCGTATGAGTATAGGTGATGAATGGAAAACGGCTTTCAAAACAAAACTTGGTTTGTATGAATGGCTTGTTATGCCCTTTGGTCTTTCGAATGCCCCATCTACCTTCATGCGTCTCATGAATGAAGTTCTACGTCCTTTCATTGGCAAATTTGTTGTGGTTTACTTCGACGATATTCTCATTTATAGCAAATCTTTGGAAGATCACCTTGATCATGTTTCACAAGTATTGTTGGCTCTTCGCAATGCAAAACTTTTCGCCAATCTTTCCAAATGCAATTTTTGCACCAACAAGCTTGTTTTCTTGGGTTTTGTGATTTCGTCCAATGGTATTGAAGTAGATCACAAGAAGATTGAGGCAATTAGGAATTGGCCCAACCCTACTTCCGTGGGTGAGATAAGGCGCTTTCATGGCCTTGCCGGTTTCTATCGCCGCTTTGTCAAAGATTTTTCAACTATTGCTTGCCCTTTGAATGAACTTACCAAAAAGAATGTACCTTTTGTTTGGGGCAATGCGCAACAAAAAGCTTTCGATACACTTAAGAAATGCCTAACCGAAGCTCCTTTGCTTGTCTTACCGGATTTCGAGAAAACTTTTGAGATTGAATGTGATGCTAGTGGTATAGGAATTGGTGGCGTTCTCATGCAAAACGGACGCCCCGTTGCTTACCATAGTGAAAAACTTGATGGTGCTAAACTCAATTACCCCATCTATGATAAGGAACTCTTTGCTTTGGTTAGAGTGCTAGAAGTTTGGCAACACTACCTTTGGCCAAAAGAATTTGTCATTCATTCCGATCACGAATCATTGAAATACTTGAAAAGCCAAACCAATTTGAACAAAAGGCATGCTAAGTGGGTTGAATTCATTGAATCTTTTCCTTATGTCATTAAGTACAAGAAAGGTAAAGAGAATGTGGTAGCCGATGCCTTGTCTAGGAAAGAATGCCTTCTTACACGTCTTGACATCAATGTGATTGGTTTGGATGAAATCAAAGACTTATATGCTTCCGATGCTTTCTTTGGTCCTATATTTGAGAAGTGCTTGCCTAACCGAGGTTTCGATGATTTCTATCTTCACAAAGGTTTCTTGTTTAAGGCTAACAAATTGTGTATCCCCGAGTCTTCTCTTCGCTTGTTGTTATTGAAGGAATCACATGAAGGAGGCCTCATGGGACACTTTGGACGCGACAAGACCTATGCAATGCTCTCCACCAACTACTATTGGCCCAAGATGAAGCACCACGTTGAGAGACACGTCAAGAGATGTTCCACATGCCTCCGAGCTAAGTCCACTTCCAACCCTCATGGTCTTTACATGCCATTACCTATCCCACATGCACCTTGGAGTGATATTAGCATGGACTTTGTGCTAGGCCTTCCACGAACTAAAACCAACATGGATTCAATCTTTGTAGTTGTGGATCGTTTCTCTAAGATGGCACATTTCATTCCTTGTAACCGAACCGACGATGCTTCACATGTTGCTACTTTGTTTTTCAGGGAAATTGTGCGTCTACATGGTGTACCTACTTCAATTGTCTCGGACCGCGACGTCAAGTTCACCTCCTACTTTTGGAAGACATTGATGGCCAAGCTCGGCGTCAAGCTACTATTCTCCACCGCCTATCACCCACAAACGGATGGACAAACCGAGGTCGTCAACCGCACACTCTCTTCACTACTTCGAGCATTGATCAAGCCCAACTTGAAGAATTGGGAGGAATGCATCCCACACGCCGAGTTCGCCTACAACCGTGCTCTCCATCAAGCTACCAAGAAGAGTCCCTTCGAGATCGTCTACGGCTTCAACCCCAACACCGCCCTCGACATACTCCCTTTGCCTCTACGCGAGCGAGCAAACATGGACATCGACAAGCGCACCGACTACATCAAGAAGCTCCATGACTCCACAAGGGCTACACTTGAGAAGCATTCCGAGCACCGAGCCTCTATCATGAACAAGAACAAGAAACCCATGGTGTTCCAAGAAGGTGACCTCGTGTGGCTACACTTGCGCAAGGACCGGTTCCCCGAGGAGCGCAACTCCAAGCTCAAGCCAAGAGGTGACGGTCCCTTCAAGGTCCTCAAGCGCATCAACAACAACGCCTACAAGCTCGACTTACCGCAATCCAAGTACCTCGTCCACAACTCCTTCAATGTCAAGGACCTCTCTCCCTTCCATGGATACCCAAGTGATGAAGACGACGCCGAGTCGAGGTCGACTCTTTTTCAAGGGGGGGGAGATGATGTAGCCCAACCATCTACTCCAAGTGGACCGATGACAAGATCACGCGCAAAGGCCATCAAGGATAAGGTGAACTCGCTCCTCTCGCTCTATACTTTCGGTCACATGGAGGATGGTGCGCTACCTCATGTTTCCACACTTTGCGTGCTCAGGTTCAAACCCACCACGGAGTCACCGAAAAGTACCCGAGACGATGCGCAAGAAGATACGGAGAACAGCGGTGAAGACGGCGTCCAATTCGGAGTTCCGACGAAGAAGTTAGGGGCGAAAAACCCCTTCCCGGCCTCGGGGGCCGGCCAGGCCGGCCTCCCTCACCCCCAGGCCGGACCCCCAACCGAAGGGGCCGGCCTCCACCTCGGCCTCGGGCCGGCCTCGGCGCCCCTCAGGCCGGCCCCCCTCCAGAGCGCCCCGGCCTCAAGGCCGGCCTGCTCTCCTCCCACCCCGGCCCCAGGCCGGGCACCCAGCCTGGGGGCCGGCCTGGCCCCTCCCCACCCCGGCCCCAGGCTGGCCTCCCCCTCCAGGCGCCCACCCTGGCCCCAGGCCGGGTCCCAGGCCGGCCAGGCCGGCCCCTAGGCCGGGGTGGAACCGAAAATGCCCGGAAATGCACCGTTTTCGCTCCAGTTTCCACCTACTTCGACCCCCGGCTATATAAGGAGACCCCCAAGCTAGATCTAGGGTTTAGAGTTGAATTTAGAACATTTGGAGCTCAGCTCTCTTGTATCCCTCTTTGAGGAACCATCCCTCCGACATCGTCGAGGATTGTATCAAGGCACATCCAACTACTTGATCTCTCCCTTTGGGTTTCTATCAAGTACTTGACCAATCTTCCTCTCGATTATCTTGAGGTTCTATTGGCGTAGTGGACCGGCTACGGGTGTAAAGCGGTTTCAATCAAGGTGAGCTCAGTTGAATCGATCGTTCCGTAGGCGGCCCTCGGGGTTAGTTGACGGAAGATTTGGGGTTCTTCGGTTCTTACTAGTTATCCTTGTGTTTGTTTGCGTTGCCCCTCGATTTCCCCCTCGTTTCCCCCTCGTGTGTTCATCGAGTTCTTCGTGTTCTTCGTGTTCTCCGTCGATTCGTGAAGACCGGGCCAATCTAGGAGTAACCCTCCGCATCATTTGTGATCCAAATTGAGTGCAACGAGTTGCTACGCGACGCCCACGACATCACCTACGCTTCCACATCATCGGATCGCCACGACATCGACTTCCCCACGGCCGCAAGTCCGTGATCATCAAAATAAGAGAGGTATAACTTGCTTCCGCTTGCACCACCCCATCCCATTGTGTTACTTACCTATCGGACTAGTTCTTTTTACACCGCTTGGCATCGCATTTGTGGCATCGAGAGTGCGAAGTTAGCGCTTGTGAGAGATTAGCTACCGAGTAGGCATTGGCACTTTGGAATCCATCAAAAAAAAAAAAAAGAGAAAAAGAGAAAATAGAAAAAGAAGCAAAAGGATCGGTGCCAATTGCTTTCCATTGTAGGAACGTGTAGCATTGCGTCGCAAAAGAGAAAGAGTGACCGATTGCCACGGTGCGAATCTTGTGCCTTTTCAACTTTGCGGTTTGAGCTAGCGTCCTCCTTGTGTTAGTGTGGCATTGAGCATTAGTCTACGTTAGGGCCATTTCGTTCTTCGCTCGTCCATTGGTCGCACTAACCCCATTTTTCCCTTGCGTGTGTGTGTTCCACCATATTTCCATCCTATAGGTTTGGTTTTTGTGCTAACTTTTTCTTTGACTTTTCTCCACGATTGACAACAAACTTTTCTTCGGTTTTGGTCGATTTTTCCTCGCCACTTTCCTAACCTATTTGCCTTCCATATAAAGTGTGTGTGTTGCCGTTTGCGGTTTCTTTCGATCTTTTGGTTTCGCTCTTGACATACCGCCCTACACCTAGGCTCGTCCACTAGCCTCAATACGACCAAGAAAGGTAACGTTGGGTAAGTGAGGCGTCCATTTCTTCAATATCACCCTTGTGTGTGTTTTTGAGATGGCTAGGGAAGGAGTATTCACAAGTCCGAGCTCGGAAGACGAAGGCAACCCATTCTACAACGACAATGATTACGCCAACTTCGTCACCCACAATGACCACTTTCAACTCCGCGAACTCGTCAAGGACGGGTTGCAACGCTATGAGCGTCGACTCCAAGAGCAAGAGGCTCGAATGAATGATCAAATGACGCGCATCAACATCAACTTGGCCAATCTTGCCAATCGCCGTCATTCATCATCATCCTCAAGGTCTCGCCGCTCAAGCCACCGCAATCAAGATCCTCACCAACCTCGTCGCCATGATCGCCATGATCGCCACAACGTGGAGGAGGGTGGACAACCTCAACAAGCACCACCACCTCCTCCACAACATCAACAACCTCCGCGACGCAATCGGTATGAGGATAGCTCGCCATCACCACCACCTCGACATCGCCAAGGCCGTGGTGACCCTCTTCAACAACCGCAACGCCCGGACCTTCGACAACACCATCATCCTCCACCTCCACAAGGCCACGCTCAAGACTATGGCCACAACGATTTCGTGGAAGATGCTCGTCAACATCGAAGGCCACCAAGGCGCCATGCGCGTCCCAACAACAATGACCGCCAAGAACATGATCATCCTCAACAACCTCTCCAAGAACAAGAACGTCCTCAACAACATCACAATGGCCATGATGATAGTGAACGTCGTGAAGCTAGGCTCCGTCACCACCAACCACCACCACCTAATGACCACCGGCGTCATCCTCCCCATCATGATCGCCACCGCCAAGACAATGAGGATGATCCCTATGATGATTCACCTCCCATGTATGATGAAGACCCCCATGAGCGCCAACATGCGCGCCTCCATCGTCCGCAAGAGGACAACAACATGAGTGCTCTTCGTTTCAATGTCCCCAAGTTCAATGGTGAGAATGATCCCGAAGACTATCTTGCTTGGGCTCTCAAGGTTGACAAGATATTCGGCATTCACAACTTCACCGACAAGAAAATGGTTGCTCTAGCATCTTTGGAATTCGATGGCTATGCACTCTTATGGTGGGATCGTCTACAAGCCGAACGAGTCCGCAATCGCGTTGCTCCTATTGCCACTTGGAATGAGATGAAGCAATTCATGCATGCTCGATTCGTTCCTCCTCACTACAAGCGTGACCTCTTCAAGAAGCTTCAAGAACTTCGTCAAGGTGTGAAGTCCGTTGATGAGTACTACAAGGAAATGGAGACATCTTTGATCCGCGCTCATGTGATAGAATCTCAAGAGCAAACAATGGCCCGCTTTCTCAATGGCCTCAACTATCCTATAAGGAAGATTGTCGAGTATCAACCGTATGACAACATTGTGGCCCTTGTCCACCAAGCTCTTAAGGCGGAACGTCAAATTGCGGAAGATCTCAAATATAGCAAGCAAAAGGCTTTCTTCAACTCAAGACCATCATCCTCTACTCCAATGACACAAGCTCCTCCTCCAACTACCACCAAGAGCAACCCGCGAGCCTCTAGTGCTCCCAACAAGTCTTCCCAACAATTCAAGAAGCAAGCTACTCCAACCTCATCCTCAAGTGCTCCTCAAGTCAAGTCAAGCACTATTACTTGCTTCAAGTGTGGTGGTAGTGGACACAAGTCCTTTGAATGCTCCAACAAGATGATCATGATTGTCAACCAAGATGGTGAACGTGACTCTATGAGCGAAGGCGAATACTATGCCTTGCATCAAGTTGCTCTCAACCCTTTGGACGTCTCCAACGATGATGAAGAAAGTGTGTATTGCGATGAGGACAAGAACCCATCCCTAGTGGTCACAAGAGTCCTCACTTCTTCTCCTCAAGATGAGCAAGATCAACGGTGCAATCTCTTTCAAACAAGAGCCGGTATTGATGGCAAGTCAATCAAGGTCATCATCGACGGTGGAAGTTGTCACAACTTAGCTAGCAAAGAACTTTGCGACAAGCTCAAATTGCCTTACAAGCAACACCCTCACCCATACCATGTCCAATGGCTTAGTGACTCCGGCACCTTCAAGATTCAACACATGGTCTCCGTGACTTTCAAGATTGGTCCTTATGAAGACACGGTAGATTGTGACGTTGTTCCTATGACCGTGTGTCATCTTCTTCTTGGCCGACCGTGGCAATACGACAAGAGTGCTATCCATGATGGGCGTTCCAATCACTATAGCTTCAAGTGGAACAACAAGACATTCGTTCTTCGTCCCATGTCTCCTAGCCAAGTGATCGCCGACAACGCCAAGACTCTTGCACGTCGACAAGAAGAGCTCAAATCTCGTGAGATGAGTGGTGAGAGAGTGATCCACCAAAAAGTGAGTGAGAGCCACAAGCCAAATATGAGTGGAAAAATTACGAGTGATGCCAAAGGCTTTGCCTTACTTGCCACCAAAAGAGAGATGCGAGCGTTAAGAGAGAACCCAACCATACTTCACTTTGTCCTATTGTGCAAAGGGGAAGCACTTGAAACTAACGACATGACAAATCTACCTCCCTCTTTGTTGCCTTTGTTGCAGGAATTTGAAGACGTCTTTCCCGATGAGCTCCCTCCGGGCCTTCCTCCCCTTCGAGGAATCGAGCACCGTATTGACCTCATTCCGGGCGCGCCCCTTCCAAACCGCGCTCCTTACCGCACCAATCCCGAGGAGACTAAGGAGATTGAGCGCCAAATCCAAGAGCTACTCGAAAAAGGTTTTATCCGCGAATCCCTTAGTCCTTGTGCCGTGCCGGTTATCCTTGTTCCAAAGCAAGATTCTACTTCCCGCATGTGTATGGATTGTCGCCCTATCAATGCTATCACCGTTAGATATCGACATCCTATTCCTAGGCTCGATGACATGCTTGATGAATTGAGTGGTGCTACTATCTTTTCAAAAATTGATCTTAAAAGTGGTTACCATCAAATTCGTATGAGTATAGGTGATGAATGGAAAACGGCTTTCAAAACAAAACTTGGTTTGTATGAATGGCTTGTTATGCCCTTTGGTCTTTCGAATGCCCCATCTACCTTCATGCGTCTCATGAATGAAGTTCTACGTCCTTTCATTGGCAAATTTGTTGTGGTTTACTTCGACGATATTCTCATTTATAGCAAATCTTTGGAAGATCACTTTGATCATGTTTCACAAGTATTGTTGGCTCTTCGCAATGCAAAACTTTTCGCCAATCTTTCCAAATGCAATTTTTGCACCAACAAGCTTGTTTTCTTGGGTTTTGTGATCTCGTCCAATGGTATTGAAGTAGATAACAAGAAGATTGAGGCAATTAGGAATTGGCCCAACCCTACTTCCGTGGGTGAGATAAGGCGCTTTCATGGCCTTGCCGGTTTCTATCGCCGCTTTGTCAAAGATTTTTCAACTATTGCTTGCCCTTTGAATGAACTTACCAAAAAGAATGTACCTTTTGTTTGGGGCAATGCGCAACAAAAAGCCTTCGACACACTTAAGAAATGCCTAACCGAAGCTCCTTTGCTTGTCTTACCGGATTTCGAGAAAACTTTTGAGATTGAATGTGATGCTAGTGGTATAGGAATTGGTGGCGTTCTCATGCAAAACGGACGCCCCGTTGCTTACCATAGTGAAAAACTTGATGGTGCTAAACTCAATTACCCCATCTATGATAAAGAACTCTTTGCTTTGGTTAGAGTGCTAGAAGTTTGGCAACACTACCTTTGGCCAAAAGAATTTGTCATTCATTCCGATCACGAATCATTGAAATACTTGAAAAGCCAAACCAATTTGAACAAAAGGCATGCTAAGTGGGTTGAATTCATTGAATCTTTTCCTTATGTCATTAAGTACAAGAAAGGTAAAGAGAATGTGGTAGCTGATGCCTTGTCTAGGAAAGAATGCCTTCTTACACGTCTTGACATCAATGTGATTGGTTTGGATGAAATCAAAGACTTATATGCTTCCGATGCTTTCTTTGGTCCTATATTTGAGAAGTGCTTGCCTAACCGAGGTTTCGATGATTTCTATCTTCACAAAGGTTTCTTGTTTAAGGCTAACAAATTGTGTATCCCCGAGTCTTCTCTTCGCTTGTTGTTATTGAAGGAATCACATGAAGGAGGCCTCATGGGACACTTTGGACGCGACAAGACCTATGCCATGCTTTCCACCAACTACTATTGGCCCAAGATGAAGCATCATGTTGAGAGACACGTCAAGAGATGTTCCACATGCCTCCGAGCTAAGTCCACTTCCAACCCTCATGGTCTTTACATGCCATTACCTATCCCACATGCACCTTGGAGTGATATTAGCATGGACTTTGTGTTAGGCCTTCCACGAACTAAAACCAACATGGATTCAATCTTTGTAGTTGTGGATCGTTTCTCTAAGATGGCACATTTCATTCCTTGTAACCGAACCGACGATGCTTCACATGTTGCTACTTTGTTTTTCAGGGAGATTGTGCGTTTACATGGTGTACCTACTTCAATTGTCTCGGACCGCGACGTCAAGTTCACCTCCTACTTTTGGAAGACATTGATGGCCAAGCTCGGCGTCAAGCTACTATTCTCCACCGCCTATCACCCACAAACGGATGGACAAACCGAGGTCGTCAACCGCACACTCTCTTCACTACTTCGAGCATTGATCAAGCCCAACTTGAAGAATTGGGAGGAATGCATCCCACACGCCGAGTTCGCCTACAACCGTGCTCTCCATCAAGCTACCAAGAAGAGTCCCTTCGAGATCGTCTACGGCTTCAACCCCAACACCGCCCTCGACATACTCCCTTTGCCTCTACGCGAGCGAGCAAACATGGACATCGACAAGCGCACCGACTACATCAAGAAGCTCCACGACTCCACAAGGGCTACACTTGAGAAGCATTCCGAGCACCGAGCCTCTATCATGAACAAGAACAAGAAACCCATGGTGTTCCAAGAAGGTGACCTCGTGTGGCTACACTTGCGCAAGGACCGGTTCCCCGAAGAGCGCAACTCCAAGCTCAAGCCAAGAGGTGACGGTCCCTTCAAGGTCCTAAAGCGCATCAACAACAACGCCTACAAGCTCGACTTACTGCAATCCAAGTACCTCGTCCACAACTCCTTCAATGTCAAGGACCTCTCTCCCTTCCATGGATACCCAAGTGATGAAGACGACGCCGAGTCGAGGTCGACTCTTTTTCAAGGGGGGGGAGATGATGTAGCCCAACCATCTACTCCAAGTGGACCGATGACAAGATCACGCGCAAAGGCCATCAAGGATAAGGTGAACTCGCTCCTCTCGCTCTATACTTTCGATCACATGGAGGATGGTGCGCTACCTCATGGCGCAACGCTGTGTGTGCTCAGGTTCAAGTCCACCAAGGGTGCCCAAGAAGACGCGGAAGGCGAACGAGCAAGACCAGCGCAAGGAGACGAAGCCGGAAAGCTCCAGGCAGCGGAACCTCCGGTGATCCCACCGGAGCCTCCGCTCCCCGCTCACCACCGGAACCTCCGGTGTGGCCTCCGCCCAAAACCCCTTCGGGTGGAAAGTGGCGGAGCTACCACCGGAGCCACCACCGGAGCCGCCACCGGAATTCGGGCGGAACCTCCGGTGATCCCACCGGAGCCTCCGCTCCACGACTCGCCACCGGAGCCTCCGGTGCTGCCTGCGCGCGGAACCCCATCGGGTGGGTGACCACGGAGCCACCACCGGACCCCACCGGAGCCTCCGCTCCATCCACCGGAGCCTCCGGTGGAAACCACCGGAACCTCCGCTACTGTGCGGACTGCGTGACACTTGCGGGCCTTGAGGCCTTGTTTCTTATCCTCCCACCTACCCCCTTTGGCACTAGACTATATATAGTCACCCCCATTCTCAGATCTAGGGTTAGAGTTGAATTTAGAACATTTGGAGCTCAGCTCTCTTGTATCCCTCTTTGAGGAACCATCCCTCCGACATCGTCGAGGATTGTATCAAGGCACATCCAAATACTTGATCTCTCCCTTTGGGTTTCTATCAAGTACTTGACCAATCTTCCTCTCGATTATCTTGAGGTTCTATTGGCGTAGTGGACCGGCTACGGGTGTAAAGCGGTTTCAATCAAGGTGAGCTCAGTTGAATCGATCGTTCCGTAGGCGGCCCTCGGGGTTAGTTGACGGAAGATTTGGGGTTCTTCGGTTCTTACTAGTTATCCTTGTGTTTGTTTGCCTTGCCCTCGATTTCCCCCTCGTTTCCCCCTCGTGTGTTCATCGAGTTCTTCGTGTTCTTCGTGTTCTCCGTCGATTCGTGAAGATCGGGCCAATCTAGGAGTAACCCTCCACATCACAAACATTATGGGAGGCAAGGAGCATGGAGTCATGGAGCAAAGCATGGGAGCACACATGGAGGGAGATGATCATGCAAGCCCAAGGGAGAAGGAGGAGGCAGAATAAAGATAAGAGGGAATTGAGACCACCAAGGACATGTCCTTGCTTGGCTCAGCCCGAATTATTATGTCGTGTGTTTTATGTTTATGGGAGCACCAAGGACATGTCCTAGGTACTCCCATACGAGTCCAATAAGGCCATGCGTGGCTGTTGGCCGCACCCCACCTATTGGGGTCGGTTTTTATCCCTTAGTCCGAGTCCGAACCCAAGTTGGTTCGAGTCCTAGTCAGGTTAGGGAATTGGTGCTTGCGCAACCAGGTTGTGGCTGCACCCCCTCCCTCTCTTATACCCTTCCACCTGCGTGTGAATAGGTTAGACTACCTTTATTCATAAACCCTAGAACTCCATTGTTGATTGCTTGAAGCATTCATCAGGAATTGATATTGCAAGTTTTGCGTGTTATCTTCTATTCCACTGGAATTAGTTGATACAGGACCACTAGTAGTCAGTGGCTACTCGTGCAAGTGTGTGGATTTACGAATATCCAAGGGATTGGTTGCTGCTGCAATTGGCATCAGGAATTAGCCGGAGAGTTCATGGAGAGACACAAGTTATCAGATCCTTGTTATCGTGTGAGTTCATCGAGAAGATCGGGCAACCCCATATCACGTGAAGCAAATACTTATGAGTTGCATCATCATGGGAAGACTATTATTTTGAGACCTATGACTCCACAAAAAATTGTAAATGAGTCCCAATCCAAAATTGATATGAGAGTGGAAAAAGAAAGAGAGAGGGATGAGGGAACACGAAATTCACAAGCTTTGGGGAGTGATAGTAAAACCAATTCGAGTGGTAAAAACAGAGAGAACCTATTATGCATGTTAGCCACTAAAGAGGATTTGAGGGAATTTAGGGATGATCCTACATTAGTCCATGTTGTGCTTATTCACAAGGGAGAGATTTTGGTTTCTAATGACATGACCCCTATTCCTCTTGGTGTTTCTCATGTTTTGCAGGATTTTGATGATGTTTTTCCAGGAGATATTCCCTCGGGATTCCACCATTGAGTGGGATTGAGCATCAAATTGATTTAATTCCTGGAGCATCTTTACCAAACCGAGCCCCTTATAGAACCAATCCACAAGAAACAAAGGAGATACAAAGGCAAGTGCAAGAACTACTAGATAAAGGTTATATTCGAGTTAGTCTTTCGCCTTGTGTTGTCCCCGTTATTTTGGTTCCTAAGAAAGATGGTACTTGGCGCATGTGTGTAGATTGTAGAGCAATTAATAACATCACTATTCGTTATCGTCATCCTATACCACGTTTAGATGACATGTTAGATGAATTAAGTGGTGCTACTCTTTTCTCTAAAATTGATTTGCGTAGTGGATACCATCAAATAAGAATGAAAGAGGGAGATGAATGGAAAAGTGCATTTAAAACAAAATTTGGTTTATATGAATGGTTAGTGATGCCTTTTGGTTTAACTAATGCCTAGTACTTTTATGAGATTAATGAACCATATTTTGAGAGATTTTATTGGTAGATTTGTGGTAGTTTATTTTGATGATATTCTCATATATAGCCACAATGAACATGATCATATTAATCATATTAGACAAGTTTTGCAAGTGCTAAGAGAAAATAAATTGTATGGTAATCTTGAGAAGTGCACTTTTGCAAAGATAAGGTCATATATTTGGGATATGTAGTTTCTAAACATGGGATTGAAGTTGATACATCAAAAATTGAAGCTATTCGAAATTGGCCAATTCCAACTAACGTGAGTCAAGTTAGAAGTTTTAATGGGCTTGCTAGTTTCTATAGAAGATTTGTGCCTAATTTTAGTACTATTGCTGCCCCTTTAAATGATCTAACAAAAAAGGGTGTTGATTTCGAGTGGGGTGTTGCTCAAGATGTTGCTTTTGATACATTGAAAGAAAAGTTGATTTCGGCCCCACTTCTTATGCTACCAAATTTTGATAAACAATTTGAGATTGAGGGTGATGCTAGTGGCATAGGTATTGGAGGTGTGCTCATGCAAGATAAACAACCTATTGCCTATTTTTCTGAAAAATTGAATGGTGCACAATTGAATTATTCTGTTTATGATAAAGAATTATATGCACTTGTGAGAGTTTTAGAGGTGTGTAAACATTATTTGTGGCCTAAAGAATTTATTATACATAGTGATCATGAAGCATTAAAATTCTTAAAGTGCCAATCTAATTTGAATAAGAGACATGCTAAATGGGTTGAGTTTATTGAATCTTTTCCATACATCATTAAACATAAAAAGGGATTGGAAAATGTAGTTGCTGATGCTTTGTGAAGAAAGAATATGTTACTCTCAAATTTGGAGATTAAGGTTTCAGGTTTGGAGGGTATTAGAGATTTATATTATGAAGATAATGAATTTTCTATGCCTTTTAATAAGTGTACTAATGTTAAGGCATGGGATAAATTTCATATACATGATGGGTACTTGGTTAGAGCTAACAAATTATGTATTCCCGAGTGTTCTTTGCGTTTGTTCTTAATACATTAATCTCATAGTGGAGGATTGATGGGACACTTTGGAAGAGAGAAGACATTGCTTATGTTGTCTGAACATTTCTATTGGGCACATATGAGAAGAGATGTGTATAGATTGGTGCAAAGATGCATTACTTGCAACAAGTCCAAATAAAAGCTCAAACCCCACGGATTGTACACACCATTGCCATCACCTAGTACACCATGGGAGGATATAAGTATGGATTTTGTGTTGGGCTTGCCAAGGAAAAAAAGAGGACATGACTCTATCTTTGTGGTTGTGGACAGATTTTCAAAGATGGCTCACTTCATTGCTTGCCACAAGAGTTATGATGCTTCTCACATTGCAAATTTATTCTTTAGAGAAATTGTGAGATTACATGGAGTGCCAAGAACTATTGTTTCAGATAGAGATGTCAAGTTCATGAGTTACTTTTGGAAGACACTTTGGGGTAAGCTTGGCACTAAGCTATTATTTTCTACTACTTGCCACCCCCAAACTGATGGCCAAACCGAGGTGGTTAATAGAACATTGTCCACATTATTGAGAAGCATGATCAAGAAAAATTTGAAGGAGTGGGAGGAGTGTTTACCCCATGTGGAATTTGCATATAATAGAGTTGTGCATTCAACTACTCAATTATGTCCTTTTGAGGTGGTTTATGGTTTCAAGCCTATTACTCTTGATTTATTACCACTTCCTATACATGAGAGAATTAATATGGAGGCATCAAAGAGGATACATGAGAAAACAAAAGAAGCTATTGAGAGGAAAGGAAAGCATGTGGCCGAGAGGGTGAACAAGAAAAGAAGTAATTTTTCGGCCTGGAGATATGGTGTGGGTGCACTTTAGAAAAGATAGATTTCCCACATTGAGAAAATCAAAATTGATGCCTAGAGGTACTGGTCCTTATAGAGTTATTTCAAGGATCAATGATAATGCATACAAGATTGACCTCCCAATTGATGAGTTTGGTGTTAGCAATTCCTTTAATGTGTCTGATTTGACACCTTACCATGGAGATGATTTAGCATCGAGGTAGATGCCTTTTCAAGAGGGGGAGGATGATGAGGACATCACTAGCTCTTCACCTATTTGTTACACATGAGGATGTTCCAATAAAAGCTAATGAAGTAAGGACTGGTCCAATGACAAGATCAAGAACCAAGCTATTACAACAACAGGTGAATTCACTCCTACTTGAGTATAATTTTTATAATTGTGAGAACTTTATACTACATAAATCCATGCATTTATGTATTCTCAGGTTTATTGATAACACAAGCATGAATGGAGATCATGGAGAGGAGATACACATGGATGGAGATGGACTAGAAGAGGAGATGGAGATCAAGTGCTAGCATGGTGAAAACAACAAATAACAAATGTACAAGGCAAGAGGAGGGCGCCCACAAAGAGGATCTATGCGCCATATAGGGTCCAAGTAGATGCAGGTTTGGTTTGTATACTAATATTGGCCGCACCCCACTTAATTGGGTCGGTTTGTATCTATTTGTGTCCTAGTAGGAGTCCTAGACCTAGTAGGTTTGGTGCTTGCGCAAGGGAGTCCCCTTGTGGCCGCACCCCCTCTCATATATACCCCTTGGGGCGCATAGGAGAGGTTAGACTACGTTAAAACATAAACCCTAGACCTCTAGATTGAAACAGCTTGTAAGCCTTCATCTGGAGGTTCATCTGCAAACTTTACGTGTTACCTACTGTTCCACTGGGAATAAGAAGGTATAGGACCACTTGTAGTCGGTGGATTACTTGTGCAAGAGTGTGGAGTTGAGAATATCCTTGGGGTTGCTATCTTTTGCATTGGCATCAGGGATCAGCCGGGAGAGTTCTTAGTGGTGCACTACTTATCATATTGAAGTTATCTGTGAGTTCACTGAGAAGATTGGGCCACCCCTTATCAGCAAGGCTGATACGGGGTGGCCCGATCTTCTCAGTGAACTCTCTTGATAACTTGATAATCAATGTGATACCCCGCTCTCTCCTTTGGCTAAACCCTGTCACCAATTGCAACATGACTTAACCCCTTCGGATATTCGAGACTCCACACTCTTGCACAAGTATCCACTTACTACAAGTGGTCCTGTTTCTCTTTATTCCCAGTGGAACAACAGAATACACTCATATTTGCAAAGGTATATGATTCAAGATGAATGCTTCAAGCAATACAATCTAGAAGTATTGGGTTTTTGTTTTAACGTAGTGATGTAGCCCACCGTATTCCACCAAGCACAACATCGATATGCAACAAGGTGAACTCACTCCTATCTCCGTACGTTTCCGGTGACTTGGTGAACGGTGCTCTACCTCATGAAATACCCCTCTACATGCATAGGTGGGATCACCACATGGAGACCCAAGATGGTGCCCAAGATGCTCAAGAACACATCCAAGAAGGTGCGCATGAAGCTAGGAAGAACGTGGGTGAAGACGGCGTCAAGATCGGAGTTCCGAGGAGGAAGAACGGAGGGAAAAGGAGGCTCCCGGCCTCACCCTGGCCCCAGGCCGGCCTACCCTGGCCCCAGGCCGGCCTCCTCATCCCACCCTGGCCCCAGGCCGGGCACCAGCCCGAGGGAGCCGGCCTCCCACCCTGGCCCCAGGCCGGGCACCAGGCCGGGCACCAGCCCGGGGGGGGCCGGCCTCCCACCCTGGCCCCAGGTCGGGCACCAGGCCGGGCACCAGGCCTCTGTGCCCCACCCTGGCCCCAGGCCGGGTTCCAGGCCGGCCAGGCCGGCTCCCAGGCCGGGGTGGCCCCGAAATGCACGTGAATTGACCGTTTTGGCAGCGTTTCGACCCCCGTTTCGACCCCGACTATATAAAGGACTCCGGTGGCTAGATCTAGGGTTAGGAATAGTTATGAGCATTGTTTTCGAGAGTTTAGGGCTTTGCCCTTGTATCCCTCTTTTGAGGTGACTCCTCTTACGAGGCTACTCCTATGTTGATGATGTTCATCTAGGATTGTATCAAGATCTCTCCAAGGAGCTACTCTCTCACATAGTGATTCTAGTAGCGCTTGCCAACCTTCCCCTTTTGGGCTTCTGTTGGATCGGTGGACCGGCCGGTAAGAGAAACGGTTTCAATTAGCGTGTTGTTGACTTGGGTTTGCGATCCCTCGTAGGCTTCACAAGTTATCTTCCCCCTTTTGTGTTTCCGCGCGTTTGCCCTCGATTTCCCCTCGATTCCCCCTCTCGTGTTCATCGTGTTCATCGCGTTCTTCGTGCGTTCTTCGTTCGTTCTTGTCGATTCGTGAAGATCGGGCCAACTTAGAGGTCAACACCTCATCATCTGGTATCAAGAGCTAGATTGACACGAATCCGACACCCCACCCCCTCCCCTACCACCAATTTTTCTTCTATCCACCATAAATTCGAAAATTTGACCAAAAATAGCCGAAAGGGATTTCGACCGATCTCTTGATTCGTTGAGTTTTTCGTGGTTTTGTTTCATAGATTTGTTGCCAAAAACCATTCCCCATCTTCCTATTCAGCCACAATTCTTGAATTTGTCCAAAAATTTTCTTGATTTGGGAGAAATTTCGAATTTGAGCAAAAATCACAGAAAAATCCTGCTCTTCGATTCTTGGACAGATTTTGAAACTTGTTTTTCTTTGTCGTTTTTTATCCGAATTGAGCGCAACAAAGTGCTACGCGACGCCCACGACATCACCTACGCTTCCACATCAACGGATAGCCACGACATCGACTCCCCCACGGCCGCAAGTCCGTGATCATCAATAAGAGAGGTATAACTTGCTTCCGCTTGAACCACCCCATCCTTTGTGTACCTTACCTACTTGGACTAGTCCTTTTACACCGCTTGGCATCGCATTGTGGCACCGAGAGTGCGAGTTTTGCGCTTGTGAGAGAATAGCTACGAGTAGGCATTGGCATTTGGGAATCATCTCCGCATCATCATCATCAAAAAGCGAAAAATCAAAAAAAAAAGAGAAAGGAGAAAGAGCAAGAAGCAAAAAGAGCCAAAAGAAGCAAAGATCGATGCCAATTGCTATCATTTGTAGGAACGCCTAGCTTTGAGTTGCAAGAGAGAAGAGAGTGACCGGTTGCCACATTGCGAATCTTGTTGCCTCTTGTTAATTGCGGTTCGAGCTAGCGTCCTCCTTGCGTTGGTGTGGCATTGAGCTTAGTCTTCGATAGGTACATTTCGTCTCCGCTCGTCCATTGGCCGCACTAACCCCATTTATCATTTGTGTGTGTGTGTTTTTCTTTTCCACCATATCATTTTCCTCCACTAGTTTTGGTTTTCGTGCTAACTTTTCTTTGATTCTTCTCCATGTTTTACAATATACTTTTCTTTGGATTTGTCGTTTTCCTCGCCACATTTCTAACCCATTTGCCATCCACCAATAAGCCGTATGTGTTTTGGAGCGTGTTTTTGGGATCTTTCGAACTCAAGTCACTTCATTCTTTTTGTTATTGGTTTCTCTTGTCTTGGTCCACTAGTTTCCAACATTTGCTAAAAGGTGAGGGTTGAGCTCTTAGGTCCTCACACTCTATATATACACTTGTGCTTGTCACTAACCATGTATAGCGAGACCGGATCATATGGTGGCCATGATGACAATGATGAGTCCATGATGGACCAATACGACTACAACGAGCTAGACATGGACCTCCATTCCTACGAGCATGACGTGGTGGACGACCACTACTCCGAGCACGACATCGTGGATGACCACTACTACGAGCATGACATGGTGGATCACCACCACTACTACGACCACGACATCGAGCTCTACACCGACTACTCCTCCCCAAGCGTCATCGACATGGAGGAGTACCACAACCACCACACCGACTTCGACTCCACGAGCTCCACCGACATGAACCACTACTACAACTAAGACATCGCAAGCTTGGATGACGAGATGGAGCCATGCTACACGGACAACGCATCCTCTAGCATGGCGGAGTTCTACACCGACAATGACTCCGACATGGACGAGCTCACCTACAAGCGCTTCCTCGCCAAACTTCGGTGGCCAAGACATCACATGTCCGATGGTTCATGCTCACCACCATGGAGCTTCAAGGCGAATGCCAAGGCAAACACAAGACAAGTACCTTCAACCTCAAGATGGTGCAACGACAAGAAATCCGACAAGTTGGCCATGTCAAGATCCTCAACATCTAGACGGCGCCACAAGAAGGACATCATCGA
This sequence comes from Alopecurus myosuroides, assembly GCA_028641055.1. Lineage (NCBI taxonomy): Eukaryota > Viridiplantae > Streptophyta > Magnoliopsida > Poales > Poaceae > Alopecurus > Alopecurus myosuroides. Next base: position 118,631,061 of record CM054063.1, on the reverse strand, counting down.
GGCCCCATCTAGTGAGAAGGCCAAGAAGCCAAGGCATCCAAATGACTTTCGGAGTCATCCCACACATGACGTGCGGGAACGCCGCAAGCTTCATCATCGACAAGCTTCAAGCTCTCTTCACCAAGCTCATCACCAAGATCGTCGCCATGATCACCATTGCCATATGGAAGAGAGTGGTACACCCACCTCACCGCATCTTCCACCACAAGCTACGCGACGACATTGGTTTGAGCATCGCTCGCCATCACCACTACCTCGACCTCGACACCGACAAGGCCGTGGTGACCCTCTTCAAGATCACCCTCTACGACCGGATATTCTTCATCATCCACCTTCTCCACGCTCGACTCATGACATTGGTCTAAATGGATTCATGGATGGTGCTCGCCCACATTCAAGGCTTCCAAGGAAAAATGTGTGTCACCACCACAATGACCACCAAGACCAAGGCCATTATCAAGAAGGTGCTCCCGACATGGCTTCTAGTGAATGCCTCCCTCGACTCCACCACAATGACCACCGGCGCCATCCTCTCCATCATGATCGCCATCGCCAAACCAATGAGGATGACCCATTTGAGCTTCCACCGCCTATCTTTGATGAAGACCCAAATGAGAGAACTTCTCAACATCAAGCGAGTGCGAATGCTCCCTATGGCTTGTTTTTTCCCATCTTCGAGCAAGACCCCATTGATCGCCACCATCGACAACAATCAAGTGGGATTGCTCAACATGCTACTTCACTTCACATCTTTGATGAGGACCCCTATGAGCGCCCACTTCGACCACCACTAGGCACGGATGCTATGAGCCTACTTTTCCCTCTCCTTCAAGATGAAGACCTCTTATGCCCCATTTGCAAGGGCTATGGTCACATAATGTGGGATTGCCAAGGCGGCGACCACGATGGTGCATCCAATGGAGATGCTATCCATGATGCTTCTTCTCCCATATTGGATGAAGCACCACATCACCTAGGCCATGAAGACAATAACTTGAGCGCTGTTTGCCTCAATGTTGCAAGGTGCAAGGACCATGAGCGTCACCATCCATATGAGGAATGGGAGCCTCCACCGCATCTTCACCAAGATTGTGCTTTCTACTCGCACCCCGCCTTCGACAAGGATCAAGAACATCCTCGCCATGTACACTATGATACCACTACCTCGTCAAGGCAAGAGGCGAGAGATACTTCTCCACCAACACCCAACCACAACTTCCATGAGCGACATTCTTTGAGGATGAACAATGACCTTCATGATCAAGAGCATGAGCTTCCATCATCGCCACAAGCGCCACAACAACATCAAGAGTGCGAAGCTATTCCTCCCATGACACAAGATCAACATCACCATATGCATGAGGAGACCACTCTACCACTCTATGATGAAGACGTTGATGCATGTGACATTGTCAAAGAGGCTCATCCCTTGCCATCATCTCTAAGGCATCCTTCTTCTTCGTCTCCAATGACACAAGTGCCAACTTCGACCATCCACAAGAGAGCTTCCAATGCTACCAACGAGATGCTCATGGTTGCCAACCAAAATGGTGACCATGCCTACATGAGTGAAGGCCAATACTATGCCTTGCACCAACTAGCTCTCAATTCCTTGGACATGACCAATGGTGACGAAAGCGTCTATTGCAATGAGGCCGCGAACTCATCGCGAGTGTTGACACGAGTTCTTCAAGCCTACCCTCAAGATAAGGACCAACGATGCAACCTCTCTAGAGTCGGCGTCAATGGCCCATCTATCATTGATGGAGGTAATGACGAATTGGGTGACACTCTCCGCTTGCCTTCAACGCATCTCATGCCAACCTCCACAAGGCCACGCTCAAGCCACCATTCTAGCCAAGGAAATCTTCATCATCATCATCATCGACCATTTGAGGATGCTACAAGGCATGGCTTACACTACCACATCACGGAGATGTTGGAGCTTCCTTCGACACAAGCCATGAACCTACCTCCTCCTCCAAGAAAGCCACCCTTTCCACACTTGGAGATCAACCCAAGAGATGAGATGATCGAGTCCTCCTCGCCACATGCTATCACACTACCGACTCCAAGCAATGCAACGGCCTCGACAAACCCGCACACCTCTTGTGCCAAGACTTTGGAGCCTTCTAGTGTCCCCTATCAAGCTTCTAGTGAGATGAGTGGTGAGAGAGAGATCCACCATCACGTGAGTGAGAGCCACAAGCCCATAATGAGTGGAAAAAGCATGAGTGTTCATAGAGGCCTCGCCTTGTTAGCCACCAAAAGTGAGATGAGAGTTGAGAGCAAAACCCCATTTGTGCTTATTGACACTAACGGCTTACCAACTTTCTCTCCATCTTTGTTGTCTATTTTGCAGAGATTTGGTGACCCTATCAAGCATCCTCGACATCATCGCCTTCTCCACATACAAGGCTCTCCACATCGCATGAACATCGACACCGACTTGAAGGGTTGGAAGGAGCACTTTCCGCTCATCATGATCCACATGGAGATTGACAAGAGCTTCTACGACAAAGCATCCTCCATCCACATTCCTCAAGTCAAGATCTACACGGCGCGTCACAAGAACTTCGACATCAACGCCTTCGACGCCTACATTCCACATGTCAAGAGGTGCATGGAGTACGACAAGCACGTCAACGACAATGCCTTCTACGCCTACATACCACATGTCAAGATGTGCATGGAGTTCAACAAGCACCTCCATGACAACGACTTCTCCATCTACATCCCCTACGTCAAGATGTACTTGGAGTTCGACAAGCGCGTCAACGACAATGACTACCACGTCTACATCCCCTTCGTCGAGATGCACTTGGAGTTCGACAAGCGCGTCAACGACAATGATCGCCACGACTACACTCTACCGCTTCCGCAAGCTCATCCTCATCCACCCATGGAGGATCATGTCAAGATCGTCATCGTCTTTGGACTACACCCTCCACGAGCATACCTTGGCATGATCTTCGATAAGAGGCTCAACTTCAACGACTACACCGCTTCGCAAGATCTTCCTCAACCATCCACGGGGGGCCATTTCATGATCTTCATCACCTTTGGACCGCCCCCACTACGAGTCTACCGTCACATGGACTTCGACAAGCAGCTCAACTTCAATGACATCTTCGTCGTCAAGATTCCTTCTCCCGCTCACATATGGATGGAACGAGAGTCGAGGACGACTCTTTTTCAAGGGGGGGAGATGATGTAGCCCACCGTATTCCACCAAGCACAACATCGATACGCAACAAGGTGAACTCACTCCTATCTCCGTACGTTTCCGGTGACTTGGTGAACGGTGCTCTACCTCATGAAATACCCCTCTACATGCATAGGTGGGATCACCACATGGAGACCCAAGATGGTGCCCAAGATGCTCAAGAACACATCCAAGAAGGTGCGCATGAAGCTAGGAAGAACGTGGGTGAAGACGGCGTCAAGATCGGAGTTCCGAGGAGGAAGAACGGAGGGAAAAGGAGGCTCCCGGCCTCACCCTGGCCCCAGGCCGGGCTAGCCTGGCCCCAGGCCGGCCTACCCTGGCCCCAGGCCGGCCTCCTCATCCCACCCTGGCCCCAGGCCGGGCACCAGGCCGGGCACCAGCCCGAGGGAGCCGGCCTCCCACCCTGGCCCCAGGCCGGGCACCAGGCCGGGCACCAGCCCGGGGGGCCGGCCTCCCACCCTGGCCCCAGGCCGGGCACCAGGCCGGGCACCAGGCCTCTGCGCCCCACCCTGGCCCCAGGCCGGGTTCCAGGCCGTCCAGGCCGGGTTCCAGGCCGTCCAGGCCGGCTCCCAGGCCGGGGTGGCCCCGAAATGCACGGGAATTGACCGTTTTGGCACCGTTTCGACCCCCGTTTCGACCCCGACTATATAAAGGACTCCGGTGGCTAGATCTAGGGTTAGGAATAGTTTTGAGCATTGTTTTCGAGAGTTTAGGGCTTTGCCCTTGTATCCCTCTTTTGAGGTGACTCCTCTTACGAGGCTACTCCTATGTTGATGATGTTCATCTAGGATTGTATCAAGATCTCTCCAAGGAGCTACTCTCTCACATAGTGATTCTAGTAGCGCTTGCCAACCTTCCCCTTTTGGGCTTCTGTTGGATCGGTGGACCGGCCGGTAAGAGAAACGGTTTCAATTAGCGTGTTGTTGACTTGGGTTTGCGATCCCTCGTAGGCTTCACGAGTTATCTTCCCCCTTTTGTGTTTCTGCGCGTTTGCCCTCAATTTCCCCTCGATTCCCCCTCTCGTGTTCATCGTGTTCATCGCGTTCTTTGTGCGTTCTTCGTTCGTTCTTGTCGATTCGTGAAGATCGGGCCAACTTAGAGGTCAACACCTCATCACGTAGTCTCCCTATTCCACACGCAGGTGGTAGCTATATATGAGGGAGGGGTGTTTCCCCACGAAACTGACCTATTCCTACTTGTTTGGACTCAACCAACTCGGATACAAACTGACCCAACATAGGTGCAGCCAATTGGACTCTATTTGGAAACTGGCAGAAAACTATTCGTGATTGTTTCGGTCACCACGGCTTGCACGAGTCGAATTTGTTGATGGGGCCGGATCGATTGGAAAACCCATCAAATTTCTAATCGGATTGTGCTCGTTTGCTGTATTGGAGCCCGTATGAAGAATCCATGACTATTTCAAATTCGGGACTTCTGGCAGTCCGAAATGAAACATTATTTCCTTGTTGTTCTTTTTCACGCTTCCTCCTTTTGCTATTTGCTTCCTCTTCTCCATTCATGTTTGTGTTATTAATAAACCTAATCATACATAAATTCATAGGCTTAGGTAGTATAATATTCTCATAAACATAAACATTACTTATTACTAGGAAAGAATTCACCTTATAATAAACATCAGTGAGGCTCAATATTTACTTCCAACTCAAGCATGAATAAACCTCATGGACCTCTATTATGTCCCTATCATCCTCCCTTTCTTCAAGAAAAGACGTCCTCGGCTTGTTTTATGCTGAAAGTGGAATAAACAAAAAGAACAACGTGTATGCACAATACATATATCGATAATGAGGTGCATTAGTTGTTATCATATCATAAAATTGTGCACATGACATGAGACCACAAATTTTGCATGAAAACATCACATAATTGTCATAGCACTCCATAAAATAGCAATCACAATTGCAAATATAAGTGAAGAACAATTTATTAGCACATGTATGTGACAAGTATTGTGGCAAACCAAACATATGTGTAAAATCATGCTCATATGTAGGGAATTGTAACCGATCTACCCAAGGTAATACATTGGTCAATTCGGCCACTTTATCACAAGTTATACATATGTGATCCACCATAAATATTCCACTCATGTTATAGTCACCGATCAAGTTAAAAGTGAAAGAAGAAACATAGTTGCTAGAATTGACATATGAAATTTCAGCAACCTTTTTCGTAGCACTTTGCACATTAATTGATTCATTAATCATGATATAATCCACAATATCATTAGGTGGTATTTTAGCAAGTACTTCCTTATGTGAAATCAAAACCACATGATTAAATTTCGAAATTAGCACATTATCACATGTAGTTGGACTATCTATGCTTGTTAACTCACAAGAATCAACTAGCAATTTAGTGGGTTCACATAATTCAATACTTGAGAAGGGTAACACGAAATATGCACCTTTAGCAATAGCATCCTCCTCAAAATTATTAGGTACCAATTCAACTATCTCAAGCGGTGATGCAGGTTCTATTTGTTGTGGCTCCCTTTCTTCAAAAGTAACCTGCATATCACAAGAAATAACACTAGGAACAATGACATGCTCCTCCAATGGTGGTGGTGATGATGTTACTATGGGATCCCTTTCTTCAAAAGGAACCTGCACATCACAAGAAACAACACTAGGAGTAGACATGATTACATTAGTAGAAATAACCTCACATGTCTCCTTAACTTCAACTCCCATGTTTTCTAGAACAACCACACTCTCATCCGTAGGTGCACATAAGTTTTGCTCCATAACTCTTTGCAATGTTTTATGTGATGCATGTATTATCCAATTTTTCTTATTGTTCCAAAAGAATTGTATATCAGGATAATGGCTATCAAAATTAACCTTATATCTCTGGCACCATTTTTGTCCTAACAAAAGATGACAACAAGTAAATGCTCTAGGAAGCACATAACATAAAATTCTTTCCTTCTGTCCATGAATGGTTAAGGGAACAAAAACCATGTGAGTAATAATAAGTTTATCATCATTAGTAGGTAAGATAAATGGATGATTTGTCGTTGGAACCAACTGCAATTGTTCAACAACCTCAGAACTAATAAAATCATATCGTGTACCCTTATCAAGGGTAATAGCAACATTGCTACCTGTGATGTCTGCAGTGAAGTGGAACAAATCTGACGCAGGGATCCCACTAGCATTCTCCTCCCAAAATGAATCACTGCAAATAGAACCCACACAATATGGTTTTTCCTTTACAGAAAGAACTATTGTTAGTGCAAATAATAGTTGGCAATATGCATATGGTGGCACTCTCACAACTCACTTAAAAACTAGCAAAGATGTGATCCTAACCGTTCCAAAGTGAATATAATAACTTACCAACTAGTAGTAGCAACTAGTGTGACTTGGTGTGGAGAATAGAATACCCAGTGATTTTAGCTCTCACAAAGGCAAAACAGGTTTTTAGTGGAGCTTGGTATGGATACCTAACAACACCAATAACAAGTCCTATTTGCTGCTTGTGATGATAAAATAACACCTAGGGAAACACACACCAAATATGGAGACAAATGTGGCAATGCAAATATATGGAGGAAATTTTGCAATGCACTGGAAAGACACTAGCCAAGCTCAAATAATATTCAGGCACAAGATTGCTCAATGGTGTGTCAATATAGCAATGATGAGAACAGCTCCACAAATATATCAATGTATCTCAAGGCCTTTTTGCTTTTTCTCAATTATGTTTTTCTCTTTTCTCTTTTTTTATATACTTTTTATGGCCGGAAACAACTAAAGGAGCAAATGAAAATAATAGCTAAATCAATGTGACACAATATGATAGTGAGCAGCCTGAAAAGAGCAAGAAAAATAGCTAGTCTTATGGGTAAGATACCTAATATATTGCTATAGGTAGGCTGTGTCTAAGTTTCACAAAGATTGGATATGAAACCCTAAAGAAAATGTAAGCAAAAATCTAAAGAAAAATGCACTAAAGTGAACTAGATGACTCACGGCAGGACAAATGAACCACGGCAGCAAAACAGGCTGTTTGGGACTCACGGCAGTGTACCGCGGCAGAAAACTGCGCAAAATCCTGCCGTAGGCGAGCGCACGGCAGAGCAAAGGCTTACGGCAGCGGCTGCAGCGAAACAACGCGAAAACGAGCACGCGGCAGAGAAAATTGGGGCGGTAGTGTGCTGCGCGCGTGAGGGAGTGGTGGGTTGCGGGCGAGCAGATTGGTAAGGGCGCTGCGGGGATTTTGGTGGTTTTGTAAGCGCGCACCGGTCGGAATCCGAGTCCGGCTAGGAGGTGTACCGCGGCAGCGTTTTGGGAGGTTTTGGCGCGGCGGCAGAGCTCGAGTTCGAGTAGCACTAGGAACCAACACCCGAAAGGAAACAAAGCACCAATCGGATTGGAAACACAAGGGAACCTGCGGGTAACTAATTTGTTGGATTTTTTGTGTATAGACTCAACTCGAAATTGAAGAACAACTAAGAACCCTAACCCTAACCGAAACCTAAAAATTGAAAAGATGAAAAGGAACACAAAATCAAAACACAAAACAACAACTAAAACTTGAAAACTAGTAATTATCTAAAGCTATGGCAATCACTAACACTATTTTTTGTGGCTTTTTCTGGATAGGTATAAAAAACAACTCGAATCTAAGGGATAGATACAGCTCACCGAGTAAACCCAGTAATCTCATACCAATATGATAAGGGGTGGCCCGATCTTCTCAGTGAACTCTCTTGATAACTTGATAATCAATGTGATACCTCGCTCTCTCCTTTGACTAAACCCCGTCACCAATTGCAACAGCACTTAACCCCTTCGGATATTTGAGACTCCATACACTTGCACAAGTAGCCACCGACTACAAGTGGTCCTGTTTCTCCTTATTCCCAGTGGAACAACAGAATACACTCAGATTTGCAAAGGTATATGATTCAAGATGAATGCTTCAAGCAATACAATCTAGAAGTCTAGGGTTTTTGTTTTAACGTAGTCTCCCTATTCCACACGCTGGTGGTAGCTATATATGAGGCAGGGGTGTTTCCCCACGAAATTGACCTATTCCTACTTGTTTGGACTCAACCAACTCGGATACAAACTGACCCAACATGGGTGCAGCCAATTGGACTCTATTTGGAAACTGAGAGAAAACTATTCGTGTATTGTTTCGGTCACCACGGCTTGCACGAGTCGAATTTGTTGATGGGGCCGGATCCATTGGAAAGCCCATCAAATTTCCTAATCGGATTGTGCTTGTTTGCTGTATTTGGAGCCCGTATGAAGAATCCGTGACTATTTCAAATTCGGGACTTCTGGCAGTCCGAACTGAAACATTATTTCCTTGTTGTTGTTTTCCACGCTTCCTCCTTTTTCTCCTTGCTTCCTCTTCTCCATTCATGTTTGTGTCATCAATAAACCTAATCATACATAAATTCATAGGCTTAGGTAGTATAATATTCTCATAAACACAAACATTATTTATTACTAGGAAAGAATTCACCTTATAATAAACATCAGTGAGGCTCAATATTTCCTTCCAACTCAAGCATGAATAAACCTCATGGACCTCTATTATGTCCCTATCAAAGGCATTTTCTCAATATAAGGTTCAGGTACAGCAGGATTAACATCATGCACTTCTATATTTCTAGCAGGAACAATATCTTTATAAGGTGCATGGTACTTGCTCAACTCGAATATCAAGATAGGAGGCAAAGGCTTTAAGACAATTTGCAAAGATTTGAGAATCAAGACCACAAACAACACTAACATTATAAAAATCATCCGTTCCCATAAAAGCTTTAATGCATTCATAATCATAATTTATACCTGACTTTCTACCTTTGTCATTCTACCATCCTTTAGTGTTTTCTTGAATATGGTCAATAAGATCCCATTTAGCTTCTTCCTTCATACGTGTGAATGATCCAGAACAAAAAGCATCCAATTAATCCTTATCATCAAGAGAAAACCTTGCATAAAAATTATTGATAACAATATTACTCGAGAGCTCATGAAAGGGACATTTAAGCATTAATAACTTCATTCTCCCCCAAGCTTGGGCAATACTCTCTCCATCATGAGGCCAGAAATTTTGATTCCAGTCTTTATGAATCTCATTGGGAGGATGAAATTTAGAATAAAAGAGAGGTACAATTTCCTCCCATCCAATAGATTCACCATTCTTTATCATTTTAAACCATTTCGCAGCTCTACCCTTTAGTGATAGAGACAATAATTTCCTTTTAACTTGATCCATTGTTATACCTGCACACCTGAATAACTCGCATAATTCATGTATACAGAGCCAATGATCACCGGGATGGACAGTTCCATCACCAAAATAGCAGTTAACCATAACACGTCCAACAATTTTCATAGGTATTTTAAAAGGATCCAATTCAGAAGATAACGTGTCATATACTACCCTAGAAGTAACAGTAGTGCCCTTAAATAGAGAACCAAAAGGATTCTCCATAATGAAATAAAACAACGGACAGAAATAAAAATAGCACTCACAGTAAAAGTTTCTCTTACCAATTCCACTTACCAATAGCGCTTCACTCCCCGGCAACGGTGCCAGAAAATAGTCTTGATGACCCACAAGTATAGGGGGTGTCTCGTAGTACTTTAGATAAATAAGAGTGTCGAACCCAACGAGGAGCAGAAGGTGTTGACAAGAAGGTTGGATAGAAGATTTGGTTTAAACACTAGCAAACGGGTTTTGGTGGTTTTTGATATAGCAGGTAAATAAAGTGCGAGTAAATAAAATTCAGTAATAATAAGTGCAGTGAGTGGCCCAATCCTTTTGAGAGCAAAGGACAAGCCGGTTGTTCTACTTATGATTACCAAACGTTCTCGAGGACACATGGGACCTTAGTCAAGCGCTTTCGTTTCATACAGTTGATTAATATTTATTGTTTTGATAGGTGTTGTGTGGGTGAACCTATGCTAATGCACCGCCCAACTAGGACTAATACATACTTGTGATTAAACCCTTTGCAAGCATCCGCAAATACAAGAAAGTAATTAAGATAAATCTAACCACATCCTCAAACTCTGGGATCCTACACTCCCTCGTGCATCGGTTTCCTAACGGGGGTTCAGGTTTCTGTCACTCCGGAAACCCCACAATTAGTAGCCAAATACACAATGCATCCCTCTAGACCCATAAAGGTGAAGTGTCATGTAGTCGACGTTCACATGACACCACTAGAAGAATAACACCACAATTTCAATATCAAACCACTAGATATTACTTCGACATAATTCCACCACTAACATCTTGACTTCTCCCATGTCCTCAAGAACTAAAAGAAGTACTCACAAGACATCATATGGATCATAATCAGAGGTGATATAATGATGAATAACAATCGAGTCATAAAGTGCAAACACCGATAAATCTCACAAGCATCAACTACTAACAAGTAATCCACACCGGGAGAGAGATGTAGTGAAGAACAATGATATAGAACCCTAATCGTTACAGTGGGATGGAGATGGATGGTGAGGGTGATGGCGTTGGTGATGATGATGATGACAATGACGATCTTGATGATGCTCGGAGCGATGATGGTGGTGATGGTGATGATTTCTCCTCTCCGAGGAGGAATTTCCCTGGGAGATTTCTCCCTGCCGAAGAGCTTTTCTCTCTCTGTTGTTTTCCACTCTGAGGAGGCCGCGGAATATTTCCTCGATGGTTCTGTGTGGCTTAGGGTTCCCGGAGGGTCAAGTACGCGAAAGGAGGCGGCCAGAGGTGGGCCAGAGTGGTCACACCACCTCCAGACGCGGCCAAGGGTGGGGCGCGCCCCCTAGTGGTGTCGGCTCCTGGTGGCCCCCCTCCGGGTCTCCTCGTGGCTAGCTCCCTCTTCTGGACTTCTAAGACTTCCCCGATGCCCCCCGTCTTCTTCTGATTTTCTGAAATAGGGTATCTTGATGGTGCTTTTTCCATCAGATTTCTGGTCCCGGTGTTTATTCTCCAATAATTATTAAACATGCAAAATAAGATGAAATAACATAAGTAATGCATCATGATATGGAATATATCGATGAATAACAGAAAATTACAATATAAAATAGTGATGCAAAATGGACGTATCATGGGACCTCGCGCCTACGGGCCTGCCTGCGTGGCACCGACCCCATATGTCAGCGACAGAAGTTAGCTTTGCCCCTTTGGAAATCGATTGGGTTAATCCAATTCCATAAAATGAGTAGTTGGACCTATTTGAATAGGAACTTATAAATTTCATCAAAATTTAAATATTTCTTAGAAAATTTTAAATGAACTATGAAATTGGTCCGCAATACTTGCTCTAGCTGAATATGTCATTCTCATACATGAAAACATGCTTTAAAATAATGGTTATTAAAATAACAAAAGTTATGTTAATGTTTTAAAATGATAACTTGCTAAAATCATAACAATTTGAAAAATGTTCAAGAAAATGCAAACTTGGTATCTAAAATTGCACGACGATAAGTTCTATCTTTTAGTGTCAATGCTTGGCCAGATGAACTAATTTTGATGCCAAATTTTCAAAATTACTGAAATGGAAGATTAAATGCCATATTGCAAAGTTCATAACTAATTCCTCTGTAATTCCAAAATGGATGTTTAATACCTCAAAATGTTTGACGATATATTTCCGAACTAGTTCAACCATTTTCAAACATTAATGAATATTCTATATAGGTGTTTATTGCAATGTACTAAAATGGCGGATTCAAATGCCAAATTCAAATAATCACCAAATATTCATACATGCTTAGAAAATTGCAAACAGTATATCAAAATGCTCAATATTTAAGTGCCTAAGAGTAAGAATTATTTTCATGCATGTTTGAATCATATGTTAGTTTTGAACTTAATTTGGATCAGCAAGTGTTCATTAAGATAAATATGGGTATCCCTTTTATTAATACTCTAATTATAATAGGACCCACT